>BLIW01000008.1:12275000-12875000 GCA_016586305.1 Ophiorrhiza pumila | reverse complement strand
CATATATTGTTATTGTTTTTGTCTGTTTTTGTCTATACTTTACTTTTGTTGTATTGTTTTCTTGTGATTTGACTTTTACGGAGATTCTAGTGCATGCCTAGGTTATTGAGATCAAAAGGAACTCCTGAATTCAGTTTGAATCAAGAACTTGAGAAGGCTTTGAGAAAGGAAGGGAAATAGGGCCCACACATGGTTGAACAACCTAGAAAACTCTTTGGAGACTTTTACGAGTCAAGGTTCCAAACTTGAAATGATATATGCCCTATTGAAGCTGAGAGCTATATGATCACCCTTGATAAACTTAATCCAAAATGGAGCTACTTTTCATGGATTGAGCAATGAAGATCCCAATGCACACTTGCAAAATGAATGGGATTTCTCATGATGCCTTTAAAAGGACATTGTTTCCATTCTCACTTCAAGGCTTAGCTGAGCATTAGTACAATGGTTAGAGCTTCAAGTTGTGAAAACTTTGATAAGTGAACAAAGAACTTTATGGCCAAGTTCTTCCCTCTAGGAGTGATGGACAAGCTTAAAATGGAAATTCTACAGTTTCAACAATTTGAGGGAAAAACATTCTCTGAGGCATGGAATCAGTTCAAAAAACTCTTGAGGAAGTGCCCAAACTATGGCTTAGAAGATGGTAAGGAATTGAATATATTTGCTAAAGGTTTGGAACTACCTATAATCAACCATATAAATGCATATCATGGGGGATCTTTATTAAGAAAGTCAACCGTAAAAGTGCAGGAGTTATTCAAACAAATAACTGAAACTGAATTTGTGTGGCCACTAGAATGAATAGAAAATAAGAAGTTAAGGCTTAAAAGGTGCCATGAGAAGTCACATGTGAGTGCACAATTAGAGATATTGCAAAATTCTATGGAGAAGCTTCATGAGATGTTTCAGGAAAAGTTTTCATTGAGAAGCACACCAGAAAAAAATTTCCAAACTGATAAGGGAATCCATTCTTCTTAAGAAATAATATTAAATTACAAGGGAAGTTGTCATGAAAATATCAAGAGTAACACCTTAATGGGGCCTGTTCATTCATATAAGATAGCATAGAAAGGTGCCCGGTCAGCAGAGGAGAAAATGACAAAAGCACAAGGGCAGAAAAAAGGGTAATCATTTGAAGGCGCAATTGTGATTGAAATCAGTAACAATTCAGAGGAATTGCCAAACAGAATTGAGCTCTTTTGTGTCAAGAATATTCAGCAAATGGAGAGTCAAGAACTGACCATTAAGAAGCTGGAAGCTCAAATTAGGCAACTAACACAAGCCATGCAACTCATGACCCATCAAACTTTGACCGAGGAAAAACAACACTGCTCACAAGGAAGATACCAAGCCGTAACCCATGGAGTGGTAAAAAAACCAAAGAATATGATTTCATCAAGCCCCACAATCAAAAAAGGGAAACCCCCATAAAGAAAAAAAATGTAACCGAGGAAAGAGTTGAGGTTGGATCCCACACGGAGAAAAACTAAGAGGATGAAGAACATAGCAAAAAGCAAAAATAAAAGTAAGAAAGAAGGAAAAGGGAGGCAAGTCTATTCAACAATGAGAACTTTATTCCGTCCATGTGTTTCCTCTCAAGGGTAAATTCAAAGGCAAAGAAAGGTGCCTAATTTGAAAGGTTTCCCAAAATGATGAGAAATGTCAATGTCAACGTACCATTGTTAGATCTCCTAATGACCACGCCGACTTACACGAAGTTTATCAAAGACTTGGTGAGTAATTGAGAACAATCCCTAAAATCAAAGGATGTCATGATGATCAGTGAACAAAGCAAAGCATGGATTACGAATGAACTACCCCCCAAACTAAAGGACACAGGAAGCTGTATCATTCCTTGCAGAATTAGAAATAGAATCTTCGCTAAAGTTCTTTATGATCTAGGAGGTGGCAAACACTTAATGCCACTTTTGGTAGCTTTAAGTGTGGGAATGCAAGAAAGAATCAGACCTGTTGGGATCACATTACAACTTGCTGACAGATCCATTGTGCGACCTTTGAGGATTATTGAGGATGCACTCGTAATAATTAACAAACATACTCTACCAGTAGATTTTAACATATTAGATATGGAAGAATATGGCGAGATTCTGCTCATTCCTGTGAGACTCTTCTTGGCAAGAGATGATGCTAGCATAAGAGTAAAACATAAAACAAATACATTTCAAATCAATTGTGATCATGTTACATTTGATGTCAATTATGCCATGAAACATCCTAGGTAGAGCATATCATGTTTCTTCATAGATAAGATTAAGGAATGTGTGCATGAAATCAATCAAGAAAGTTCAAGGATGGGGTCACTAAATATAGAAATAGAAGTGAGTAGTTGCAAACCACTTAATGACGATTCATGCATAAAGGAAGAAATAAAAGAAATGGTACAGAATTATGTATACCTTGTACATGATTTTGGACTAACCATGAATAGAGAGATATCCACTGCATTGAGGTTTGATGAAAAATTATGTAGAGAAGCTATTGGATATTAAGTTGCTGATATATAAGGAATAAACCCTACAATTTGCATACACAAAATAATACTTGAAGTGGGAGCAATTCTTGTACCAGATAGACAGAGAAGGCAGACCCTAATAATGCAAGAAGTAGTAAGAAATTAAAGGAAGTCATTAACTTGCTAGATTTTGGATTCATATTTACCATTTCGGACAGTAAATAGGTTAGCCCTGTGAAATGTGTACCTAAAATAGAGGGATTAACTTTGGTCAAAGGAGAAAATGATGAATGTTTTGCAACCAGACTCGTAAGTGCATTGTGAGTCTGCATGGATTATCAGAAGTTGAATAAAGCCACCCGTAAGAATCATTTTCCTTTGCCCATTCCTCGATCAACTGCAAGACCAAATTGTGGGTTATCTTTTCTATTGATTTTTGGATGGGTATTCTTGATACAATCAAACTGTGATAGATCCTAAGGACTAGGGGACGATGATAGGAATCCAGACGCACTTGATGGTGAACAATAATAGGTCCATGGCATACCCAGTTGAAGTACTTGAAAATGTCCTTGTTAAAGTCAATGAATTTATATACATAGATGATTTTTATGTGTTGGACATGGGGAATTCTTATAATAAGAATTTTGCGGTATTATTGTTATGGATAAAGGCACACTCACATGTAAATTCAATGAAGAGTTTACAACTTTTACTATTTATGATGCTATGGAATATCCCATTGATGTAAAGAATGTTAATGTTATTGATGTGATTGAGCCTTTGGTCCAAGAGCCCCTTGAGATCGAATTTTTGTAGGATAAATTGGAAATGACAGTTTTTGAAAGTCTGACCAAAATTTAGGTTAAAGACATGCAAGAAAAGGATATACAAGATGCAATTATATCATTGTACTCTTTAGAGGAATTTCCAAGCATATTGGTTGTTATTGAGAATACATTACCCCATGATTGTATGGAACCAGATTCTGAAGTTAAAGAATTGAAGAATGGTGAGATTAGAGATGAAACACCATCATTGCATTAGCTAAAAGTGTTTCCAAGCAACCCAAAAGGCTCATGTGTGACTATACGGGACCCTGACGATACACTTTTTTCTTCTATTTTGCAAGTTCCAGATCTGACACTTAAATCCTTGATTAGACATCTGAAATCTGCATCTTGGGTGAGGGAGAGATGTTGCCCATCATCTTGAATCAAACTCTCACACATCACTAATGGTTCAAATTGATTTGGCATCAAAATAGGCACAAGACAAGTTTTTGAAGGACTTTAACTTACATAAAAGATGTGCCTTCAACATGACCACCTCCAGAGCCTCTTCTGTGGGTTTCTTGAATTTGACAGAATTTAGGTCTAGTCAAGAACTTTAAACAAAGGAACTTGTTGGGAGGCAACCCAATATTTCTATTTTTTTATTTTTGTCTTTCCAGTTTTACTTTTAATTTCCTTGTTATAATTTTAATATTTTTTTTTTGCTTTTGTTCCAGGTTAATTATAATGCACTTGCAGCTGAATGAGGTTCCATTACAATTGCCCTCGCAGTGATTTTAATGTTTATTTTGGTAATATGGCGGTTTAACACGATTTACCCAAGTCGATTGTTCAACAATTTTTTCTTCTTACCCTATTCAACTGGTGATCCTTATTCTCTCTGTCACGTTATCTTTGTTTAATATTCTAATACTTCATTGAGATATGTTTTGCTCAATGTTTGCCAATCTAGCCTACTTCACTTGTAGTTCTTGTAAACTTCTGGTTTGATTTTTACTAATCTGTATGGGGTTTTTAAGTTTTTAAGCCGAGGGATCCTCCTTTGAGCTATATCTCTTGTGCAGGTGTTGTCGATATTCGCAAAGAGGTGATTGATTGTGTTTCTTGATGTCTATCATGGCCTCCAAAATTGTTAATGGCACCCAAATTTTCTCCAAATTATCCTTTAAATTTGCAGAAGTCAAGGTTTCAAATAATGCACTCCTCCAGTTCTGAAGGATTGTTTGCTTATATGGACCTCGACTCATTATATCAGGATACTTTCTTGTCTCCCTAAACTTTGTTATTATTTTGTTTTTGTTTTTATTGCTACTATTATCTTATGTCTTTTGTGTTATTTTGTTTTTCTCTTTCACTTAGTTTAAGTGTGGGGTGGTTTATATGTGCTTCACGAGTCTTTTATTTTGTCAATTTTTATGTTATTTACAAAAAAAATCAAAAAGACAAAAAAATCCAAAAATACTTTTTTGAGTTTGTCAAAATAGTTTGTGTTTTCTTGTATGTTTCCAAACTTTCTTACTTATTGAGTATTACTTAAGCAAACTGGAATAGAAAGTTTCGTTAATCCATTATGTTTGAAAATACACATAGTTTTGTATATTTTCGAGTATGATGAATAAATAGAATTGAGTTTATTTTGCCTACTTAAAGTGAGGTTTTGAATCTAAGCACGCAAAAACTACCTTTTTGGTGCTTAATTGAAAATATTTCTTTGTGAGTATTATTTATACTTGGATGATATTACAAAATTTGCTTTGTTGTACACAGTAAACCACAATGTTCAAATTGAATATAATATGATTAAGGTATTTAGGAATAGCCAAATTTGACTTTAGTTTTCATTCCCACCTTGACATTTACCCCTAGTTAACCCTTTTGAGCCTTGACCTTTCCTTTGTGTTTAAACTATTATAAATATTCACCCAAGACCTTTTTAACTTGCTTTTGGCCCATAAAAGTGCATGTGGCTAAGTAACTTATGTGTGATTTATTCCCCTTTTGTTTGAATGAGAGAAAATTGCATGCTTACGTCTCTATAAATAAATTTATTTCAACATGTTCTTTGAGTTGAAAGTGTTGACGTCCAATGTCTGACTAAACAACACTAGGAAAAGAAACAAAAGTTTACACAAATACAGTATTATGTTTATCTGTGTTATTTTCCAGAATAGTGGCATGAAAATAAAGAAAGAACAACAGCAAAAAGAAAAGAAAAAAATATCTAAAAAAGAAAAATCTGTGATAAATGCACGGGAATAAATGATTGTTGTGCTGAAGTTACTTTGAGTTATTTTGAAAGTCAAAATTTTCAGACGTAATGCAAGATAAGTGTATAAAAACACTTTTTTTTAGAAGATATAAACTTCAAACTGAATATTTATTTTGTGAAATCTGCAACTGTAAGAAGTAAAACATGTTCTATCATGTAATACACCGATTGAAACATGTCTTTGATGTCAATATGAATTTTTCCGGCTAACATACATAAAATGCTTCAAGCATTACATTTTACTTGCATATTTGCCAAATAGTGAATGTCGGCCTTCGGCAATAAGCTCTGCAGTTACTTTGTTCTTTATTAGGACAAGTGTTCCCGAATATCCCCCTTTCCGACCTAAAAGCTTTGAGACAATCTCCAATTCATCATCAAGCTTTGCAATTGAAAGGTAACAAATCGACATGTCCACTGAAACATTAGGTTAGCCACAGCCCTTAATGCCAAATTTCCATTTCTATCGATTAGGCGAGAAGGGACTTTGAAAGTGCATGAAATACAACCGGGTTCAACTCGGTCAACTCGGATGCCACGAAGAGCATAATACTCGTTGAAGCTAGAATCGATATCGACACGGTGGGGTGAGAAGGTGAGTCCAGAAATGCATTCAGACTCTTTCTTGCGTAGTTCCAAGAATTTTTTAGCGTTCTCCATTTTCGTTTTGGGTTCCTATGGGGGCTCTGCCAGTGTCCCTACACACAAGTGTAGGAAAACACTTGATTGAATTGCATTGCACTTTGGATTTGTTTCCTTTTAACCCATTTTAGCTGTCTCTTTTAACCCATCTTATATACCCTAACGCCATTATAACAAAAGAAAAGATCTTTTAAATCATATTTAGTTTTGGTATTGTGGTGAATCTTTGACATATTTGCAAATTTATGATAGTGCTACTTTGTACAATTACTTTTGGGTAGATGGACCCAACTTCTAAAATTATTGAGGGCTTTGTAGTGATCTTAGAGAGTTGCTCATATTCTTTGTATTTTGACTTGAAAGAAATTGATTATGCATAGATTTGATACAATGGATTTGGATGTGGATTGAAGGTTGAATTTCGATTTGTTTGGGTAATTTTTAATTTGTAAAAGTTTGGATAATTTGTATTTGTTGTGTTTTTCTCCTTGCTTAGGGACCACCAAACTCTAAGTGTAGGGATGTTTCTGTGTCTCTGACTAGGAGTTTATTTACGTGAGTCAGTTGTCTCTGTTATTGAATGTTTTTATTTCTTACGTCTAGTTTAGGTTAATTCAGTGTTCAGTCTTAATTTTTTTGTAGTGTAGTGTTGTGTCGTGTTTTGTTTATGTTTAAATGCCTAGGGACAAACATTGTTTAAGTGTGGGGATATTTGATAGACAAAAAATATAAAATTTTAATTTATAGTCTTTTGGGGCTGAACTTAAATGGATATCGCACTTAATTGAAAATATCTTACAGGTTTGGGTTAATTGATGATAAGGAGTAGTAGAAAAGGAAAAGGAGGAATTTGGATGTTTTTGGATTGTTTTGGAGTGTGAAAGAGCAAATTTGGAAGAAAATATTTTCTTAATCTAATTTGGAAATCAATGTGATGCATTGATGGAAGACTACTTGAAGGAATCAAATAAGGAAGTAGAGAAGAAAAGGAATTAGAAAACAATGAGGAAAATGCTTGGATGCCTTAATTCTTAGCCGACTTGTGGCATATTTTTTTGAAAACAAAAGAGTTATTTCTTTATTACACTTTTAGAAGCTTTTAGTCGCTGCTTTTATTACTTGAGAATAAAATTAGCTTTTCCTATATAAGGAGAGCAAGTTAGTAATTATAATTGGTAGCTTTTAGTGTAGAATAGTAGTTAGTACATTAGTTCGTAGCTTTTAAGTTGTGTTCAGTTTGCGCAGTTTTGTTGGCTTTAGACTTAGCCACCGTATGCCGAGACGGTGGTTAATTCTAAACAATATAAAATTTATTAGTTTAATTATATTTTTCTTTTATGTTATTCCTTTGTATTTAAATATGTTTCGTGAGTAGTTCGTTTATCTGGCATTAAAGTAATGAAGCATTAGCTGTTATTTACTTGTGAGACCTAATTGTTTTAATCTAGTTAATATTCTATGAGTTTTGAAAGTTCTCTGTTCATAGCGTTAATTGTTTGGATTCTTTAGATAATGGTCATGTTTACTTAATCTAAATAGTGCCAATTAATCTCCTATTATTTCACTAGATCTAGTAGATATGATTAATTACTGGCAAACCTACTGTCTCGGTGATAAGTCAGTTTTATACTGACTTAAGTATGCTGTTTTCACTGGACTTTTGTTGTGTTTTAACGTGTCTTGTGTGAAATTATGCACTGATTCATAAGTTTAGGTGATGGATTGTATGTAGTGTTAATCGGTGGATAAAAGAGCCATAATTGGTGCGCACTAGTGTGCACATAGGCCCAACACAAGGCACACATGAAGCACTCGGCTAATGCGAGCATTGCACTTCATTGCACACATACACCGTACACATCGCTTACACTTATCGTACACACCTCGCACATCATGCAACACTCCATCACACATACCTTGCACAAGTCTCGCACACACCACACATGGGCTACGTGCGCACTGTTTGTATCCTTGCAGCACACACGGCACACGCTGCGCGCTTTCGGTGACCAGCATGGCATCTCCTCGCACACGGGCTGCGCGCAGCCCTTGCACACCATCTACACATGCTGCTGCACCGCATACACCACGCGCTAGAGTGCGATGATGAACACACACATGAACATACCTCACCTAGCACTTACTCACCACCCACATGCACTACATGCCCAAGGCAACACAAGCATACATAAGCACTCCAAGCATCACAAGCATGTATGAGTACACTAACACCTACACTTGCGCACATTCATGCACCGTTGTACCAACACAACACCAGCACACTCATGCACACCTCCACAGAACATACACACTATGCAAATCTTTTCATGGTATGGCCGCATCGTGTGGCCATACCATGAAAATCATTTCAGGTGAGTCCACATCATGTGGCGACACCGTGAAAATCTTTTCAAGGTGCGGCCACACCGTGATAAAGTTTGCATGGGCCGCACCGTGTAATTTTGATTCCTTTGGTTTAAATATTTTCTAAGTGTTGAAATCTACCTTCTCTTGTGCAGATTTTGGAAGCGTGTTACGCTGAGGCTCGGGGGCGTGAAGTGCGAAGTGGAAATGTGGATGGTACTACCTCAAAGGCGCGAGAAGCTAGAATGGCTGCTGACGTTGAGCACAGTGCACGTGCATATTTTGGATAGTTTTTCCTCACAATGGCATTTCTGTAATTAAAGTGCGTAGTTTACATTTGCGTGTACATTAAGCTTTAGACGTCTATAAATAGAGGGATTTGTTATTTTTTAGGGAGGAATCCGGAGATTAATCTAGAAACTTGTGAGCGGGGAATTCTCTCTCTAGAACTTTCTCTCTCTAGAATTCGATCTCCAATCGCATTTTCGTTCAAAATTTTGGACTGATCGTTGGAACTAGATTCTCAATTAACGAAGCATTGAACAATTCTCTTGTGATATTGAGCTTTTTTAGGCAATTTAATCTGTAAATTCTTCCAATTTATGAAGAAGATTTATTTAATACTGCACTTTGTTAATTACGATTTGAAAATGAGCTCCTCCGGCTAAATTCGTGATGTTCTAGGGTTTCGATGGTTGAATGCTATATTTAGACAACTTTATCCAGTGCAATTAACGTGATCAATGAAGAATGAAATCATACTTTGTTTTGCTCTATGAATTCTATTTAATTTTCATGAATTCGCATCGATATTGTGGAATTGAACTTTAGTTACTGTCGTCATGCTAAATTGAAGCTAGATTCACTAATATTTGTCGAGAATTTGTGAAATGAGAAATGGAGTATGAAATGAAGTCCTGCATTTTTTCGCTTTGTTCGTTTCCTAAAATGCGGTCGCTATGCTAATTTTGGATTTCGGAATCTTTAGATCAAAGTGTAAGGAAATTCTCTGGTGCTAATGAACACGTAAGAACCTAAATTCAGGCCTCGCCATGGGAAGTCTTTAGGAAATGAACGCTAGAGTAATTAGAAACAGAGAATTGAGTAGTTGCGGTGTAAATGCATTATTCTTAGGCCTCGCCATAGGAAATGAATGATGACAGGAAACCTAGGATGCGGTGCGGTCGAAATGCTGACTGTAGGTTAGGTTTTCAGGCAACTAGGCCTCCTTCAATTTTGCACACATGCTAATTGCATTGCGTGAGTTATTTAGGTGAGCATTCATCCAGTGAAGGAACCTTAGGACATCCTTTTCTCTCTGTTTGTTACATTTTAATTTTTGTTCTTGTTGTTTTGTTCTTGTGACAACATTTAGAGTAACTTTCAAAATTTCTTGAAACCACTCTTCCATGTGGAACGAAACCCTGCCATCACTGCTATAGTTAATTAGGGATAAATTGGTACGCACGCGACGAACGCATCAAATTTTGGCGCCGCTGCAGAGGAAGGCACAGTTTCTTGAATTTTGATTTGCTTTGTTTTTGTTTTGTTTTCTTTTGCTTTCTTACATTTTCAATTCGGATTTCTCTGCTTAGCTTATCCTCTACTAGTTCATTACTCTTGGTGCGTGAGTGGTGTTTTACAAGATTACAAGTCTTGTATGCCCAGATCTCATAGGTCAGGAGGAGAACCAGAGTATCCAGGGAATGGATAATGAGGATCCAAATGAACACTTGGATTGGTTTTTGGGACTATCCAGTACATTCAAGCTTCAACGTGTACCTCAAAGTGTAGTGCACATAATTCTTTTCCCTCTGTCATTGAGAGGTAAGGCCAAACACTGATTTAAGTCTATAGGACGCACAACTGTTATAACATCCTTTGAAGAACTTCAGAAGAAATGTTTGGCCAAATACTTCCCACCAACAAAGTTAGAAAAGATGAGGATGGACATTATGAATTTTCATCAACATAAGGGAGAGACATTTCGTGAAGCTTGGGAACATTTTAATGACTTGACCAGACAATGCCCAAACCATTACCTTGGAGAAATTATAGAGCTGAACACTTTCTTCAAGAGACTTTCTGCAGAATCTTCATTAATGGTCAAGGCTTGTACCAACGGAGCTTTGAAAGATAAAAGTGTTCCAGAGGTAAGAGAGCTTTTTGACAAAATAACTGAGGATGAACATCTCTTCCCTGAGACAAGAAAGTCACATATGCGGAAGCAACGAGGAATCTTGGACCTTGATGATGAAACTTCCTTAGGAGGTAAATTTAAAGCTTTGGCAAAACAAGTCCAAACACTCAAGGCTACATAAGCAAAAACTCCAGTGCTATCTGATAAGTCAGTTTTATATTGGCTTAATAATGTTGTTTTCACTTGGTTTTTTGGGTTCTCATGCATATAAATGCATATTTGTGGAAGCTTGTGTACGGATATGTGATGTGGGAGTTCTGTTTAGCGTTGGTTGTGTTTTGTGGCAATCTGTGTGGCAGAGTGTGTGATTTATGAATTTATGTGACGAGTGTGTGAGGTGATGTTCAGTAGAAGAAATACTCGAATTTGTGTAAGTCTGTATAAAGAGAATGCACGAAGGCATCAGGAACACACACACTCTATGTGCGGGTTCATGCACTTCACCACACACTTTATGTGCGGGTTCATGCAGTTCACCATACACTCTATGTGCGAGTTCATGCATTTCACCGCACGCAATGGCTGCATTCACCGCGCATTACTCGCACACTTGTTGCACCACATCGCACATCACTTGCACTGCATCATCGCACAGTATGCACGACATCGCCACACGCACACAATGCATCGCCGCACGCACTTTTATGCATCACCGCACACACCTGCATGCACGTCGCTGCACGCCTCCGAACACATCTAGCACTGTGCTTGTGCACACTTGTTGCACTTTTCTCACACAGCATGCACACACTTCGGCCGCACACACCACACGAGCACCCTCACATAGCCACACATCACTGCACAAGATCGCCCTCGTCGTCGCACCAGCACATGGGCACTTCACAGAACTCATTTGCATGCACTTTTGTGCACCTTGTGCACATGCATGCATACTTTCAGCTATATCACACAACATATGCATGCATTTAGGCTTACACACAACTCCAACACTCACGTCCACAACACAAGCAATTCACACATGCACAAACTAGGCATATGCACACACTGGCCATGGCGATGCAACGTTGAAACCAATTGCATGGCAATGCAACGTAACGTTGTATCACCATGAAAGACTTTTCACGACTGTGCAATGTAATGTTGCATCGCTATGTAAATGGTGGTTTGCATTGTTGAATTTTGGCTAAGTGTGGGACTTCTCCTTTTTTCTTGTACATGCTCTGAAGACGTGATTCCTTGAGGCTCCGAGGCGTGCTGGATGAACTGAAAATGTGAAAGGCCAAGGCTCAAAGGCGCAGGATTCCAGAATGATGGCTGACATAGAGGCTTGTGCACGTGCCAATTTTGGATAGTTTTATATGACAGTGGCATTCTTGTAATTTAGGGTTAGTTTACGTAGCATGTAGAATAAGCTTTAGACCACTTTAAATAGAGGATTTTATCACTATTTTGGGGATTGGAACTTTCTAGAATTTGACCAGTTTTTTTTATCTTGAGTGGGAATTTCTCTCTTTAGACTCTTATTCTCTCTAGATTTTCTCTCTCTAACAATTTAGCTCCGATCTCGATTCTGATTGAAGAATTGGTCCGATCATAGCAATTCTCTACTCAATTAAGGGGGCATTTCACAAGTCTTTCGTGAAATTGAAGTTGTGGAAGCAATTCAATTGGCAAATTCTTACCAGACAATGAAAATGAACTGTTTTAAGTTTCAATTTGACGGTCGTGGATTGAGAATAGAACTTTGTCGCTAAATTCACGATGTTCTAGGGTTTAAACCGGATTAATGTGAAATTAGATGATGCAATGCTATGCATTTGACATAATTTCTCAAGAACAGAATCGTACTTGGCTTCCACTAGCTATAGCTAATTAGGGATAAATTGGTGATCCTTCGATAGCTCGTATCAGTATCTTGTGGACTGTGCAAAGGAGAGCACACACTGATGAATATACTATCACCACAGAGTCATTACAATATGTCAACAACTACATCAAGCCTCAGTTCTTTGGTAATAGGCCATATGGCAATGGTCCAAGTAATTGGGGCCAACAAAATCAAGAGGCCAATATTACGAAGGCGATGATCAAAGAAGGTCTTCAAACCCACCTCCTGGGTTTCATCATCCACCCAATGTACAAGAGCAAAGGAAGCCTTCCATGGAGTATATGTTTCACCGTATCATAGACAAGCTGGATAAAAGAGAACAAAGATTTGCTGGGTTGGAGACAAGCATTAAACACAATGATACAACAATTAAAAATATTAAAATACAATTGGGGCAATTGGCCAATGTAGTGCATCATAGGCCCAATGGATCTCTTCCAAGTGATATAGTCCCTAATCCTAGGGGCAAGGAAGTTTGTAAAGCAATCACCTTAAGGAATGGAAAGCAATTACAAGGAACCACTACTGGATGTGACATAGAGCATTACGAGGCTATAGTTGAGAAAGCTGAGGAGGATTGTGCAAATGAGGCCATTGCACCTGAGAGAGGAGAGGTGCATGAAGATGATGGAAATGAGGTGATCAAAAAAGTGAGAGGACCACCAAGTCCTTACAACTATCCTGAGTATGCTCCTCTTTCTCCATTTCCTGAGAGAGTGAAACCCCCACCAAAAAGGGGACCTCAGTTTGATCGATTTTTGAATGTGGTGAGGCAAGTTAATGTGAGCCTTCCTTTGCTGGACTTGGTGTCTGCAGTGCCAAAATATGTAAAATTTCTAAAAGATCTCATTTCCAACAAAGAGCAAATTCTGCAGTGTGAAGCACCCATGATGCTCACCGAATGTAGTCAAGCATTGGTGGTGCATAATCTACCACCCAAGTTGAAAGACCCAGGGAGTTGCACCATTCCTTGCAAGATAGGCACCAGATATTTTGCAAAGGCATTATGTGACCTTGGTGCTGGGATCAACTTGATGTCCCTCTCTATTGCTGTAAATGTGGGTTTGGGCGGAAGGATAAGACCTGTAGCTGTGACACTACAACTTGCGGATTGGTCTTTGGTGAAGCCAATGGGGATGGTAGAAGATGTGCTAGTCATGATCGACAAATTCACACTCCCAGTGGTCTTCATTGTGCTTGACATGAAAGAAGACCCAGAGGTAACCATTAATTTTGGTAGACCATTTCTTGCTACTGGGGATGCATTGATTGGGGCGAGAAGTAAAATCATGACTTTTAGAATTAATAATGAACAAGTGGTTTTTTATGTCAATTATGCTATGAAGCACCCCATACATGTGGAACCTTGTTTTGCAATTAGAGCTATAGCATGGAACATGCAGGTAGTGGAACAAGATGTGAAATGTGATTACATTTGTGTTGATGAATTGAATGCATGCGATGAAGAAGTTGATAATGTAGAATTTGATGCTAAAGACTGCATGATTGTTTATGAGATTGAAAATTTAGTATAATGTGTGTCGTAGATAAATCAATTTTTGAAATATAAGATGAAGTGCTATTAGAACATCCCGTAGAGGAAGTATGTGCTAAGACCTTTGAAAATGATGGTGATTGCAATGTTATAACTAATGATGTTTGTGCACTCACTGAGGTGAGGTATGAAGAGGTGTTATGCAGGAATAAAATACTCATGTCATCCTTCATGGTGCCACCCAAGTTGGAGCTTAAGCCCTTACCACCTTACTTGAAATATGCTTTCCTGGGTGAGAATGAGAACTTGCATGCACTGATCTCTTCAAAGTTGGAAGTGTGGTAAGAAGAGAAGTTGCTAGGTGTGTTGAGAAAATTCAAGCAAGCCATTGGTTGGACCATTGCAGACATAAAATGAATTAGTCCAAGCATATGCATGCATAAGATGTTGTTGGAGAAAAATGCTATTCCAATAAGAGATAGACAAATGAGGCTAAATCCTCAAATGATGAAGGTGGTGAAAAAGGAAGTAATCAAGCTTTTGGATTTTGGTATGATTTTTCCAATATATGATAGTGAGTGGGTGAGCCCCGTGCAATGTGTGCCCAAGAAAATGGGTGTCACAGTGGTGATGAATGAGGCTAATGAGCTCTTGGCGGCCAGGATCATTAGTGCATGGCAAGTGTGCATTGACTACCGCAAGCTCAACAAAGCAACAAGGAAAGACCATTTCCCACTACTTTTCTTAGAGCAGCTACTAGATAGAATTGGTGGGTTTCTATTCTATTGTTTCTTGGATGGATAATTAGGCTATAATCAAATTGCAATAGACCCAAGGATCAAGAGAAGACTACATGCACTTGCCCATTTGGAACCTTTGCCTACAAGAAAATGTTGTTTGGCCTATGAAATGCTCCTGCAACCTTCCAAAGATGCATGATGGCCATTTTCCACGATATGGTAGAATCCATCATTGAAATTTTCATGAATGACTTTTAAGTATTCGGCATGACCTTTGATGGGTGCCTTGACAATTTGGCAAGAGTGTTGCAGAGATGTGAGCAGATTCATTTGGTCCTTAATTGGGAGAAGTGCCAATTTATGGTGCAAGAGGGCATATATCTGGGGTATAAAATCTCACACAAAGGCATTAGAGTAGACAAGGTCAAGGTAGATGTCATAGCCAAGTTGCCACCCCCACCAATGTTAACGGCTTAAGAAGTTTTTTAGGCCATGCTGGATTTTATAGAAGATTCATCAAGGATTTTCAAAGATTGCAAGACCATTGTGTAGTCTACTAGATAAAGATATTAAACTCAAGTTTGGTGATGAGTGTTCAAAGGCATTTGGGCTACTGAAAGAAAAACTTGTGGAAGCTCCAGTGATAGTCACACCACAATGGGGTGAGCCCTTTGAGATTATGTGTGATGCCAGTGACTATGTTCTTGGCGCTATGCTTGGGCAAAGGAGGAACAAGGTATTCCACACTATCTATTATGCTAGCAAATTGTTAAATAGGGCTCAAATGAACTACACCACAACTGAGAAGGAAATGCTTATAGTAGTTTTTGCGTTCGATAAATTTTGTGCATACTTGTTGGGCTCTAAAGTGATCATGCACATTGACCATGCAGCCCTAAAATACTTGTTGGCCAAGAAGGAATCCAAGCCTAGGTTCATTCGGTGGGTGTTGCTTCTTCAGGAGTTTGATATGGAAATTAGGGACCGCAAGGGATCTGAAAATATAGTGACCGATCACTTGTCAAGACTGGACTCACATGGGTAAGACAAGTCAAATGTGTTGATTCGTGAGCACTTCCCAGATGAGCAAATTTTCAAGGTGGAAAATGAGGAGTTGCCTTGGTATGCTGAAATTGCCAACTTTGTGGTAGCATGGCAAGTTCCTTCATACTACTCATATGAGCAAAGGAAGAAGTTGAGGCATGATACAAGATATTTCTTTTGGGATGACAATGCTCTTTATAAGATTTGCAATGACCAAGTGATAAGGAATTGTGTGAAGGAACGTGAGAAAGATGAAATTTTGAAGGCATGTCATGAAGCCCCATTCGGAGGTCATTTTGGTGCTACCAGGACGGGGTTCAAGGTGCTGCAAACTAGGTTTTATTGGCCTCACATCTTTGTGGATGCACGCATATGGGTGGGACAATATGATAAATGCCAAAGAAGTGGCAACATCTCCTCGCGTAATGTGATGCCCCTACATAACATTTTGGAAGTGGAACTTTTTTATGTTTGGGGTATAGACTTCATGGGACCTTTTCCAAAATAATGTGTCATGGAGTATATATCTTAGTGGCTGTTGACTATGTTTTGAAGTGGGTTGAGGCCTTGGCACTCCCACACATTAATGCAAGAAGTCTGGCCTTATTTCTTAAGAATTATATTTTCAACAGATTTGAAACTCAATGAGCTATATTCAGTGATGGGGTTTCACACTTTTGCAACAAAATCTTTGCATCATTGTTGGCTAAATATGGTGTGAAGCACAAGGTGTCTACAGCATACCATCCCTAGACTAGTGGCCAGGTTGATATATCTAAGAGAGAGATCAAAAGAGTCCTGGAAAAAGTGGTAGGAGCTAATAGGAATGATTGGGCTCTGAAGTTAGACGATGTATTATGGGCGCACAGAACTGCTTATAAAACTCCTATTGGTGCCTCACCATTTCGCCTCGTGTTTGGAAAGGAGTGTCATTTACTTGTGGAGTTTGAGCATAAGGCTTTTTGGGCTATTCAAAAGCTGAACATTGATTTGAATTGAGCACAATCTAAGCGGATAATGGAGCTCAATGAGCTTGATGAATTTCGTTTCAACTCTTATGTCAGTGCCAAGTTGTACAAGGAGAGGACCAAGAAGAGGCAAGATGCCAAGATTCGAGCTAAGAGTTTTGCCCCTGGTCAATTGGTCTTGCTGTATGATGCTAGGCTTAGGCTCTTCCCGGGAAAGCTGAAGTCAATATGGACCAGCCCGTTTTTTGTTACCAAAGTGTTACCATAAGGAGTTGTAGAAATATTGAACAAGTAGAGTGGTAATGCTTGGCAAGCGAATGGCAATCGGCTCAACCCTTACATAGCTCACACGAAGAAGGACACGGGAGGAGCACCACATAAAGCACCACATGAACTCTTCTTGGATTACCCTATGCAATAGCATGATACTGCAACACGTCAGGCTGTCGACGTTAACAAAGGGCTACTGGAAGGAAACCCTGCATAATTTCACTTACCTAAATTTGTCTTGTTAATTTTGGTTTTATCGTTTTAATTTTTCTGTTAATATTTTGATTGTATTGTCATTTCGATTTCAAGTCTAAGAGATGTCTCTGAATTTTTTGCACATGCTCGGTTGCACAGTTGGAATGGTTTTACTTGAATGAATGATATGGTAAGGAACTGGTAAGACATACACATGGATTCTCATATTTATGAGTTTAATTGCAAGGGCTGAAAAGCTACACGCATGAAAGTTGATGGGATAATTACATGAGAAGGAATGTAAAAGCTGAAAACTTGTTTGGCCACTTGTGTCTTATGAATAATTATTTGAGGAATAGGGATTTTTGTCATAAAGCTTGCAGCTGGGCATAATAATGGAACATATCAATGAATGCTTAAGTGTAGGCCGACAAAGTAGGTGTGTTTTGTCTTCAAGTGGTAGGCCACATTTGTGATAATTGACCGATCCATAGCTTCCCTTCTTTTTGAATCTATAAATTCATGCAAGCTAATGCTTGAAACCACTCACAAGCAAGCTTGGTGGAGCTGCAAGGGATTCATCTTCCATTCTCTTTCTCAAATTTTTATTATTCCTCTCTCAAGATCAAGGTACCAATCTTTGTTCATGTTTTATTGTTTAGGTGAGAAATTAAGTACTTGTTCAATTATTCTAAGATGAAGGCGAGTGTTCACTCAAGTGAATAATGTGCTCTAATCTTGCAATTGCTATGTTCTTGTGTTGAAATTCTTGCTGCTAATTTGAATGAATCCCAAGAAAATTGTATATTAGACCAGGCTTAACACAATGCTAAGTGTAGGGGAGTTGTCAAAACTTGCATGATTGATTCAGTTCTGCCACAGTTTGGTAATTGCAGCATAACTTGATTAATTGACCTCCAAATTTGGTAATTCCAATTGTGATTAGTTAAGACTCTGAGCTGCAACATTTATGTTTTGCACTTTTGCTAATTCTACAAGCCTAGAAGTCCATTTTGGGGACCTAAGTGTAGTGAAAGCTGAATTCGTCATGTTGGCTAAATGCACACTGTGCCCAGTTTTGACGCAGTCTGGTATTTTAAGCATAACTTGATCATTTGAGCTCCAAACTGGGTGATTTCAATTTATGTTTTTAGCTAAGAGTTATCACTACTGTTGTCTTGTACATTTTGGCAAATTCGGCCTGCACTGCATTTCATTTTGTGTGTGTAATTGTTGGTTTAAGCTGAAATTTTTACATATTGCATTTTGCCCAGTTTGCCACCATTCGGTATTTCAGACATACCTTGCTCAATTTAACTCCAAATCAAGTGCTTCAAATTTCTGAATTTATCTTACACTCAGGGCTACCTCTTTTATGTTTTGGGTTTGTCAAATTCTATATGTACGGAACTTCATGATTAGGTGTGAAATGTGTGTTTGCGCTAAACTTTTAGTATAGCTTTTGTGAACCTTCGGCCTAACTTGTCACAATGTAGAATTTTAGACATAACTTAATCATTTGAACTCTAAATCGCATGATTCCAAGTGCTGAGTTTAGATAAGTTGCAGAGCTACAATTCTTGTTTTGTGGGTATTGATCAATTCTGTATGCTTAGACTTTCATGTTGTGTGTGAAGATGTTAGACTAAGCTGAAGTTCCTATCTTGAATTGCTGCTTTTGTATTCAGGATGGCCTGAGTTTGGTATTTTAGCCCTAAGTGAGTAATTTGTGATCTAAACTTGATTTCTGTAGTTAGCTAACACTTAGGGCTAGAACTTTCATTTTTGGGGAATGGCCTGATTCCTTTTGCACTGAAATACATTTTGGTGGTAACGTGTACATAGAAGTTGAAATGTTAATTTGTTTGCCCACCTTGTTGTTTCATGTATCATTGGCTAGAGTTTTCTTAGCATTGCTGCGGGTGAGCAATCTTGTATCAAGTTGCTTGTGGTGTTTACTTTGTGCATCTTAATCTCAGGAAGTTAGCATGGGTTTTAAGAGGGTGCCACTTCGCGCAAAGGCAAGGAGCGTGTTGCGGTTGACTTAATACAACTATGCATATGCGTGCAAAATTTACAAGAACTTTTTTGACTAAGAAGAGTTTGATTTTGAAAAGAATAAGCTTAAAAGTTTAAAAAAAAAGATAGTTCAAAACACTCAAGGTTTAGCCATAAGGTGATAGTTAATGGCTATGTACCTTTTGAAAAGAATTTTGAACTGCATTAATGTTGTATAAGTCACGAAAGTAGGTATTTTAAGCATAAAAATAGGCAAGTGTCCTTGCAGTTCTTTGATGTCCTTAAAAAGATAGTACTTAGAAATGCCTAGCTAAGATGGTAAATCAAATATTCTTGCTCACATATAGGTCTATAACGAGAAGAAATTACAAATATTAGAAATCCTAATATCAAAAGAAATGCATTTTAGATTAAAATAACTCATGAAAATTCATACTTTTAGACAAACTAATGTAATAAAGTGTTGAAATTAATGATAAATAGTTTTCCTGACAATCTAGTTGTGAAGTTTCTCTACTATTGTGAACCCTAGTTACACACAATAGCATTTGTATTCATATATTTCACAACATCTCACGTCTTATAAAAACTCAAATTTTAGCATGAACATTAACTTTTTTACAAGTGCGCAAACTTTATAATGATAAAGTAACAAAAATGGTTAAAATAAAGACCTTCTTAACAACTAAATGTGCATTTATAGTTGTTTTGAAGAAAACCATTAGAGAAAATATTAACCTCTCCTACAACATTTCATATACAACTCCATAATCAGAACGAATTACAAATAACAGTAGTGATGTAATCGCGAGATATGCATTTTGGATTAAAATAACTCATGAAAATTCATCTTTTTAGACAAACTATTGTAGTGTCCAAATTAATCATAAATATTCTTCCTCACAATCTAGTTTCTATATTTCTCCACTACCGTCAACCGCATTTACATTTTTATGCATACATTTCACAAAATTCCATGTGTTATAAAAACTCTAATTTTAGCCACAATGTAAACGTTTTTAGAAATATGCATACTTTATAATGATAAAGTAACAATAATGACTAAAATAAAGACCTTTTCAACAACCGAAGTTGCATTCGTCGTTGCTTTGAAGAAAAACATTAGAGAAAACTTTAAGCGTACCTACAACATTTTCATATCAATGGTTATTACAGGGATATATCAAATGTATGTAGTCAAAACTGCTGCCAACTCTTTTCAATGCATTAATATATCTCATTTTTTATTGGTAAAGAACATCTTAACCCCATAATTATGATTACCGGCAATGACTCCATTAGGATTAGCACCAAACATTTTTTCTTAAACATTTTCTTCGTAAAGAGAACTTTGTTTACTGAATAGAAAAATAGCCAAAAAAGAAACCTCAAATATGTTTATAATTATAATTGAATTGAAGCGGTGAAAAAGCAATAAACAGAGCTGAAAATAATAAATAGAATTTTCATAGTTTGCTTCATACATATGTGTGTTTATTACAAGTTCAAAAAGGTAAATAAGACTGAAATTTAATAAAACTATGGATATACATACAAAACATATAAGAATATTTTGAAGCAATATATATGTTAATTAGAGGTGAGAAAACATATCATCAACATTTAAGTATAGGCTTTATAGAACAATTAATATAAAAAGATTGACAATGAAAAGATGTTTTAGCTAATTAATTGTTAGAAAATAACCACTATTTACAATATATGTACTGCATATGGAGCTTTTTTTGTTACTATTCTCATTAGCAGAAAGCAAGATTTATATATACACCCTCTTTTCTAATAAGAATCTACATTTCCCAAAATATCTAGCTTACTGTGTGATCTATGTACATAATGTTTATCAAAATTTAGCTCCAAAAGGGTCCAAAAAGCATAAACAATATGGGTACCTTAATCTTGTTTGGCATGTTTTAGCCCTTTATGTATTGAATCTCTTATAGAATCAAGACTTATCTTACCAGCTGAGCTTTGATAAAGCTCTTTATATGTTGTTGAAGAACTTTTTTGAGTTTCAAGCATTGGCACATCTACTGTCAACTTTTGTTCCATACCTAATGATGAGCACTTTTCTGCAGAACTTTGTGATATTAAACACAATTTGGATGATGGGAGACAAGCTATGATTGTGATCCGTGGAAATGTTTTGCCTCTGATTTCAGTACTCGATGTTCTAATATGAAAGAACAACTCCAAATCTTTAAATTTTTCATTAATGTCATCACAATTCAAATTCCTTTCATGTTATAAATGAAAAGAATAGAAACTTAAGGAATATAAACAATTTTATAACAAAAAAGATTTAGTACTAATCAAATATACCTGTAATTCTGCTTCAATAATTTCTTCGCCAGACATTTTTATTAATGTTTCTGCTTCCTTTTGTTCCACAAAGGCATTTAAACTGTCGGTTCCATCAAACAACTCAACTTCAAAAAGTAACCTATATGAACATATATTTTTAGAATGTAAGGTCAGTACAATACATAATAAAAGTATTATGTATTATATTTACATGGGCTTTAGGTTTGCAAGATATGAAATAGCTTACATTGCTTTTGGACTTGGAAAATCACTATTGCAATAGAAACATGTAAACTCATTCCCGTAAGCTGCTCCACAACCCTTCGAACAAATTGGACAAGCTAGAAAGTAGAAATGTTGCTTTGATTTTGTAATTTTTAGTTTAGCTTTGATCCAAAAAGATTTGTTAATGAAAATATACGTACAGTAATAGTTATTCATGTGAAGTTTAGAAAAAGATAAAAGCAACATATGAATCAATATAGAATTGCCATTTGAGTTAAACTCAGGATATTACTGGTTTTTTGAATTTGAGAACGAAGAGGTTCGTGTACGATTTGCTTCTCTTTCTCATAAAACTTTTGGGACACAATAATTTCTAAATATTTTTTGTTGGCTTTTAACCTAAAATTTTATGAATAATTAAAAATTGGTTAAAATGAGTCATAAATAACTAAAGTTCATTTCTTTTAAGAAAGCTAATATGTTAAATAAATAAGACAGTTAAAAAAACAACAATATCAAATTTTTTTACCATAATAATTGTATACATAAGTAGATGGCAAAAATATAAGAACTATAAGTAAACCTTAAAAATCAACGAAGCCATGACCTTAGACTAAATATTGTAGATTGTCTCAAAAAAGTAAAGATTAATTAAGGAACCTTTGAAAATAACATTTTATACATCAAATTCTTTAATTACCATTACTCCAATTGTTCAGCTTGTGGTATTGGAGGATGAAATAAAATAATACTATTTGGCAATGTCACACTCGATAGCCTATAATAAGATGTTTCTATCAGTAAAATAGTACATAATCAACTATAATTTACTACACTATATAATAAACCCCAGCAATTTAATGTAGTAAATTTAACTTTTAGATAATCAAAAAAAGTAAATTTATTTTTACAATGGAAGGTGTTCACATATAGTCTCATCCCTTAAATTATAGGCATCTTGTGGACATTTTCAGTCAAATAAGTTGCTTCATTTTGTAAAAATCCTCCCATAAAGTAAGGATGATAGGCCTACAACTATATACATAAAAAAATTTGTAAATGTTTGAGCTATAATTGTATAAAACTTTAGATTATAATAGCTCGCAACTTGTTTTAAAAATTAAGTTACTTACTCTTTATTGACAACCACAAATTTTTGCAAATTTCTTCTATTTTCTTGACATGCGGTAGAAAGACATGTATCACACCACACAGCAAATCTGGAAAATACTCAATTTTTAATAAAATAAGTAACAATATATTCATACTATAATTATTTAACATAATTTTTTTGGAAAAAATCTTAACTAATTTTCTTATCCATAACATTCGCAAATTCAGGACATTGTGCAAAGGATGTTAATTGATAAATGTGTTCCATATGCAACTCTTTTTGCTTGCTAGTAGGCTTGATGTAAGCACTTTTGTTGAGGATCATTTGATACTTTGAAGTTGCTAAAATCAGTGTATTTTGAGTCGTTTCTTTGATTTTACCATTTCCAATATAATAAGTCTTGTATAACTAAAGGATTTTGTCCAGTTGATTAACATCTTGTTGGTAAATGATGCATTACATACTTTCATTCTGTTCAAACAATTATAAAACTAATATAAGATGAAATATTACTAATTTCATTAAATTAGTTGAACTTATTGTACCTCTTTGTCAACAAACACAATCCTTTATTAGATCGTTCACCATTTCATCAAACGAATAGGAGTTTTTTTTGCGACCAACAATTTTACAAAAGAGTTTTGAATATCTGGTTGTAATTTTTGAAGTGTTTTTCATTTATCTTCCATTGACCTAAAAGAAAGGGAAATAGAAAGAAAGTAATTTTATAAATTGGTAATAAACATCTTAATAATTAACCTCATGGGAAGAAATTAAAAATGGCAAATAATAGATGCACTAATGTAAAAAATTATAGTTAAAAAATATTTAAACAATAGTAAAAAACCAATTCGAATACTATAATCACAAGTCTATAATACTTAACAAAATAAAATTGAAATACTTCGATAAATGGAATATAGGACTAAAATAAGATTTTACCTTTGTTAACAATTTAGTAAAGTTTAATTGAGGTTTGCAGCTGTTAAAACCTCATGGTATACAATATTTTTTGTGTAGTTAGTACTTTGTACTAATGGTGTTGGTGGTCTAATAAGTACTTTTAATTGATCTATAGTTTTTGCTCTTGATAATGCGACATAAAGTTGACCATATGAAAATACCAGTTGTTTTAAATAAATACCAACAAAATCTAAAGTTTGACCTTGAGCTTTATCTAATATATGGGTACGCCTTTAGAAGTTATACTATTAAGTGCGAAGCTCACACTTTGTCGTTCGCTGGATAGCTGGCCACCATGCTTACGTGGCCCATCCTGCTGACTCAACTGCATAAGTGGACCAGTTTGCTGACTTGGCTTAGGGTTTACTTTTTTCTCTTTCTTTTACTTTTCTCTGCCGCTGCCGCTCTCTCTCACCCATAGGGTTTCATTTCTTTTCTTATCTTTCGCTTCAATGCCTTCTGCTGCTCTCTCTTTTTTTTCTCTCCAATTTTTTCTTCTACCTCCCTCTCTATTAGAAGACGCTTCATAATCGATTTATGTATTAACATGATTCAGGTAATACTTTGTTTAACATTGAAGCTACTTTTTTAAAAATTGAAGCTAATTTTTGTCTGTAATTTCCTGATTCTTCCTTTCTTTTTTCTGCTTTATTTTTTACTTTTCGAGGCTTATGGTTAAGATATTGGAGATTTTGAATTTTTGGGATTTTCATGTTGCAACTACTCTTTTTTGCAACAGATAAACATATTTCTTTCTCATTTTTACTCTGGAGAGTTCGGTCACTAACATTTTGTACAGAAAGTTGGAGGAGGGTGTTGGGAACTTGTTCTGTTTGTCGATCACTGTTGATTCTCCCTCAACAAGGCTCGAGGAGTTATACTATTTTTGTTTGTCGATCTAATTTTTTTTTCTTTCAGCGGTCTGGCTGGCTATGAATAATGTAATGGAATTCAATAAGTACTCTTTTTTTTAATTACTTCAGCTGGATGGTTTTGTTTATTACGTCACAGTAGTTTTATCATTCTGTAAAAGTTTTTGTTATTTTTGTCAATTCTATTGGACTCACTCAGTGTTAATGTGCTTCAAGGGAGTTAGTGCCTTGAAGAGCCACCATTATTACTTTTGTGAGTCTTAATGGGTTTAGTTTGATTGCCACTTTAATTTATGATGTCAAATATTTTATTAGCATTTTCAAGGATTCAATTTGATTTTTGTATGTTTAAACGATGGGAGATTGAACTTCTCTGTTTGATTTTTGTTAGATATTAGTATTGATAAATGTTTGCATAGTTCCTTTGCACTTCTATAAATTCTCAGCAAATACAATCATGAGGTAGTATAAGAAATGTGTTTGTGTTCTGCTATCAAAATCTGCACAGCGGAATTATTTTTTCAGCCTGATTTTGGTTAGATGGGGATATGTTGAAAGGATTTCTCATAGCTACTAAATAAAATGCTTTTGCTTCTAATATATTTTGGGCACAAAATTGTTTGCTTGTGACAGGATTATAATGATGTTGTATTTGATCAAGTGGTTGACAATATGTTTTCTCTCGCCTTCCATATTTCGAGAAGAATTGGGGGGAAATAAAGGTAAATTTTGACCTTGATACTTTAGTGTATTATAAATTTTTCCATCCTTTATGAGCAAGTTATCTTTTGCCTATGGTAATTCTCATTGAGTAAGGTCTATAGTCATCTCTCTCATATGGTCTTTTTTATGTATGTTTCTATCATGCCCAATCCCAATCAGGTTTCTAGAAGTTCTTCAAGCATGAAGACCAGCATTTTTAGGACCCTGGGAAAGAGAGCACTCAAGTCGAATTTTTGAGTGCACATGTTATGCAAGATAGCACTTCTGAAGAGGTAACATATTTGCCTTGATTTTGTGAAAAGTTACAACCTAGGACAAAACTTTTTATTTATTTTACATTTTTGAAAGGACAAAAATTTTTACAAAAAGTTTCGGACGCCCTTTTCGGACGCCTATAACCGTCCGAACCTAAACTTCTGAGAGGGACCAAAATTTCTCAAAGTTTCGGACTACCATATTGGACGACCCTACCCGTCCGAACCTAAACTTCTGCAAGGGTCAAATTTTCACAAAGTTTCGGACGACCATTTCGGACCCCTTCAGCTGTCCGAACCAAATTACTGAGAGGTCGAAATTTTTACAGACTTTTGGACGACCCATTCGGACGCCTCCCACCATCCGAACCTAATTTTATGTTCTTTTTCTCTTTTTTTCCGTAGTTTCTGAAGTTAAAATCAATTTTATACCCACAGTGATCTAATCTTCTTGTGACGTGTTTCTTTGATAACTTCTTTGGTTTTTACTTGTGTAATTTTTGTTGTGGGATACTCCTGGTTTCATTGAGACGTGTTCTTGATACGATCCGAGTCCCTAACCTGGATTCTAAGAGTGCCAACCCAAGATCAATTGAGGAATTTAAATGATGAATGAATTAAAAAGATGAATAGAACGTAAAGGGGCAGCCCCAATTCAAACAAGAATTAGAAACGTACCTATCAAATAACGTAATGAACACCCTAAGAAACGGGTTTCTTAGAACCACCCTATCCAAGAATCCCAATCAATCAACTCTTGATGGAATGGAATGAATGTCTTCGCAAAGAACCCAAGAAGTTTGTATAAAACTCACAAAATATCAATATTCAAAATAGGCTGCTAAAAACTACACAAGAGGTTTCCTTTTATATGTATGAAACCCTAAAGAAATAACGGCTAACAAATTCAAAGCAAAAAACAGTCCGCATTCCCGCCACATCGCCGATGTTGGTGGTCACACGTCGCGACGTGGGGGATCATTCTTGATTTAATGTCGAATTTTGGTGAATTTTTCTTCAAACTTGAAAACTTCCACAGAGCCACGTCGCGACGTGGAAAGGCATGGACGTCGCGACGTCGGTACACGTTCGCGACGTCATTGCTCGCACCTCGCAACGTTGGTTGATTTGCTCCAACTCCTCTTTTACGCTTCTCCACGTCGCGATGTGGACTCCATGGACGTCCGACGTGGAGCTCTTTCATGCTCCTTGTCCATCTTTTCCATCCCATTCTTGGCCCTCAAAACTCTATTATGATCTATCACAACATTGTATTCCCATTTGTGATACTCCAAACATGAATGAACTCAGAATCCTTGTCACAACTTCACGAACTACTTCACGCTCAAAAATTCATTGATCAATGAATACATGCCGTCTCATTCGCTAGTCCTTGCACGCGTCAAAGGTCCTCAACTCCTTGCAATGGATCATCCACAAGGCTTCTCGGGTTAGCTTCCTTTCATTCCTCCCTTCCTCAAGAGGATTCGTCCTCGAATCACCTAGGTCATACAAAGAAAGATCACCAACATTAAACGTGCTAGAAACATTACCAAATTCACTAGGCAAATCAATAAATAATGCATTATCATTAATTTGGCTAAAACTTGAAATGGGACCATCTCCCCTTTGTTGAAGCTTTGATTTCGTTGATGTGGAAATCGTTCTTTGCGCATATGAACCACACCCAATCTCCGGGTTCAAAAGAAACTTGATTCTCCCCTGACTTGCTCTCTTAGCAACTTGTTCATTTCTACGCTCAATGTTTGCTCGAACCTTGGCATGCATTTTCTTGATGTGATTATGCCTTCTGCTTACCATCTAAATCCAAAATATGGCTAGTAGCAATAGGCAATATATCTAAAGGCGTTAATGGATTAAACCCATAAACTACTTCAAACGGTGAATAATATGTAGTGGATGCATGGTCCTATTATATGCAAATTCTACATGTGGCAAACATTTTTCCCAACTTTTCAATTTTTTCTGAATTAAAGCTCGAAACAAGGTTTGTTATTGTTCGATTAACAACTTCATTTTGCCCATCCGTTTGTGGATGTGCAGCTGTGGAAAACAACAACTTCGTGCTTAACCTAGACCATAATGTGCGCCAAAAATGACTCAAAAACTTGACATCCCGATCACTAACTATAGTTTTTGGAATACCATGCAATCTGACTACTTCACGAAAGAACAATTCAGCAATATGCGATGCATCATTAGTCTTATTGCATGCTATAAAATGCGCCATTTTGCTAAAGCGATCGACTACCACAAAGATGCTATCATGACTCGACTGTGTCCTAGGCAACCCTAACACAAAATCCATAGATATGTCGACCCATGGATGACTAGGAACGAGTAATGGGGTATAAAAACCGTGAGGCATGACCTTAGACTTTGCTTGACGACATGAGATACATTTTGCACAAAAATTTTGAACTTCATTTCGCATTTTAGGCCAATAAAAATGTTCATGCAATATGTCTAGTGTCTTTGTGATACCAAAATGCCCCATAAGACCCCGACAATGTGCCTCCCTAACAAGCAATTCACGATAAGAACTCTTAGGCACGCACAATTTTCCTTTCTTAAAAAGAAATCCATCATGCTGAAAATAATCATTCCATGCAGTTTGTGAACATTCAGCAAAGATTTCACCGAAATAATTATCACCCGCATACAACCCCTTAAGTAAATCAAATCCCAACAACTTCTACTGCTAGAAAGTAAGAAGCACATACCTTCGTGACAAAGCATCTGCCACTACATTTTCCTTACCCTTCTTGTGCTTGATGATGTAAGGAAAATATTCAATGAATTCCATCCACCTAGCATGTCTTCGATGCAGCTTCCCTTGAGACTTCAAATGCATGAGTGGTTCATGATCGGAGTGGATAACGAGCTCCTTTGGCCACAAATAATGTTGCCAAGATTCCAACGTCCTCACAAGAGCATAAAGCTCTTTGTCATATGTTGGATAGTTTATAACAGCTCCATGCATTTTCTCGCTGAAATATGCTATCGGCTTCGAGTCCTGCATTAAAACAGCTCCAATCCCAAGCCCAGAGGCATCACATTGAACTTCAAAAACTTTATTGAAATCAAGCAACATTAAAACAGGTTCTTGTGTGATTTTGTCCTTCAACATGTTAAAAGCCTTTTCATGCACTTTTTCCCATTTAAATACAGTATGCTTTTTAACAATATCATTCAATGGTGCGGCAATAGTGCTAAAATTTTTAACAAACCTTCGATAAAATCTCGCCAAACCATGAAAGCTCCGGACCACACTGGCATTCTTTGGTGTAGGCCACTCCTTGATTGCCTTAACCTTTTCTTCATCTACCTTAATGCCGTTAGCGCTCACAACAAAACTAAGAAAAACAATAGAATCCATACAAAAAGAGCATTTCTTCAAATTGGCATACAATTGATTTTCCATTAACACGATAAAAACCTCCTTTAAATGCAACACATGTTCATCCAATGACTTACTATAAATTAGTATATCATCAAAGTAAACAACGACAAACTTCCCTATGAAATGTCTCAAAACATGATTCATTAATCTCATGAATGTACTAGGTGCATTTGTCAATCCAAAAGGCATGACAAGCCACTCATATAAACCAAATTTTGTTTTGAAAGCGGTTTTCCACTCATCTCCCTTTTTCATGCGAATTTGGAAATATCCACTTTTCAAATCGACCTTAGAAAACATGCATGCACCATGCAACTCATCCAACATGTCATCATGTCGAGGAATATGGTGACAATACTTTACCGTAATTTTGTTGACGGCTCGGCAGTCCATACAGATCCTCCAACTCTCGTCTTTCTTGGGCACCAAAATAACCGGCACTGCGCATAGACTAAGGCTCTCCCTCACAGCCCTCTTTTGCAACAATTCCTCCACTTGAGCTTGAATCTCCTTGGACTCCTTCGGATTAGCTCAACATGCTGGACTGTTTGGTATAGAAGCACCGGGAATAAAGTCGATTTGGCGCTCTATCCCCACAATGGTGGAAGTCCTGCAGGCAACTCCTCGGGAAAAACATCCTCGTACTCCTGCAATAAAAACACCACTTCTCGAGGCAAAAGATCAAGCATCTTAGCATCAAGCAAAAACACATCTTTATACAGCAAAATAAACACACTCTCTCCCTCACTCAATTTTTCTTTCACCTCTCTTTTTGTTGCAAAAACACTCAATTTATTTTTCTCATTTTCTTATTTTTCTTCTTCTCTTTTGATGTTTTCCTCTCGGCTTTTACTCTCACTAGATTCGCCTTTTTCTTTCCTTTCAAAATCTTTTACAATTCGAATTTGATCTTCTTGTGCCTCCCAAGGCTTCAAAGGCACCAATGTATGCTTGCGACTGTTCATCTCCAATGTGTATCTATTGGTGTACCCATTATACACTACCCTTCTATCAAACTGCCACGGACGCCCCAAAAGTATATGGGCAGCTTGCATAGGCACCACATCACACAACACCTCATCCTTATATCTACCTATCACAAACTCAATCTTGACTTGCTTATTCACCTTGGCCTCCCCACTAGTACTCAACCATTGTAGTATATAGGGTTTAGGATGTTTTAAGTGTTTTCAACCCCAACTTCTCTACCAACAATGTACTAGCTATATTAGTGCAACTCCCACTATCAATGATTAAGCTACACACCTTTCCTTGTACATGACACCTAGTGTGAAAAATGTTAGCCCTTTGCACCAATTCTCCCTCTATCTTAAGTTGTGTATTCAAAACCCGTAAATTGACAAGAGCCACTCCCCACATTGGCAACTCTTCCTCTCCATCACTCTCCTCAACCAATGGTATATCTCTCTCGTCATCGGAATGCTCACTCTCATACTCCTAATTAGGTAACAAGAACATAGTCCTTTTGTTAGGACATTGGGTTTGTATGTGCCCTACCCCTTGGCATTTATAACACCTAACGTCCCGACTTCTCCCAACTACCTTATCCTCATCCTTCTCCTTCCCGGTTCCCCATTTTGGTTCTACCTTAGGTTTGGAGTCAACCTTTGTATTTCCGAATTTAGTGTTTGACACAGGTTTTTTATCCTTCCAAGAACTCTTCCAAGTACTCTTCCCCCTAGCCTTAACAATCCTCTCAACTTTTAAGGCCTTACGTAACAATTCTTCCATGTCAACATATTCTTGCAACTCTACCACATCCGCTATCTCCCTATTCAAACCCGCTACAAATCTACCCTTAGTAAACTCAGGATCCTCCTCTATATTAGCCCGAATTAACGCAACCTCCATCTCCTGAAAATACTCTTCTACACTCTTATTACCCTAGGTCAAGGTTTGAAGTTTCCTCACAACATCTCATTGGTAATGGTTAGGAACAAATCTCTTCCTCATTATCCTCTTAACCTCATCCCAAGTCCTAACTGGTCTTTCCCCATATCTCCTCCTATTGTGTACTAATTGGTCCCACCAAATTGAGGCATAATGGGTAAACTCTACAACCACTAACTTCACCTTTTTCTCTTCCAAATAGTTGTGACAATCTGATAAGTTGGTTTTATACCAACTTAAATGGATTAATTCACTTAGCTTTTGACTTGATTTTCATGAGTTAGTGTGGTGTTTTGTGTGATGTTGTGCATTTATGTGGTTTGTAATTGGTTGTGCTTAATTGGTTAAAACGGACCAAAAATGATGTTGAACTTAGGCAATTGTGTGTTTGATGGTAATTGGCAAGGTTGAGAGGTCAAAACATCTAGGAAGGTGAATGAAACCGAAATGAACTTGGTAGACTTGATTTAGGGTTTTGGCAGGTTTGGTTAGAGAACTTCATCTGGGCATAACTCTCTTGATACTAATCCAATTGGTGAGTTCTTTAGTGTTCTGAAAAGCTCTTTGAATGCACTACATTTCTTATATTTTAACTATTTTCAACTTCGTGTGTAAGACTATGAAATATGAGTTTCTTTGCGAATTACCATTTTAGGGTTTTAGGGTTTGATCTTTCTGCCACAGTTGGTATTTTGATGATATCTTGAGTTTCAGGTACCTGATGAGGCTGTTACTTAATCCATTGGAAATCTAAGAGAGAGATATAGAACTCTTAAGTTCATCACCAAGTCTGAATCAGAATCTAAGACACACTTATTGGGCATGGAAGTAGGGTGTTGTGCTAGAATGAACACTTTGCCAATTCGGCTAATCTACATTGCCAAGACTTGCCAAGCTTTGCCAAACCTACTTTGCCAAGCTTTGCCAACACCGTGCCAAGACTTGCCAAACCAACCTTACCAAGACTTACAAACCAACCTTGCCAAGCCTTGCAACATACCATGCCAAGCACTTGGCCACATCTTGATACACTCATGCATTCATCTTGCCAAGCATTCACAACACACGCATCATTTGCATATTAGCACCACATTCACACAGTTTGGGCATGGCACGTTTTACTCATTTTTATACATTACCCTTGCAATAATAGTACATGACACTTTGGCGCACCACGGAAAACTTTTCAACTTGACAAACTTTGCCAAACTTTGTCATGCCATGCTAACGTACCTTGCCATCAGATTATTGCACAACACATCACCCTTGGCACAATACTCATGCATTCTTGGCACAACGAATGCATCACACATCATTCTTTGCACAACAAACTTCACATTTAGGCACACTTTTTGGCATAGGAAAAAACGAGCAACCATGCCAGCTTTTACCCACGAGATTTCGTAGGAAGAAAAAGGCAAGAAAATTGGCTTGCAAAATTTCGCAAGCCAATAAATGATGCCATATTTTGCCTGCGAAATTTCGCAGGCAAAAATGAAAAGTGCAAAAATTGCACTACGAAATTTCGTAGTGTAAAAAACAAGAAAAAATTTCACTACGAAATCTCGTAGTGTAATTGGATGGTTTTGTAGCTTTGAAAATCGGTTAAGTGTTAAGCTACTTTATTCTTGTGCAGGGAGGCTGAAAGCGTGTTGTTTTTTGGCTCAAAGGCATGGAGGAAGCTGATGGGAGCATGAAGGGATGACAAAGGCGTGTTTCGTCGTGCTTATGAAGGCGTGAAGTTGCTGGACCAAGAGTGGGTTTCAGCGTGCTTCTGAAGGCGTGGAAGCTTTTGGCCCAAAGGCGCTAGATCTGAGTAAAGGCGTGATTCCTGATGGCTTTAAGGCGCTGAGTTTGCGATGAAGGCGCGGAGCTGCTGAATTGAAGGCGCTGGATTGCTGAATGTACCTTCAACTTCGAATTTTTCATAAGAAAGGCTGATTTTTAGTCATTCTCTTTGGAAGACACTATTGTAATACTTGATACATTTTATGTTGCGTATTAGTTACGTTTTCCCAACTATATATACTGGGAAGGTAGCTAACATGTGAAGGGGATCAATTATAGAACATTCGAGATTGATAACCGACTTTTGATTTTTAGAGCGGGAATTTTCTCTCGTTTGAGTTTTCTCACTCTACTTTCTCTCTCTACAAATTTGACCTCCATTTTCATTTACGATCGAGAATTGGAACCGATCATTGTAATTCTATTCTCAATCAAGGAAGCTTTTACGGATTCTTTTTGAACTAGAAGCAATTGAAGCAGAGTAATTGGTAAATTCTTCCTAATTGATGAATATGATTTGCTATTTGTCAAATATTGAAGATCGTGAGCTGAAAATGGAACTCTGTGGCTAAATTTTCTATGTTCTAGGGTATCGATCCGAATGTAGTGTAATTAGACTACGTATTGCCATGCAATTGAATTAATTCATTAAGAATGAATTCATACTCGTAAATACTGTTTGAAACTTGTTAAAATTCATTCATTGGAGCTATTGTTGTCTGAATCACCCTTCGATTGTAATCGTCATGTTAGGTCGGAGTTTAATTCTACAATAGGAGTTATAATGCGTGAATTGAGAACATACATAATGGTAAATGAGTCCTCTTACTTGATTTGTGTGATCATGAACCAAAACGCGGTCGACATGCCGGTGGAGGTTTGATGAGAGTTAAGAACTAAGTGAGAGGAGATCTTTGGAGTTTTGTGAAGACATTTGGAATTAGGTTGGGCCTCGCCATAGGAAAACCTAAGTTTTACATGAAATAGTAGTGAAACTCAGAAGGTTGGGATTCTGCGGGATTAATTCTTCACTCTAGGCCTCGCCAAGGGAAATTGTGGAGTCAGAGAACATAGAGAATAATGCGGTCGCCATGCCGGTCATAATCTAGGTTCTCAGGCAGTTTGATCCCCTCTCGTTTGTCATTTGAGTCAATTGTATTGCAATTATGTAGTTAATTTACATGATCATCCGGAAAGAAACCCTAGGACATTTTCCTTACATTTGATATCTCATTTCTGTGTTACTTGTAGTTTAATATTTCAGTCTTCAATTATTATCGAGTGCTTCTATTGTCCTTAAAAACTTGTGAAACTGTACTTGTGAATTTTCTGGAACATTTCATTAATATTTTGGTAACCAATACCTTCCCTGAGGATATGATCTCTACTTACGCTACTACATTAGTGTCTAGGGTAAAATTGAGATGATACGACTTTAAGCTGTCAATTTGAGCTGATACGACTTTAAGCTGTCAATTTTTGGCGCCGTTGCCGGGAAAGGCAATCAGTTCTAGAATTTGTTGAATTGTTCTTGATTTTTACTTGTTCTACTTTGTGTTTCTGTTTGTGTCATTTACATTAGCTTTCATTTTGTGTTGTGTTCTGTTCTTTGCAATTTCTTTAGTACGTGTTGAGAATTGTGATCTGTTTCTTTGTTGCACATTTGAAGTTCTTGGTTCTTTGTTATTGTACACAACAGTGTGTTATGTATGCCAAGGTCTAGCAGGTTTGCAGGAGAACCACAATTCTTATTGGATCTTGAGTTGGAGAAAACTTTGAGGGCTCAATTAAGGCAACAGAGAGAAATGGCAGCTCAAGAAGCACAAGCACCGAGGTTTGGAGACCACTATGTAGTAAATTTTAACAATCGATTTGGTTATCAGGACATCGACGTGAAAAGTTACCACATTCCTCCACAAATCGTTTCAATGATCACCTAGGGCCAATTCTTCCAAGGTCTTGACAACGAGGATCCTAATGACCACCTTGATTGGTTTCTCGGGTTATGTAGCACTTTCAAGTTGCCAAGGGTCGATAGGGGTGAGGTTCACAGAATTTTGTTCCCTTTATCTCTGCGTGGAAAGGCTAAACATTGGTTCAAGAGTATTGGGGGAGCAAATGCTGGAATGTCATTTGATGATCTACAGCAAAGGTTCTTGTCTAAGTACTTCCCTCCAGCTAAGCTTGAAAAGAGAAGGTTGGAAATTATGAACTTCCAACAACAAGATAGTGAGTCATTTAGGGAAGCTTGGGAGAGATTCAACGATTTGATTAGGCAATGCCCCAACCATGACTTGGGCGAAATTAGGGAATTAAATACTTTCTTCAAAGGCCTAACTCCTGAATCCTCTTTGATGGTTAAAGCTTGTGCTAATGGGGCACTTAAAGACAAATCTGCGCCTGAGCTGCGTGAACTTTTCAATCAGATAGCTGAGGATGAATACCTTTTTCTAGAGACTAGAAAGCCACATGCCAGGAGACAAAGAGGAGTTCTTGATGTAGATGAGGAGACTTCACTTAGTGCTAAGTTTGAAGCATTGGCCAAGCAGGTGCAGACTTTAAATGCGACTCAAACCAAAGTCCCAGTACTTTCATGTGGACTATGCAAAGGGAACATCACACGGATGAATGTGCAATCACTACTGAATCCATTCAGTATGTGAATAACTACAGCAACAAGCCCCAATATGGTGGAAACTATTCTGGGAACAATTACAATGGAGGCAACAGACAATATGGTGGAAACCAAGGCAATTGGAATCAACAGCAAAACCAAGGAGTAAATTACTATCAAGGTAATGATCAGAGGAGAGCAACGAATCAACCACCTCCTGGTTTTGATAATCAAGCTAGCACATCAGAACAAAAGAAGCCAACTGTGGAAGATCTGTTTCAAAAGCTGATGGAAAATATGGATAAGAACGAACAGAGATTTGGAGGTTTGGAGTCCACTGTGAAGCATTACGAAGCTACTTTGAAGAATATCGAGATGCAACTTGGTCAGCTTGCCAATGCTGTACACTAGAGGCCAAAAGGAGCACTTCCGAGTGACACGGTACCAAATCCATTGTGTTATGCTAGAGTTGGTTTCTAGGCCAAAACCTTAGTTACTTGCCTTGGTATTTGCCTTAGGCATCCTATAGTGCTAGATTTAATGCATGCATGCTATGAAATGACCCTAAGTGCTCACCACTTCCCCTTAGCTATGTACCTTGGCCCAGACGGTGTGGTGCTAAAACAAGGTCCCTAAGGGAAAAACATAAGCCAAACTATACTAAGTTTACTAAAACTTTAATCTTTACCTTACCAAGAGTGCATTAAATTCACCAAAGTTCACCACCATGCCTTTTTATATAATTGGACTCACGCACTCTTTTTGGTCAACCCTAGCTTTGACTTGTTGACGTTTTGGTCAAAATTACATCCAAATAAGCCTTTTTAATACTTTAAGCTCTCTCCACCTTGTAAATCTTATAAATTAAGTGACAAAACACTTAAGTATCACATAAACCCTAAAAAACAAAGCAAAACCTATAAGAAAAGAGAGATTAGAGATAGTCTAAGATGGACTCTATCCCCATCACACTTAAAGTTTTGCTTGTCCTCAAGCAAATGCTGAAACAAAATAAAAGAAAAATAACCACTTAACACATAAATGACATTTTAAGCTTAAGAATATGCAAATCACTCAAAGTGCTTTTCACATAGTTAATGGATTTAGTGCATTTATTCCATAAGACCTCTTACTTAATGTTAAGGAAAATGCTCACACTTCATAGTAATTATGTAATTTTGTAGTACTCATTCAAAGCATTAACATCCCTTGTGTATGTAGTTTACAATGAGGTAATTATAGTGCAACTCTAACTCATGCTTTCAATGAAACTCAATAACATTAAGTAAAGAAAGTGTATATTCTTCCTGATAATCAGTTTAACTCTAATCATGCATTTTCATACATCAATTAAAGATCCGTAGGTCTTTTATTCATTCTTTCCTTAAAGTGTCACAAATTAATGGAATTTTAAATTACCAAGAGTCACAAATTTCTCAGGGTACTCGATTTATTCAATAAACTTGCCTTGGTTTTATGGTTTTTTTCCATCCCATATCATACAAGTTCTCTCTTTCATATTTTCTATCCAAGAGCCATCTCATAGAGGATTGACATTACTCAAGCAAGAGAATTCAAGCACGAGGGTAACCAAAGTTAAGTAATGCAAAACTATTGCCCATATTCTCTCTTGTGATGTTAGTAGTTTAGACTAGTTTCCAAGTAAACATCACGTTAAAGTGTCACTTTTATTCACAATGGTTTTCAAAAGATTAAGTTTCACCTATTCAAGAGTTCACTATTCTCTCAAGTTTCGCATATAAGTGCTTATTAACAAAGTTTTTTGAGACTTGAAATTTCCATACCTAGTGTCCATAATCACTACTTAGTAATCAGTTTTTTCCTTAAGCATTTAGTCAAAACACAAATTTGACATTGGGCATATCAATCCACTTTCTATATTGGTGTACTTTCAAATGATTTAACATACTATTAAGCCAAATAGTCATTAGCACAAACACATCTTGTATATATTTATAATGACATTACTTAACACAATTGACAAACTAAAATAAACTATTAGGGTTTTAACCCTAAATCTACTCTAAACAAAACACACTTCTTGAAAATATTATCTAACACAAAGCATTTTTTCATCATTCTTGCATGATTTAGGAAATAATTTGTGAACATTTCTTCACCTCAAGAACAAGGTGTCTTCACTTCACAAGTAAGCACAAATCTTCACTTCAAATGGAATAGCATAAAAAATGAGAGCACATTTTCACAATCATCTCACTTTCTCCCCCCTCACACTTAAGATCTTGCAATGACTTAAATCAATAGAGATTAAACGTAAAAATTGACTTTTTGAATATATCAAGAGGTTTGAGCCTCTATTGTTTGCTCAAGTGTAGAAAATGTGGCTTTATTGTGACTTGTGAAAGGTGGATTGGTTTTGTCCTCTTTAGCAGTACTTTGCTCTTGCACCTCCTTGGTCACACTCTTCTTTCCTTGGATATCCTTGGGTACTTGCATATCTTTAGAAACCTTTAGTTTGTACTTGGTTGCTATTTTATTTGGTTGCTTGGATGGACCTTCACTTGCAACGCTTTTTGAACCCCTTGTTTTCTTTTCCACTTTCTCATTCTCCTTCTCGGATTCTACCCTAGAATTAAGGTTGAAGTCAATGGTTGAAGTAAGAGTCTTCCCCAAAAGATTGGGTAAAGCAAATTGAACCAACTTGGGTCTAAGATTTGATTGAGTGGTAGGGAGAGGTGGCTCCATTGAAGTTGAAAGCCCTGATAGCATTGGTTGTTCTTGCTCTTGTGGTTGTTGAGTTGGGATTGTCTTCCCCAACCACCCAGCCATCTTCATGTGATAGATATAATCATTTTGCTCCAAGGCATTTTCAAGGTCCATCATTTGATTCAATAAATTGGTGATTACCCTAAACCTTGTACAGATGAATTGCCTCAAGAATCAAAAGTGTTGATCTATCCAAGTTGATGTATCTTTTAGCTTCTTAATCTCTGCCCTTAGCTCAACGTTCTCGGCTACCAAAGTCTCAAGTAATGCATTGTTCTCTATTTGTGTTTCTTGAGTCTCAACCTTCTTTGGTGGGAATTTTTTTACTTTCCTCTTTGGTTGCTCCTCTTCATTGTTCTCATCGTGTAATTGGAAATAGATGAACTAGGGTTGGGGACCTCATCTCCCACTTTCTTTTTCACTCCTTGAGCAAGAAAAATCTTGGTGATCATGCAAGGGAAAAACAACCCAAGTCTTGTGCCACTCAAGGTCAAGGCCAATTACTCTTTGACAATTCCTTCAGCTTCTATGGCTTTTAAGAATGATAGCCAAATCAATGAGTGATCTCACTGCATTCATTGTGCTAAAGTTTGTCCCGAGCATAAGCTTGCTCAAAATAAAGGTTTTCCACACTTTGGTTTCAAACAAGAATGCCTTATTGGGTGACATGTGAGAGTCTAGGTAATTGTTCTTTCTCCACTTTGCTCTCGGTTGGGCTAAAACCTTTTTCATTTCCAACAAGTCTCTCTTCTTATCTCATTCCAAGAAATATTTGTCATATACTTTTGAAAGATCATAGAATTCATTGATGGAGCCTCCATCAATTTTCACTCTTACTCATCTAATCCAAACACCTTATTTTGTTGTCTTAAGGGCATTAGAATAGAATTTTCTCACCATAGTGATGTTCATGACGGTGTTGGCTAGCTTGAACTTTCCCCAACCGTTCCTCTCCAACATTGAGAAGAAGGGTTCTTCGATTGCGGTCATGCTCCTTTTCGGGTATGATGCGCTTCGTAGCCATTTCATTATCATGTATTTAGTGTGCCTCCCCCGAGACATATCTTCTTGCTACCGGCTTGAATTGTGTAGTTAAAGGCTTCTTTACACCTTTACTTTTAGGCACCACTTGGTTTTTTGTAGCTCCTTTCCCTTGAGTCTTTGGATTTCCTTTCCCTATCACTTGCTCCTCACTTATTTGAATTGAAGGTTGCTCCTCCACATGGTTCTTCTTTGAATCCTCCATAATAGCTCCTCCATTCTTTGTCTTCTTATAGAGAGCTTGGCCACTTTAGCATTTGGAGTCACTTACTTTGCCACAACTTTCTTAGGAGGTACTTTCTTGGATGAAGCAACCTTGTCCTTGATCGGCTTAGTCATGCTAGTAACTATAAAAATGCAAGAATCATTCGAAAACTTCACTCTACTATTTAAATAAAATGAAAGGCACAATAATGAATAAATGATAAAGGTGAAGAATGTCTCAAATAAAGCTTTCATGTTAATTTGATACTTAGTATCAAATTAAAGTGTGAATTTATTCTCAAGTAGCTATAGTGGAAAATTTGAAATCATGCATGCCAAGGATTAGATTCATTTGATTATTTTCTTTGAAGTTCCACTCTTCCAATAAATCTCACATAGCTTCCCTTCACATAGTACAACCACAATTAACACACACACATACAAATTACTACACACTTTGAGAAGCATAAAATCGAGACTACACTCATGCACACTTACTCTCTATATGCACACACTCACCCTATTTCACATGCTCACATGCATTTCATTCCATGTTTCCTCTAATAAAGGCTTGCTCTCAATTTCACTACTTCTTGTAAAAGCACATACCAATTCAAGACAAGTTAAGGTCCAAGAAGTTCTAAGAATAAAGTCATCATGTTTGGGACAATTCCACAAACATCTAGCATACTCAATTTTAGGCCTATTTTCTAGTGTTATGTGTCTAGTTTTTTCATATCAAGTTCAAGAAACATTAAATCAAATTGAAAATCATGAAACTAGCACTAAAACACAATAAATATCAAAATCCCATGCACTAATTCCAATCATATCAATCAACAATTTCATTAAACATTTGAAACCAAGTAAAGAAAATAAATTGGTCTTAAAACTCTCTTCCATAAATAAGAACATATTCACATGGTGACATCATCCTTAAGATTAATCATGCATTCCCCAACTTTTTCCTCATATTTAATCATAAGAAAAAAAGGAGATTAAGCATAACTCACCTTAACTCCTTAGCTTTTCAAGATTAATTCAAATGACTCTAATGTTTCTCTTTGCCTTCTTTTTCCTTCTTGAATCACTTGGATGCTTAGGAGAAGTAATGCAAATTGAAATAACAAGTGCTTGTGTCCAAATGGAATGGATTGAAGTTTACAATTCTTTTAAAATTTAAGTTAAGAAAACAATTCAACTAATGTGTATGTTTGAGTGTGTATCTCAAGTTTTAGAAGAGAGAAAGGAGAGAGAAAATGGAAATGGGTTTCAAAAGACAAGGTGGAGGGAATGTGTAAGAGTGACTTAATATTTAACCATAGTGTTTTACTTTTGACTTAAAAGTTTAAGTTGTGTCTTACACATTTGGTCCTAACTAATTCCATACACGCTCTTCACATTTCATCACCTTGCATTTTCTTTAGATTCTGTATGAATGTGCACGTGTATTTTCTAACACTTCCTGCCTTTCAAGTGCCATGCAAAACAACATATTGGACAACATAAGTTTTAAACTAACAATTCATACTTAGCTTTATGTGAGGACACCTTGGAGCTATTCTCTTGAACTTGACCACCCAATACCTTGATTTCTTCATTTTCTTCACCTTACTCAAATCTATGCATCTTCATCCTACAAACGAAACAATACTGTCAACTTAAGAAAACACACAATAAAAGATGGAACACATTGAGAGTTTTTAAGAGTAAGGGATGGCTTGCTACTTTGTCCTCGGCACGGTGCCAACTTGTCAAATACGTTCTTTGGTTAGTGTGTTTTGAGACTTCAAGTAAATTTATAGTCTTACCCCATCTAGTAGAAGGGTGAAAAAGATGTTGAACCCATAGAGACGCACACTAGTTAAAATATGTGATATGTTCAAAGGACTTGAAATATATAGTAAAGTACATAAGTCAACAAACAAACAAGTAACAGTTCAATAGATAGAGAGCTAGTAAGGTATCCAAATGGAGAGAAAATGGTGTTCTTAGACCGATGTTGTGAGAAATTCCATCTAGTGAACTAATAAATTTGCGTTGAGCTATGATGATAGATTTGTCCTTATGGAACGGCCCTAAGTCACCTTGGCAGGCATACCTAAGTCAAAACTCATTAATTCTCCTCTTCCCTTAACAGAGAGAAATTTGAATTATTAATTAAAGTTGAAACCCATGACAATGTCAAAATACCCAACTAGTTTCATCTACAATGATTAGGTATTGAGAGAACTCAGGGTTCTCCTTTTGGCAAAGACAAGACCCCTCTGATCAGGTCAAAAACCTAGTATCCTTCTAGTCTTTGCATGCAAATTCTTAAGCATCACAAATACCTAGGTGACTTACATTTACATGTAAAGTGATAAGTTTATTTAAAGCATGAAAAATTAATACATTTATGGTGGTCTATGGTTCTTTAGAGTAATTCACCATAAGATTCATCTTTCAATTACATGTTAAATAACTTGGAAATTAATCCAACATATAATAGACATGAACCCCTTGAAATCAACCCTTCGAAGTCACAGACTAGGAATTAATGAATCTGATTTTCACAATTCCATCTTTCTCAATAACGCATAAATGGATCAATCATCATTATTCTTAACAGAAAACTACTATTTCACGGAGATTTCATAATTCACAACACTTTATCCAACAACACTATAGTGATTTAGCTTTCCATGGCTAAATTCACAACACAAGTCAAAGCAAAAGAAATGAAATTAAAGAGATTACCCATCCACAAAGAATGAATAATTCTTAGATTTTGATAGGTCAATAAAAGGTCCAAAATTTACTTGTATTGAAGAGATCCTTAAGCAAAGGTATTACAAAAAGCACATATCATCTCTCTCCAATTTGATCCTTACTATTGTTCTAGTTTTAGTCTAAGGCCTAAGCTTTTGCTTCTTGGCCAAAAAATAGAGCTCTGAAACTAGAATCCCGAAATTGCTCTCTAAAAAGTTGAACTTGCTAACCAAACTCTCAAAATGGTCTTGAGAGCTTTTATTTATACTTAACATAAAACTTGGAGAGAAAGAAACTCTACTTATATGATTTACAAAAGGTACCTATGCCAGTACAATTTATTTACAAGGTGATCCTTCTTGGGGAGCAAGTCTTCATTTAAGTTCCTTTTATTGGATGTTATCCATGACGTTTCTTTCCTCTTTGAGATCAATGCATACATTTCTTGTCTTTGGATTTCATCCCTTACGAATGCACCTTGTATTGAGCTCTTCATTGTGATGAACTTTGGCTTAAGTCTCATTTTCTCTCTTATAGGAGAAACATGGATAAGAACATAATACACAACCAAACAAAAAACATGAATAATAGCCCACGTTTCTAGACTAAAGGGTTCCTATGGTTACTAGTATGAATAATGACCAAATCAACCTTAACAAAACTAAGTTAAATCTTATTTAGTGGTTAAGTGAACACACTTAGGCTAAACTAATAAGACTTAGGATATTCTACTAACTCTAGGATAAACTAAGTAGCACTAATTCAAACTAGCCATCTAAATATGATTAACTAAGATTTATTTAAGGGTGAATTGGTCAAACTAGGTCAAACGATATCCAACTAGGTCAAACTAGTCACACTAGGGTTCAACTAACCTAACTAGGGTTAAGTAGTCAAACTAGGTCAAACTAGGTAAACTAGTATTAATTTGACTAAACTAGGGCTAATTAAGGTCAACTAATCCAATTTTGGCCAAACTAGTGTTAACTAGGTAAAACTAGTATTAACTAGTAAGAGTAGCTAAGACTAAGGGTTCTAGCCCATATGAGGTCTACTATAGAGCCTATGGTTCCTATAGATTCTTGTTAGTTATGAACCATGCCATATGGTCAATGTTGGGAAGTTTAAGAGGTGGTCCCAAGACTATGTGTCTTGGTTTGGTTCCCCCGTCTTGGAGGATTCGAAAAACTATGGAAGCTATTTGGAGGTTAAAGCACTGCTTCATTAGTGTTTTACATGTTTTTTGAGAAGGCAATGCTTTAGCTGATGCATTGGAAAATGTTGGTTTTTCATCACCGCAACGTATTGAATACCTTGATTTCATAGCAGTCCCTCAACATGTTCGGGGTTTGATTAATCTTGATAGATCTGGGTTGCCTCAGTTGCGTTGTAAAAAGCTTAATCTTTTTTAATTTTACTTTTTTCTTTAGATTAGTTTTGGAAATGTGTTCATTGTTCTACATTTGTAATATACATTTATATTTAATAAAATTTTGGGGTTGGCAACTCGAAACCCTCTGAGAGGGTAAGATTTTCCTTAAATAAAAGAAAAAAAAGCTAAACTAAGGCCAAAAGGTGAAACAAAGGGAGAGTTCAAGTGCATTATTTCCGTGGTATAAATACCATGACAACAATGGCCTAGATTAATTTGTTTTGAAAGGGAGAAGAGGCTTCTGTGTATTTATGCCATGGTAAAAATGGCTTAAAGTTGAGGTGGTTTAGGGTTTTGAGTGTTTTATTGTTGTGGTATTTGCACCACAGCAATAATGGCCTAGGGTGTTCTAACTATATCCTATTTCTAGCCTATATTTGGGTTCTAAGTCCTAAGGTTTGGTTCTAAAGGTTCTCTATAGGTTTGGACGGTTTAGGTTTGAGATATATTCCTTAGAGATATTCTAAGTACCTAGAGGTAGAGAGATAGGTCCTACATACACTGACACCTAACATACACAACATTTTACACAAAAGAAGTGTGTGAATGCAAACTATAGTGTATTTCTACTGTGGCATAGATGTCATAGCAAAACTATGCATGAATTAACCTAAGTGACCTAAAGGGTGTAAATGGGTGTGTGTTTAGTGTATTTCTATCATGGCAGTGTGCATGTGTTTTGTGAGTTGAGTGAAGTATGTGAGAATGCTATGTGTATTTATGCCTTGGCAGAAAAATGCATAATCTAACCCTAAAATGCCTAAAAGTGTAAAATGTGTGTGTGTAGTGTACTTAAATTCCATAATAGAAATGTGCATAGAACTAACCTATAAATGCCTAAGAATGATGTTTGAAGTGAGAATGAGAGAATTTTAGTGTATCCACACATGAAATAGAATGAAAAGACAGAAATGAAGAAAACAAAGCAATACATGCAAACTCATATGTATTTCTGCTGTCGGATCTATATATGTCACGGCAGCAATAGCATGTGCGCGTGTTTATTTTGTGTGTTGTGGTTGCCCGGTGTGTCATAGATTAGGTTCTAAGGTTTAGTGGTTTCCTAAGGTGTTCTACGGTTAGAGAATAGGCCTATGCGCTAGGGTTTTAATGTTAGTCCTTGGATTTGTGTCTAAAGTATGCTAAGGTTGTGCATGTGTGGTTTGCTATGTGTATTGGTGTTGGCCATGGGCATCCTAAGGGTCTAGGTTTTGGTGCATATGTGCTAAGTGTTGCTCTAAGTGCTTACAACTTAAGCCTTGACTATGTGCCTTGCCCTAGAGGGTTTGGTGCTAAGGTGGTCATCCTAATGCAAAACATAGGCCAAAAACATGCTAAGTATTTACTCAAATATTAACCTTTACCTAGGAAGAGTGCATTAACTTGGTTAAAGCTTATCTTCAGCATGAATTGTGCACAACCCGAGCTCAAACCCTAAGGGCAAACACTAGGGTTTAGGGTTTCTATTATTTGCCTTGTGTACTTCCCTCTGACTTGTTGATTTGTTTCTCAAAATAGCCTCCAAATAAGTCTTTTAAGCACTTTAAGCTGTCCACCTTGTAAATTAAGCCCAAAAAGCACTAGAGTACTATGAAAATACTCAAAAACTAGGGAAAATCCTTAAGCAAAAAGAGATTAGAGGTAGTATAACACGGACTCTACACCCCCTCACACTTAAAGGTTTTCTTGTCCTGAAGCAAAAGAGTAAAATAAATTTAAAAGAAAACACACACTTAACATTTTAATGATTCCAAGGCAAAACAATATGCAAATAACTTTGAAGTGCTTTTCATATAGTCAATGGATTTAGTTCCCTTATTCATCAAACATTTAAATACAAAGGAATCACCACATACTTCATAATAATTATGTAGCTAGTAGTACTCATTCAAAGCATTAACATTCCTTGTGTGTGTAGTGTGCAATGAGGTATTTATAGTGTAAGTCTAACTCATGTTTTCAATGAAACTTAATAGAATTTAAACAAAGTAAGCAAGTGTTTATTTTTCTTGATAATTACTTGTACTCTAATCATGCACTTTTTCACATCAATTCAAGATCCATGAGACTTTTATTCGTTCTTTCCTCAAACTGTCACATCTTGATGGACTTTTACATCACCAATTATTATAATTTTCTTTGAGTACTCAATTTATTCATTAAAATAGCCTTGGTTTTATGGTTTTTTTCATGCAACATCACACGAGTTCTCTCTTTCACATTACCTATCTAGGAGACATCTCATAGTGGATTGGCATTAGCTCAAGCTAGAGAGTTTAAGCATGAGTACATTAAAAGAAAGAGTAGTGCAAAAAATCGTTGATCCATATTTCCTCTCTTATGATGTTAGTTAGTTTAGACTAGCTTCCAAGGAGTTCTCAAGTTGAAGTTTCACTTTTATTCATTATGATTTTAAAAAGATTAATTTTCACCTATTCCAGAGACTAGCTATTCCCATAAATTCCTCATATGTGCGCATTAACAAGGTTTGTTAAGGTTTTGAACTTTCCACACCTAGAGTCCACAATTACTACTTGGTAATGAGTTCTTCCCTAAATATTTAGTTAAAATCGAACTTTATTATGGGCATATCAATCCACATAACCAGATTAGTGCATTTTTTTTATGATTTAACATATTATTAAGTCGAGGAATGATTAGCACAAACACATAGCATATAATTATAATCACTTCCTGATAAACAATTTTTAAACAAACAATTAGGGTTTTATAATTATAATCACTTCATGATAAACAACTTTAAACAAACAATTAGGGTTTCAGCCCTAAACATAATTATTAAAAATTAAAAAGAAATAAACTGACACATAACATTGATTCTTGCATCTAGACACCATGTTGTACTCAAGTATTCACTTCTAGCATATTGGCTTGACTTCACATTAACAAGCACAAAAAGAAAACACACCATCAGAAATTTCACACTTTTTCCCCATCACACTTAAGATCTTTAAATACTTAATTGAAAAGAGATTAAGTGTGAAAAGTGACTCCCTGAAAAGTGTTCAAGACAGTTGGGTATCCAAATTTGGTTCAAGGGGTGTGGTAGATTGATCCTTATCATTTGTGGAAGAGATGTTGGCTTGTTCCTGTACTTCCATGGGTGCATCCTCCTTTTGCATATCATTTGGTGGCTCAACAACCTTACACATCTTGGCTTGTCCTTCACAAACTTTTTCTTTGGTGGCTTGGATGGTTCATCACCCACTTTCTCCTTGGCAACTCTCTTTCTTTTCACCATTTCCTTAATTTTTGCTTCAAACCTAGAAGTAGGGTTTTGATCAAGTGTTGATGAGAGAGTTTTTCTCAAGAGTGTCAAAGGGGAAAATTTGAACAAATTAGGGCTAGGGCTTGCTTGAGTGGTGGAGACTGGTAGCTCCATTGAAGTGGATGGCCCCAGTTTCTCTTCATCTTGAGGTTTCCTATAGAGAGGTGTCTTCCCTAACTATTTATCCACGTTCATGTGGTGGACATAGTTATTTTGGCCCAAAGATTGTGCCAAGTCCACCACTTCCTTTAACAAATTGGTCACCTCTCAAAATTTTCTAGAGAAGAAAGTCCCCAAAGAGCACACGTTTTGATCTATCCTTAATGATGTAACCATGAGCTCCTTAACTTCGTCACTTAATTCCTTGTTCTCAGCCATAAGTACTTCAACTTGGGCATTGTAGTTCATTTGCACTTCTTGAGCATCGTTTCTCATTGGTGGAATCCTATTGACTTTCCTCTTAGGTTGCCTATTTTTCATCGCCCAAACTGAAAGGTTTGAGATAAAAACTCCCGGCACCAAGATCTCATCTCCGACTATCTTCTTGACTCCTTGAGCCAAGCACATTTACATGATCAAACATGGGAAGAAGAGCCCATGTTTTTCATCATTCAAGGTCAATGCCATTTACTCCTCAAAGACTCCTCCAATGTCTGTAGCCTTGCTAAGCATGATCCCCAAAACTAGCAAAGATTTTTCTATACTCATTGTGCTAAAGTGGGTGCTTGGCATGAGCTTGTTGAGGATAAACTTTTGCCACACATTTGTTTCATGGAGAAAATGCTCCTTTAAAAGTGTAAGGAGTTCCATGTATCTATTTTGTGCTCGGATGAGACAGGACCTTAGCTACTTAATCCAAGTTCTCCTTTTCCACCCAATCCAAGAACTCGGTGTCATCTACCTCGGGGATATCATAGAATTTATTGATAGATTATCTCAATTTTTATGTGCACGCCTCTAACACACACTCCTTCGTTCTCCTCCACAGTTTTAAAATACAATTCGCCTACCATGGTGATATTTATGGTGGTTTTAGCTATCTTGAACTTTTCCCAATTTTTCTTTTCTGTTGTCGAGAGAAACGGCACTTCAGTTGTGGTTAAACTTCTCTCGGCTATAATCTTTTTCTTGGAAATCTTATCCTCAAAAAATATCCTAGCCTTCTTTGATGCGAATTTCCCATCTAATTGTTTGAATGGTGGAGTTGGTGCCTTTTTTCCACCTTTTGGTTTGGACACCACTTGTTTTGTGCTAGTGGTGGCCACGGTATGTGCTTCTTCTCCCTTGCCATTCTTTGCCGTAGATGTAGGCTTAATCACTTGAGTCTTGAAGGCCTCTTTCTTTGTCACAACCTTCTTGGGAGTAAACTTCTTGTACATAGTAGAGTTATCCTTGGTAGTCTTGGTCATTCTCGTGCCTAAACAAAATGCAAGAATCAATTGACGCAATCTATTGTACTTACTTGAAAACCATAAAAGAGAAACTACAAGAGAATGATACATGAAAATGTCTCAAGTAAAAACCAACAAAATAAAGCTTTACACATTTGACATGTCAAGACATACATAAACACACTTCTTCCCCCTCACACCTAATTGTGTTCTTAGTGCAAAATTTAAGTGTGAATTCATACAAAGAATAGCTCAAGAAGCATCATGCGTTAATTCAAATCATACATGCAAAAGCATTTCACATCATTCTTTAAAGATCACATTTTACCATTAAGCTCTCACAATTTATTTGCACACACAACTTAAATTCCCCACACAAAACTTCTTTTCACTCACTAGAGGCCTTACGGCCGAATGCACACACCACTCACATGCACCACACACGTTTATACGAATGGCCTTGGATTGAGTCCTTGACCACACGAAACCCTCACCTTTGGATCGTTGTTCCACCAAAATTCACGAACAAGACAACACAAACTCAACAATGCGGAAATAACAACAAAGAAAACAAAAAGATATGGAATGGCAGTTTTGATTGAAAGCAATCAAACCCAACACGTTATCACAAAAAGAATTCAATTCAACCTATGTAAATAAAGAGTTCAAAAGTTTTCAGTTTGGCTTGTTCTTTAAATCAAGAACGGGTAAGTTCTTCCTAAAGTCTTAGCTTAAGAATCACGTGTCTTATGAACATTCAACTGAAATCAATTGAACAACCATATTCTTCACAACTTTTCACAGCTGCAAATAAATTTAGCAAAGCTAAAGATTTCTCAAATTTCATAAATAAAAATCGTGTAACAATGATGGCCTTATATAGGAGTAGATTTGGCCATTAATGAAACAAACCCTAGAAGTTGCAAAGTACAACTTGACTTCTAAGCTAACCAATTACAACTTAGGAAACTTTCCAAATTGGAATTGGAAACTAACAACTAACAAACTATCTTTCCTAATTCGGTTGTGACCAATGGAAAGCATAACCGAATTCTTTCCTAAACTCCAAGAAGCAAAAACCAATTTGAGTTCTTAGTTTCCTAATCCTTTACTTTCCATTATCATGCAAGATAATTGGGCCAAGTAACTTATTACAAAAATCGAAATATTAAGCCCAAAAATAATGTTCAATGGACTTAATTTATTTAAAACAAATAAACCCTAATTAATTAAAGTGGCGTGATCGAAATCAAGCCCAAAAGCATGCATTCTTCATGGACTTGAACATTCGGCCTTAAGCAAGTTCTTCAAGATGGATCATGAATTGTTATTGAAGAAACATGCCAAAGAACTCCTTCTTGATATGATTCGGCCTCCATAGCTTCACAATGTGATGACAATAAATTGTGAAAGGCTGCCTTCATTCTTTGACTCCTTGATCTTGTCATTAGTCCATCAAGATTCCCCAATGGATCATGAGAACTCGGCCTTGGCACCATGGACATGGATGGATTGCTATCATTCCCTCCCTCCTCGAAAGGATTCGTCCTCGAATCACCTACATTAAACAAAGATAAATCATTTTTTTTAACAAACTTAGATTTAATTTAATAGAAGCAAAAGAGGTGCAATATATACCCAAAAGCACCGTTACATGAGTTAAAGCTATAACTTGGACAAAAGATGACCAATTCATCTCAAAATCTTAAAACCAAATCTTCAAAATATAAATATTGTATTTTTTTTCAATACAGAATGAGTTTAAAAGTTCATGTGCCAAAATGTTATCAAGTTCGATCTAAATAGACAGCAGAGGTCTTTTCTAAGTTCTTGATTACTTTCAGCATAGAGTAAATTCTTGAACCTCCAAATGGGACCCACCATACAGCCTGTTGTTCAAACTTACACTAAGCAGCCACAAATACCAAGCAGCAGACAGCAATTTAGAAGCTAACAAAAATCTTCACCTTCTGCAACTAACAACCAAAATCTTCCCACAAATCTGGGTCCTTGAGCAAAAGGTATTAAGAAACTAACAACCACACTGCCCAGAACACCAAAGTTTATCCAGACGTTCAGACACTCCACATAACAGTTTCTTGCCTTCTAACACTAGAGAGCCAAAACGGTACAAACTCTCTCTCACAGTTGTTTCTCAATTATTCACATCTCTAGAACATTCATATTCTCACAACCAAGTGGAAAAATGCAGACCCGGAGAAAGAACAAAACCATTTACATCAAGTTATCGACATTGAATCAGACTTACAATCTCGAAGTAAACCTCAGCAGGACTGACAAAATCTGAGACTATATTTCACATTCTGCTGTCCCGGCAATTCGCACATAGTTCAGAGTTCCCTTCAAATCTTTATAGCTTTTATCTAGGGAATGGATTGCAAGCGCTATTCCCCCTACTTAAACACTCCATTCCATAAGGAACAGGGGAATGTGGGGTATCAGACTCCCAACCATACAGAAATTCTTTCCTTTCAAAATCTTTTATCTTTTTTATGGTTTCTTGTTCTTCTCTTTTCTTACGCACTTCCCCTCTAGTTTGATATTTTATCCTACCAGTCCTGGTTTTCTTTTTCTTTGGGATTACCAGCTCCTTAAATTTTACCTCAACTCTCAAGTTGGTAGGTGTGTTTGAGATGGTGTTCTGTACCTGGTCAACGGTGTCTCCAATAATTAAAGCCAATTGCTGGTTGTCTGGAGTAGCAGTTATGAGTGGTTTTCCAGCTGGGAGCTTCCATATTAACGGGCAGGATACAGTTCGATGAAGGGTGGGAATCCTATTCTTGGAGGGAAGCCACTGCATGTTCTGGAGTAGGCAATAATTTTCATTGAAGGGAACGATATCCTTTGTTATCTCGGATGATTTATAGGTTGGATGTAAGATAGGGACTGGCATACTTGTTTCTTGGCCCAATTGACCATAGGTACCTTTTTTCTTACCCTCCCTCTCTACAACAACAGTAATTGAGAATTCTACTAATTCTATAATTCCTTTGTGAGGATCCTTAGAATGTTGTTTCTCCACAGCAAGGCCTGGGTTCATTATACCCAATTCTGCACTTTGATTTACTATTTTCGGAGTCTCCAGTGGGCTACCCACAGAATTAGAAATCTGTGTTGCTTCCTTTTTAGAGGTACTAGTCAGTGTGTATTCAACTTATTTTCCCCCTGTAGAAGTGACAAAATCTCCAAAGTGAATCATCAGTTCATCATTTTTCTTCTCATTAATGTTAGAATCGGAGCCAATTCTTTCTACCCCGCCAGGAATGCTTTGAGCCTTAGTGACATCAGGCTTACCATCAAACAAAGATAAATCAGTAACATTGAATGTCGATCACACATTGCCATACTCACTTGGAAGTATAATCTTGTAAGCATTGTCGCTTATCCTTTCCAAGACACGAAAAGGACCATCTCCTCTTGGATGAAGTTTAGACTTCCTCTTTTCAGGAAACCTTTTCTTTCTCAAGTGAGTCCAAACCTAATCTCCTGGTACGAAAATCACTTGTTTTCGACCTCTATTAGCTTGCTTAGCATATTGCTCATTTTGCCTCTGAATATTAGCGCGAACCCTTTCATGTAACTCCCTAACACAATCAGCTTTCTTTTTACCTTCAACATTAACAAACTCATTAATAGGAAAAGGCAAAATATCCAAAGGAGTTATAGGATTGAAACCGTACACAATTTGAAAAGGTGAAATATTAGTAGCACTATGAACAGTCCTATTGTAAGCAAACTCAATGTGAGGTAAACAACTTTCACAGTTCTTTAAGTTTTTCTGAATGAGAGCACAAAGTAAAGTAGACAAGGTGCGATTAACTACTTCAGTTTGTCCATAAGTTTGTGGATGTGCCACAGTAGAAAATAACAACTTAGTGCCTAATCTATTCCATAGAGTACGCCAAAACTGGGATAAAAATTTAACATCTCTATCACTAACAATACTCTTAGGAATTCCATGCAAACGAACAATTTCCTTAAATAACAAATCAGCAATATTGTAGCATTATTAGACTTAGAACATGCAATAAAATGTGACATTTTGTTAAATCTATCAACTACAACAAATATGCTATCATGACCAGTGCGTGACCTAGGTAAACCAAGTACAAAATCCATAGAAATATCAATCCAAGGATGACTAGGAACAGGCAAAGGTTGATACAAACCATGAGGCTTTACTTTAGATTTCGATTGTTTACACACAATGCATTTATCACAAACACTTTTAACATCTTTAATGTTAGGCCCATAAAAGTGTTCATTCAAAATAGCAAGTGTTTGAGCAATACCAAAGTGCCCCATTAACCCTCTCTCATAGGTTTCCTTAACAAGTAAACCACGAATGGAACATTGGGGAATGCATAATTTATCTCTCTTAAATAAGAAATCATCATGCACATAGAATCACCATTCGGTTTTGTCAAACATAGATCATAGGTGGCGGCAAAATCTTTATCTTCCTTATACAAGTCTTTAATCAATTCAAAACCAAGTAACTTAGCATGCAAGTAAGTAAACAAAGTATACCTTCTAGACAATGCATCAGCTACAACATTCTCATGTCCGGACTTGTATTTAATCACATATGGGAAAGATTCAATGAATTCAAACCATTGAGCATGCCTTTTATTCAACTTACCTTGAGTTTTCGAAAATTTAAAGCTTTCATGATTAGAATGAATTATGAATTCTTTCGGCCATAAATAATGTTGCCAAACCTGTAATGACCTTACCAAAGCATACAACTCCTTGTCATAAGTTGCATACTTCAAAGCTTCCCCATTAAGTATTTCACTAAAGTAAGCCACGGGCCTTGATTCCTGCATCAAAACAGCACCGATACCAATCCCGGAGGCATGACAGTATATCTCATAAGCTTTATTGAAATTCGGCAATGCAAGCAAGGGGGCGTGAGTCAATTTATCTTTTAGTGTGTTAAATGCGTTTTCATGTTCCTTATTCCACAAAAAAGTGACATTCTTTTTAACAAGTTCATTTAAAGGTGCAGCTATAGAACTAAAGTCCTTAACAAACCTCCTATAAAAACTTGCTAATCCATGAAAACTTCTAACATCACTAGCATTTTGTGGTCTCGGCCATTCTATAATAGCTTTGACTTTTCACTCATCAACAAAAACTCCTTGAGAACTAACAACATAACCCAAAAAGATAATAGATTCTAAACAAAAAGAACACTTTTTGAGGTTAGCATATAATTTGTTCTCACGCAATATAGCAAACACATTTTTAAGATGTTCAACATGCTCTTCAAGTGATTTGCTATAAATAAGGATGTCATCAAAATATACTACAACAAATTTGCCAATAAAGTGACGAAAGACATGATTCATAAGCCTCATAAAAGTACTAGGTGCATTAGATAAACCAAAAGGCATAACTAACCATTCATACAACCCATACTTTGTTTTAAATGCTGTTTTCCATTCATCACCTTCTTTCATGCGAATTTGGTAGTATCCACTTTTCAAATCAATCTTGGTAAAAATAGAAGAACCATGCAATTAATCAAGCATATCATCTAATCTAGAAATTGGATGTCTATACTTAATGGTGATCTTATTAATAGCACGGCAATCAACACACATTCTCCAAGACTCATCCTTTTTAGGAACTAAAATAACAGGAACTGAACAAGGACTTAGAGACTCACGTACAATACCTTTGTCAAGGATTTCATCCACTTGACGTTGAATCTCTTTTGTTTCCTCAGGGTTTGCTCTATAAGCTGGACCATTTGGAATTTGCGCCCCAGGTATAAAATCAATTTGATGTTCAATACCTCGAATAGGTGGTAAACCTATTGTTAATTCCTCGGGAAACACGTCACTAGGCAAAGAAGAAAGGTTATCACTAGCAACAATAAGTACAATGTCCTTGCGAAACATTAAATACAATGGCTGCCTATCTATTAATGCTCTCTTAATCTCGCTAGAAGAAGCAAAATAACAAGACTTCTTAACATCTAACTCACGGCCTACACTATTACAAGATTTGGAATCATGGTTTCGGCATAATCTAGCTATTACATTGTCTTTCTCTTGTTCTTTCTTCTCCTTTGCGGCATTCATATCTCTAGTAGGTTGTATGATTTTAGTTTGATCTTCAAAGACTTGCTCCGGGGTTAAAGCTCGAAGATTAAACTTTTTGCCTTCATGTACAAAGCTATAGAAATTCTTCTTGGCATGATAAAGTACATCACAATCAAATTGCCAAGGTCTACCAAGCAAGATATGACTTGCTTCCATTGGAACCACTTCACATGTAACAGTATCAACATATTTTCCAATTGTAAAAGTAAACTTAACTTGTTTTGTGACTCGATTATCAACTGAATTATTCAACCATTGAAGACGTTATAGTTTAGGGTGTTTCATGCAATTCAATTTCAGTTTGTTCACAAACAAGGTACTCGCCACATTTGTGCAACTACCACTATCAATAATCACACTACAAATTTTATTTTGCACTAAACATCGTGTGTGAAATATGTTTCCTCGTTGCATCAAATCATCATCATCAACTAAAGGTTGAACATTAAGAACACGGCGAGAAACTAAAAAATAGTTACCAACATCATATTTATAGGGTTCAAGATCTTCACCATTATCACTTGATTCATGTTGGTACCTTTCCTCAAGAGGTGGCATGTCGGCACAATCATCATCACTTACCACTTCACCACTATCAAGAGTAATCATCAATTTTCGAGTGGGACAATCAAATTGCATGTGTCCATACCCTTGACATTTATAACAACGAATATCCCTCAATCTTGGGGCTGAAGTTGACGCCAATTTTGGAGTATTTTCAGCAGCATTTGGAACTGATTTTGGGACATTTGAAGGTGCACTTGATGGCTGGTTTGAGATGAATTGGCGCGGCTTTATGGATGGAGTAAAAGGGACAACATTCGACTTTTGTTACCTTCGCCAAGGTGGTGACGGTTGTGAGAACTTATTCTTCCCTTTCATGTGCCTTTCAATCTTAATAGCTTTATGCACAAGTTCATTTATATCAACATAGCTTTGTAAATCCACATGTTATGCTAAATCAGAATACATACATCTCAAAAACCTTTCTATAGTAGAGTCGGGATCCTCGTGAACATTAGCCTTGATCATCAAAGCTTCCATCTCGTGGTAATACTCCTCAACCGATTTATTACCTTGCACAAGTGAGTTCAATTTTCTGTTCAATTCACGGTTGTAATGAGAAGGTATATACTTTTTCATCATAATCACTTTTATTTGACTCCAAGTCTTGACTGGCCTTTCACCATCTTGACGTCTAGACCTTATAACTTCATTCCATCATAAACTAGCATAATCCTTCAGGTGCATAAAAGCAAGTCGGTACTTCTCTTTTTCGGGGTAATCATGGCCTTCAAAGAAGTGCTCAAGCTCGTGAACCCAATCAAAATAAGCATCGGGATCTGCTTTACCATGGAAAGTAGGGATAGTTAGTTTTAAAGAACAAATTGAAACCTCAGTTTTGTCACCTTTCTTTGGAGAATTCGAGAACTCCTCTCCTTCATCCTCATCCTCAGATGCTTCCTCAGCAAGTTTAAGTTTCCTTGAGGTGGATCCTTTAGAATTAGACTCCAAGTTATCAAGTCGGATGTTCATCTTTTGTAACATGTTAAAAAGGACCTCATTGGCAAACTTTTGCTCGGCTTGTGTGATTGGTTTTCGTCCTCCATTGTACCTTCAAGTTAGTAAGAAAATGCAAGAATATATATATAGATAAATCTCACGGGTTCCTCACTTTTTGGGTAGTAGGTACTCTCCTCTCTAGTATGAAGGCTTTTCTCGTGTATACCATAAACTAATACTCTCAAAAAATGAAACTTACTGGTTCAATGATTATAAGAACACGTCTCAACCAAAATATTCAACAGCAAGATTCACACAAGTTAAATCAAAGAAGTTTTAAACAAATCACGTCACAAGAGTATTTAAGAACACGTGTGGGTATAACTTGATAGCTTCAGAAACTAGGATATTCAGAAAGTAGACTCAAAGACGAAGAAAACGCAATTTGAATCACTTAATTCTGAGTTGTATTGAGCAAGATATGGCACTTTTAATCCAAGGTAATTTTCAAGTAACAACTTAAGAACAATGTGTTCTTCAAGAATAAAATAAATTCAAATAAAGTCTGAATGTATATATATATATATATTTTTTTTGTTTCTTTTTCTATTTTTTTTAATTGACCGTACTATTTTTTTAAACGGTCACTTTTTTTTTTCGGACAACAACCTAGTACAAAACAAGAACTTTAAGGTTTGGACACAAACCTTGGACGAAACAAAGACACTAAGGTTCGGACAAGAACCTAGGACAATACTAGGTTTAAGTTTTTAAGACAAGAACCTTGTACAAGTACTTAGGTTTAAGGTTTGAAGACAACAACCTAGGATTAGGTTTAAGGATGTTGTGTCTTTCTGTCTTAACCATAAAACCTTAATATTTTCAAACATTAATATCTCACCAAGGAATTCGAATTTGTAGGTGCCACTTTCACAAAATATTCAAGATTTTCAACAAGGATCAAGAATATGGCTCAAGATTCAAATTTTGACACTTTCGGATTTTCAAGAAAATCAAGAAAGTGTTCAAGAAAGTGTTCAAGAAGTTATATTTTTCGAGTGTGCTAAAAGTTTGATCAAAACACACTATAACAAGATTGAAACAATGCAACTAACACAAAAGAAAGATCAAGAATCGGATAAGAAGCAAGGAAGTTATGCTCTTAAGACCGAAACTAGGGTTTTGAAGAAAACCTAATTTGACAACCCTAATGTTTGGACGTGACAAACAGCAATAAAGACTCAAGAATTCCACACTATGATGATGAACAAAATAATGCAGAATATAGACTCCAAAAACAGCAGCAAGACGCAACAAAAATCAGCAAGAAAAACAACACAAAAGATGCAAGAACCGAGAAGCAAGATGATGAACAATTTCGGGCAGATTTGAGCAACAAATTGGCATGCGATTTTGACGAAATTATTGACTGAACCTAAAACGACCTAGGACAGCAAGAAAGACGCAAAAAATAGTAGCAAAGACGAAGCAAAATCTGCAGGAAAAAGGACGACACAAAACAGCAAGAACGACACAACAACAAATGCTAAAAACCGAGAAGAAGAAGAAACGTAAAACTTGAATTTTTGATGAACAACCTAGGGCTCTAATACCAATTTGATATGAATGGACTTGGATTGAGTCCTTGACCACACGAAACCCTCACCTTTGGATCGTTGTTCCACCAGAATTCACGAACAAGACAACACAAACTCAACAATGCGGAAATAACAACAAAGAAAACAAAAAGATATGGAACGGCAGTTTTGATTGAAAGCAATCAAATCCAACACGTTATCACAAAAAGAATTCAATTTAACCTATGTAAATTAAGAGTTGAAAAGTTTTCAGTTTGGCTTGTTCTTTAAATCAAGAACGGGTAAGTTCTTCCTAAGGTCTTAGCTTAAGAATCAAGGGTCTTATGAACATTCAACTGAAATCAATTCGACAATCACGTTCTTCACAACTTTTCACAGCTGCAAATAAATTTAGCAAAGATAAAGATTTCTCAAATTTCATAAATAAAAATCGTGTAACAATAATGGCCTTATATAGGAGTAGATTCGGCCATTAAGGAAACAAACCCTAGAAGTTGCAAAGTACAACTTGACTTCTAAGCTAACCAATTACAACTTAGGAAACTTTTCAAATTGGAATTGGAAACTAACAACTAACAAACTATCTTTCCTAATTCGGTTGTGACCAATGGAAAGCATAACCGAATTCTTTCCTAAACTCCAAGAAGCAAAAACAAATTTGAGTTCTTAGTTTCCTAATCCTTTACTTACCATTATCATGCAAGATAATTGGGCCAAGTAACTTATTACAAAAATCGAAATATTAAGCCCAAAAATAAAGTTCAATGGACTTAATTTATTTAAAACAAATAAACCCTAATTCATTAAAGTGGCGTGATCTAAATCAAGTCCAAAAGCACGCCTTCTTCATGGACTTGAACATTCGGCCTTAAGCAAGTTCTTCAAGGTGGATCATGAATTGTTATTGAAGAAACATGCCAAAGAACTCCTTCTTGAGATGATTCGGCCTCCATAGCTTCACAATGTGATGACATTAAATTGTGCAAGGCTGCCTTTATTCTTTGACTCCTTGATCTTGTCATTGGTCCATCAAGATTCACCAATGGATCATGAGAACTCGGCCTTGGAACCATAGACATGGATGGATTGCTATCACACGTACATGCACACTATACTTTGGCATTTTCTTCCTTTATCACTTGATTTCTCATGTCCATAGTATTTCCCCATCTTTTCACATGATTATTAATTCCATCAAAATTCAAAAGGCACAAAGAAACAATGGTCATTTAAGTGGGATGAAATATCAAACAAGTAGTGTGCCCTTTTTCAATCCAATTTCCAGTATTATGAGACTACTTTCCTATTTAATCCCGATTCAAGATAACCACAAATCTCAAAGATAATAATAGAATTACCGCTAAAAAATAGTGGATAAAAAAAGCCCAAAGCTTAATTCTACTTATATCCATGCCAAATTCAATAGCCCACTTCAAAAGCTAAGATAGAGAACAAGTGGGTTTTCAAACCCACTTGTCATATCAAGAATATTAACAATTAAAGGCACCATTTCTAAGTTAAATCATGCTTTCCAAATAATTCTCATGATATTAAAGCATCAAACAAAGTGAGGTTAGGAAGAATATAAGTAACGCTCTGCCATAAGTTGCATTAAAATTGCACAATATAATATTCCTTATTTTGTTACATTCCAAAAATTCATATCATTCAAAATATCAAATTAACTCATTATAATAGTTATAATCAAAAACTAGGTAATTAAATAACTTAATCATATATTTATCTAAATATTCAATGCATGTGTGAACCCAAAATCTCGTCCACCACCTAATCCATCTTGAATCATTGAAAAATATAATTTATAAAAGAGTGACTTCAAAATATCTCAGTGGGTGGGGATAATGGATCACTTTCTAAAAATTAGTTTAAGAAATATACAATTTGAATGCTTTCAACAATGTACCACCAGTTTTCATCGTGGATGAATGCCACATAAAATATTAAACATATAATCAGTACCTATCTCGATCGGCCCTGCCGACCTTTACCAACCTTATCCTTCCCTATCAAATCTTTGTTGCGTCCATGAATTGAGAAGCTACCTTATCCTTCCTCTTGTTCAGTGACAATTAAGGCCCCGCAAGTCTAACGCGACATCTGAATTTGCCACTCTGAATCAAATCAACAGGATTAAAAACTCCTTAATGGCTTGACAGGGCTAACTGCTGTTATCTTGGCGTATCCTCGATCCGATGCCATCTCAATCACTCACCAAGCCAAAACTTACTAGGGTCCAAACAATCAAGCATAATACATGCATCAGATACAATCAATGCAATTTGGAAAATAATTATAAAAATTGATCTAGTCGTGCAAAATTAAACGATTCATAATGTAAAAGTGCTAAATTCAACAAGGGCTCATATGAATTCTAGAGGTGGATCGTACAGACTCTAGATGTGGCTCACTCCTTTCAATTGACATAGCACTTAGTTTCGCACAACACAAAAATCTAAAATCTATATAATCAATTAAAAATCAAGTTGGCACAAAATTAGGAAATTCAATCATCATATTGACTTGCAAGGTAAGGTTAAATACAATCCAGGCAGTCATCCCAATAACACAAGTATAAGCATATTGTTAGATTTAAAAGTTCAGAAACATTCACGTTTTGTAGAGTTCCAAATTCATTATGAAACTCATAACGAGATAATCTTTTAGTAAAACTAAATGGGGACATGCCAAGTAGCAATTTCAGTTTTGAAACCATTCTTTCAAAACCTTGTGTCTTATTTTCTATAAGTCAGAAAAATACATCATTTCTACCATATGAAAATATGTTAAAATTACAAAACCTTTTATGTAAATCCCCAAATTCTATTCTTAAAACCGTATATAAACTGTCTATAGTAACTACAATGGCTGATAATGCCTTAGCCAACTTTTAGTCCTGTGAAGGAGCAGTCAATTGATAATGCCTTCATTCACAATTATCCAAATAATGTGAAACTAAAACTGTAAAAAAATAGAATTGAAGAATTGTTTTAGCAATTCTTCCCATAAAAAGAAAACAAACAATCCAAAATTGCATAAGGTATTAACATCCCGTAACCAAATTCTGTCCTAGTTGGGGCTATTTTAAATAGCCATAACTTGGCAGACAAAATTTGAAAAAGGATGATATCAAAACCATTCAAAAGAAGATTCAAAGTACTACAATTATTTTTTAACATGAATTTTCAAATTTTTTGTGTCAGTGGTAAAAAAATTGATATCAACTTTCAACATTCAGAAATTCCAAGAATCAAGAAAAGCCAAACATTTAACCTAAAGAGGATTACATATGTCCTATGCTATTAAGAAGGCATGCTTGAATAAAATGATAGTTTGTTCATGATTTAAGCATGTTTGGATACATATTTTTCTCCAAGACTTTAAACATTAGGATTCAATAAAGTTTCAACGCAAAATTCCCTAACAAATTTTATCAAATGGCTTCTGATCATACTATAGAGTTTCAACCTAACTAGTATGAATAATTATAAAAGCATTAAATAATTAAACTATGTACAATAAAACCACTATTTAATTAACATATTAAAGCTGAAGAATATATAAACAAGGATATATGACTCCTAGGCTTGCTTGTTGAAAATAAAAAAAAATGCTTTACCTACACAGTAATTTAAACAATGAATTATAGAAGGAACTTCTCAACATTTATCACACAATATGGAGCTGTTAAACCCAAAAGCATGCTCCAAGAAAGTTAGATTCACCGGAAGAATATCATTGCAAGAAAACAAGTTGGATACCTCTTAATTTTCCCACCTTCACATTAACCCAATTTGACGTAAAAACTTTCAACTAATGAATTCAATTCATTATCTAATTCCACAACAAGTGAAAGTCTCCAAACGAAATTTCTTTAACTCACAGAGGCTTCTATTCTTTCAAAATCACAAAATAATTTACCATACAACCCAAATAACACACAAAATCCAAGTCTCAAATAATAAACCATAACGCCATAACTTCAAAATTAAGCTTCAGGGAAGGTTACTCGCCAACAACACATATGCATATATCACCAAATACTTATAAGCAAAAAATTCATTTTACCCACATGTTAAAAACTCTCAAACCTTGTTTGGATTATCCACTATTGGGTTATTTTATTTTCTTCTTCTCCCATTTTTTTCCTTCTTTCTTCCTCCTCTTTTTTTCCTACTCTGCTTCCCCGCTTCCTTCTTATACTTTTTTTTCTCATTCTTGTTGTTTTCCTTATATTGGTGAAAGGCTTAGCCATCCCCTTTAACTCAAGGGGGTGGCGGCTTGTAAGTCTTGAGGGCTTATATGTTTGCCACCCTTTTTATTTTATTTTAATTTAATTTTTTTAATTTATAATTTGATCCTTAAATTGTAGTCAAATCTAATTAGAACTTATGTTCATTATGAAACCATGCAATTTAAATCCTTTGCTATCTTATAAAATTTATAATTAAAACTTTAAAAATAAAAATTGACTAAAGTGTTTAATCTTTTTAATTTTTTGAATAATGCTTTCTAAAAATATGAATTTTCAACTTTAAACTTATGATGACCAGTATATATATAATTTTAATGATATTATTAAAATGTTAAAATTTTTGGGGTGTCACACCCTTCCCTCCTTAAAGGAATTGTGCCCTCACAATTCAAAATCTCTATCCGATGATATCACCCTAAATGGTTATATAGATGAGTATTTCTTTTAGACACCATTTAATTGAGTTGATCTTTAGTCATGCTTAGGTCGTGGCCTTTACATTTATACACATATATATATATACTTTTCCATTTATACAAGTTTTGCAACACATTTGGACACACTTCATGTTTTCCCTAAGAGATCCATAAATAAGTCCAAGAAATTCAAGAAACTAACGATAAAAGCAATTCAAGTGACAATTTAGGTAAGCTATAATTCATTAGTCAAACAAAGCACATAGTGATCATTCACAACAAAATTACAACAATTATATCACGCTCAAATTACATAGTTTGGAAAGTAAGGAAGATTATAAATTTATTATCCGGTTGTGAAAATAATCTATTGACTCAATTATCCAACTACAAGGCGATAGTTTAAATAATTCGACATGCAGAAAAACTCTAACATAGATGACACAAAATATCTTCACAATTTCATGTCATTACTTACCGTGATAGAAATCTTAAAATTTCGCTTCAAAGAATTTTTTTCCACATAATTTCATATCATTCAATCAAGTATTTGATATATTTTACTCACAAAGTTTTGAAGTTTCTTTTAGGAGAGTAAATGATGCGGTATACAGATTAATTTACAAACACAATTAACAAGTTACAAGTAAAGATAAGAAGTCAACTAATGCTTTATAACTTTACTTTGACATCTTACATTCACTTAAATTATTAAAGGGTGCGCTCACTTAAACATTGTTAGGTTCTTTTGCGTTCTGTTCAGTGAGACAATAAACATGTCAGTGATAGTTCTCAGATTACACAATAATTCAAACTATTTATAAACAAGTACAAGGATACTTCTTTTGGAAGAGCATTCACAGGTAATTAATTTGGATTTCATAGGTATTATGTTTACAATCAAATTTTGGACATCTATTACAATCTTTCAACTGATGTTAGGTCGAAGTTCCTATCACTGTCCAAGAAATGCCTTTAAAGCAATTTCTCAAAGTTCTTATATAATGTGTCCTATATTGTTTATTTGAATTAATCTATACAAGTATTAATAGTGGCTTTTCAATTCTTAAACCGACTATGCATATATTAAAACTGATTATTCTATGCTTAAATCAATGAACTCAACTCAATGATATTTAGAATCTAAAATTGCATATTTTAGCAAGTTCAATTATTGTTCTTTGTTCACTTGTTGTTTCCAAAGATATCTGGCTAAGATCCAATATGTAGCAACAACATATAGATTTTCTCCCACTAAACTATATTTAAAATGTTCACCAAGTAGGTACATTAAAAACTAAGAAACCTGTTATCGAGATGTGCCTATTTTAAAGGATTCTATAAAGTTCACTTCTTGCAACCAATTATAAAGTGCTAGACAAACATTAAAAGTTTAACCTAGCACTAGTAAAACTAGATATATATCATATCTAGCTCATCCATAAATGCTAATATAATAATTACGGAAACTAAGCTCAAACAATTAAATATGCTAGTTCTAATTTAACTTTCTTCTCAACCTAAACAATTCATACAAAGAGCATGTACATATGCAAAATGTAAATCACCAATCTAATGCCTACAGGAGTACACAAATACTAACAAGAGAACATTATTGTCATGCACTATCATATCTCTCAGCCAGGGAAAGCAATAGGCAAGTTAACCTCTGACGTCATATTTAAAGATGTTCCCAAGTGTTCTTATCTAGATGTAAAGACTATGTTAAACACAATCCCAAAGGAATCTTTAGTTGCTCCTCTTAGTGTATTAAGGCCTCTTTCTTGTGTTCCAAAATTTATAACTAGATGAAAATTAGAATTGCATTTCTACTGTGATTAGAGATTCCACCAATCCAATCTAAATGAGGTAACAAACTAAAATCAAATAGAATCAACATATTTCTATTTTAGTTGTACATTGGCTATTATCCGTCAGTACTCCAAATTTCATAGCAAATAGAAAACATTAATGGTTTTTTAAGCACATTCATATAGCAATCAATGATAAGTTGGTTTTATACCAACTTATATGTGTTAATTTACTTGACTTTTTGCTTTGATTTTCATGTGATTGTGTGGTGTTTTATGTGTATTGTGCATATTTGAGATGAGCTAGTTGATAATGTGAAATGGTGCAAAACGTATGAAAAATGATGGTAAATGAAGAGAAAATGTAGAGTTTGAGAATTGAGAAACTAAAAGTGCATATATGGCAAAATTAGGGTTTGGACAGCTTTATTGTGAAAATTCATCTGAGCGTAACTTCTTCAATATTAATCCAAATGATGCGTTCTTGGATGTTCTGGAAAGCTCTTTGAGTTGTCTTCAATTCGTATGTTTTAACTATCGTCTAATTCGGTGTGTAAATATGAGAAACGAAAGCATCTGGATGATTGCTACTTCATGATTGAGTTATTGAATTCATATTGCCATAGTTTGGTAGAATGTTAATAAACGTGATCTACAGACCTCCAATTAAGGTGGTTCTTGATCCCTTGGAAAGCCATGAGATAGACCTAGAACTCTTATGTTTATCATCAAGTCCAATATAGGAGTTAAGTGACAGGAATTTGGTGTAGAAGTTGGGTTCTAAGCTGAAATGAACACTTAGCTATTCTAAAGAATCACACTCACAAAACACCTCACAAGCACTCACACAAACACCTCACGGACACTCTCCCTCGCACACTACACTCTCGCACAGCTGCACACTTTCCCTCGCACACTACATTCTCGCACAGCCTCACTGCACACTCGAGCAACAACACTTGCACTACACTCACAACACTCGCACACTACTCACATGTGGCGAGGTCACCTCGCCGCATTCACAACATTCACACTACACTCACAACACTCGTACTACACTCACAACACTCGCACACTACTCACATGCGGCGAGGTCACCTTGCCTCATTTGCACTTCGCACACACAATGTGCGGCGAGGTCACCTCGCCGCACAACTCTCGCACACACTCACGCATTTCCTATCACACATCCGCACACACTCACCATGCGGTGAGATCACCTCGCCGCATGCTCTCATGCACACATGCACTAAAGCATTCAAACACTTACTAGACATAATATGCACATTCACACGCATAAAATTTCTCATTTCCTTTGCACACTAAGATTATACCCCATGCATATCTTATAAGCTCTACACAGCAAGGAATAACCATAGCATTTGCTCAATTCATCACATATCATGTAATACACAACATTTCACTTTCGAATACACAAAACATCCTTTGTTCATATGAACTTTGCATCACTCACAATATATTATGTTCATTTGCACAACATTTCCACATTCATTCAAAATTCTCAAACACTCACAAACACTTCACACACTCACGTTCACTCTCATTTCATAACACTCACAACACCAGTTTCACTCAAGTCTCACAATTCATTTTCACTACTCAACATTATATCTCACATTTGATCACTTAAACCTCACAGCACTCTACATTTTTTATCAATCAAACACTCACAACACACACACACTTGCCCCTACATGGCGAGGTCTCGCCGCGAGACCTTGCCACTCACACATTGCACGGCGAGACCTCGCCGCGAGGTCTCGCCAGCAATCACACAACACGGCGAGACCTCGTGGCGAGTTCTCGCCACACAAACGCACAAAGTGCCCTTTACATTCTGGATTAAGAAAAAATGGCAAAGTGTGATGGTTTCTTCTTGTGTTTGCAGGGTGGTGGAATGCGTGATCAAGGAAGGCCCAGAAGCGTGCAGTTGACGCTAAAGACGTGGAAGATTAAAGCTTGAAGGCGCATGAGAGAAGTTGAAGACGCGACAAGTCGCAGTAATGAAGGCGTGATGTTCGCTGAATGAGAAGAGGCTTTTGACTGAAATTGGAGGCGTGATTCGATCCAGCCTGAAGGCGCGAGGAAGCTGCTGAAAGCATAAGTTCGAAAGCCTGAAGGCGCTGAAATGCTGAACATGTTCTTCAAACTTAGAATTTTCACAATTTAAGCTGATTTTTAGTCATTTCTTTTAAGGGCATTTTTGTAATATTTTAGATATTTTATGTTCGCGTACCATTTACGTTTCTTTTGTAACCTCTATATATATAGAGGAATAGTTAACATGTAGGGGAGCCCGGAGACAATTACTCTCTATTCAGATTTTATTTTTCATATCGTAACCGACTTTTGATTTTGAAGAAGAGGAAGTGTTCTTGAGATCTACTTTCTCTTTCTACTTTATCTCTCTAAGTTTGTTGCTTTAATTTGGATTCTGATCAAAGAATTGCTCTCATCATTATACATCTCTTTGAAATTGAGAAGAGAAGTTGCAATCCTCTCGGCATTTGGAAGCTTTTAAGACTCTTAATTGGTAAACTCTTCCAATTAATGATTATGAACTGTTTAATCTTCCAATTTATTGATCGTGAAGCTGAAATAGAGATTCGTGGCTAATTTTTGATAATCTAGGATACTGAGGGTAAATGCTAGGTTGAAATTGTAAATGTGCGGTAGAACTAACTATCTAATATAAGAATTGACAATTCTCAGCTATGAATTTGTAAAACTTGTTAAGTGCATGCTTTTGATCTGAATTTGATGAAATGAGATTTGATTGCGGTCGTCATGCTGAATTGAGTCTTCTTTTGTAAGATTTGGATGAAAATCATGAGTAAGAACCTGAGAATGCATGAGTTCTTAAACTTGTTTGAATTTGCACAGATCTTAAGGCTAAACCTCACCATAGGAAGCTTTGCGTCTGTAAAATCCTGAGAACAAGGTGATAAGAGATTCTCCTACTCAAATAATGAATTTACATGCTAGGATCGGGCCTCACCATGGGAGATTCTAGGTGTTCATGCCTGAGTAATTTGAGTGGGGGATTGAGATGATACGGTTTTACTTCACCATTCTTAGGCCCAATCATAGGATAGGATGCTGTCGGGAGACTAAAATTGTAGTGTAGTGACCATGCTAACTATAATTTCTGTCTCCATTTGTGATTCTCCTTATCTGCTTTGATTGTATGTTAGTAATACTGCCTGTATGAGAAGTTGCATTCACCCGGAAGTAGCCTAGATTATCAGCTTCATTTTCTTGAGAACTTTGCTTTTACTTATCTGAGTCTTACTTGTGTGTTCATTTCAATTCGTATTTGTGTGGAGTTAAACCAGTTTACTTCTTGTTAAATTTTGTAATCAGTGTTCTTTTAATCTTGTTATATTTTGGTGACATAATTGAGCATATCAAACTTCTTGAATCGACTATTTCCCTGAGGAACAAAACCTAGCTCACTGCTACTATATTCAGTGAAATTAGGATAAATTGACGAGCCACGACACTCGATACCAATTTTTGGCGCCGTTGCCGGGGAATTAGGCACGGTTCTTGGAATTTGTTGTTGTTCTGTTCTTAGTTTGTGTGTTTTATTGCTTTGATTTAGTTACTTTGTTTGCTTAGTACCAGGTTTCTTGAATTGCACCTTTTTACTCTTTACTGTGTGTTGATTCTGTTACTTTTACTATCTTGTATTGGTTTGGTTTCCAGATTGATCCATTTGTTGAATGTGTTTTCCTGTGTTCTGTGTTTAATTCTTGTTATTTTCTTCTTTTGATATCACTTGCTGTTTTTGTTTGCGTATGCCCAGGTCTGTAAGATCTAGAGGAAATCCCGAATTTGAATTGGACCTTGAATTGGAAAGAACTCTAAGGATTCAAGCAAAGAAGAGAAACATGGCAGCACAAGGAGTACAAGCACCGAGGTTTGGAGACCACTATGCAGTAAATTCTGACAATCGATTTGGTCATCAGGACATCGATGTGGAAAGTTACCACATTCCTCCACAAATCGTCTCAATGATCACCCAAGGCCAATTCTTCCAAGATCTTGACAATGAGGATCCCAATGACCACCTTGATTGGTTTCTCGGGTTATGTAGCACTTTCAAGTTGCCAAGGGTTGACAGGGGTGAGGTTCACATAATTTTGTTCCCATTATCTCTGCGTGGAAAGGCTAAACATTGGTTCAAGAGTATTGGGGGAGCAAATGCTGGAATGTCGTTTGTTGATCTACAGAAGAGGTTCTTGTCTAAATACTTCCCTCCAGCTAAGCTTGAAAAGAGAAGGTTGGAAATTATGAACTTCCAGCAACAAGACAGCGAGTCATTTCGAGAAGCTTGGGAGAGATTCAATGATTTGATTAGGCAATGCCCCAATCATGACTTGGGCGAAATTAGGGAACTAAATACCTTCTTCAAGGGCCTAACTCCTGAATCATCGTTGATGGTTAAAGCTTGTGCTAATGGGGCACTTAAAGATAAATTTGTGCCTGAGGTGCGTGAAATGTTTAACCAGATAGCTGAGGATGAATACCTTTTTCCAGAGACTAGAAAGCCACATGTCAGGAGACAGAGGAGTTCTTGATGTAGATGAAGAGACTTCACTTAGTGCTAAGTTTGAAGCATTGGCTACGCAAGTGCAGACTTTAAAGGCAACTCAAACAAAAGCCCCAGTACTTTCATGTGGATTATGCAAAGGAGAACATCACACGGATGAATGTGCAATAACTACTGAATCCATTCAGTATGTGAACAATTACAGTAACAAACCCCAATATGGTGGGAATTACTCTGGGAGCAACTATAATGGAGGCAATAGATAATATGGTGGAAACCAATGCAACTGGAATCAACAGCAGAACCAAGGAGGAAATTACTATCATGGTAAAGACTAGAGGAGGGCAACGAATCAGCCACCTCCCGGTTTTGATAATCAGGCTAGCACATCAGAACAAAAGAAGCCAAATGTGGAAGATATGTTTCAAAAGCTGATGGAAAAGATGGATAAGCACGAAAAGAGATTTGGAGGTTTGGAGTCCACTGTGAAGCATCACGAAGCTACTCTGAAGAATATCGAGATGCAACTTGGTCAGCTTGCTAATGCTGTACACCAGAGGCCAAAAGGAGCTCTTCCTAGTGACACAGTACCAAATCCCAAGGGGAGAGAAGCATGCAATGCTATTACTTTGAGGAATGGAAAACTGTTGCCTGGAAGCAAACATGCAGAAGACAATAGTGATGGCTTAGAGGAGGACCAAAAAGATGAAGCTGAGGAAGTTTTGGAACCTGAGAAGAATGTTGAGCAAGAGGAAAATAATGCTAAGAGGAAGGAAATACCAGCAAGGGTGGGGAATGAAATCACCAGGAATTCCAATCCTTATAACTTCCCAGATTATGCTCCAAAAGCTCCATTTCCAGAAAGGAAGAAACCTCCACCTCAAAAGGGACCTCAATTCAATCGTTTCTTAGATATGATCAAACAAGTGAATGTCAATGTTCCTTTGTTAGATTTGGTGACAGCCATGCCTAAATATGCTAAGTATTTAAAGGATCTAATTTCAAACAAGGAGCAAATCTTGAGATGTGAAGTTCCAATGATGCTCTCAGAGTGTAGCCAATCATGGATGGTTCACAAATTACCTCCAAAGCTTAAGGATCCAGGTAGCTGTACCATCCGTTGTAATATTGGAACCAGATATTTTGCAAAAGCCCTCTGTGACCTTGGAGCTAGAATCAACCTGATGCCATTATCTATTGCAATAAATGTGGGCTTCAGTGGAAGGATTCGACCAGTTACAGTGACACTACAGTTGGCAGATAGATCCTTGGTGACTCCTACAGGCTTGGTGGAGGACGTGTTGGTAAGTATTGATACCTTGCCTGTTGATTTCATTATACTTCATATGGAAGAGGAACCTGAGGTCCCTCTTATTTTTGGAAGACCTTTTCTTGCTACTGGTGATGCTTTAATTGGTGTGAAGAACAAAACAGTCACGTTTAGGATTAACAATGAGGAAGTGGTGTTTGATGTAAACTATGCTATGAAGCAACCTCTAAATATGGAGTTTTGTTTTGCTATCAGAGCCATAACATGTTCTTCTTTGAATAATTTGAACAATATGCATGATTTCTATGTTGTTGATGAGTTAAGTGTTTGTGAGGATGATTTTGATGGAATTGACTTAGATGATGAGGACAAGAAAATTATCTCTGAAATTGAGGACATTATTGAATGTTGCTATTTGGAAGAATCGATTTGTGAAATGCAAAGTGATGTTGTGGAAGTTAAAACGCATGAAACTATGAAGGAATATGAACATGATTCGTTTATGTTGTCACATGTTTTGCCTAATGAAATTTGTAATCCCACTGAGGTGAGTCAGGAAGAAGTTCTTTGCAGGAATGAAAAGCTTTTACCTTCCATTGTGGTGGCACCAAAGCTTGAGTTGAAACCACTTCCACCTTACCTCAAATATGCCTTCTTGGGGGAAAATGAGACATTGCCAGTTGTTATATCTTCAAAACTTGAAGGTTGGCAAAAGGAAAAGCTTTTGGAAGTTTTGAGGAAACATAAGTTGGCTATTGGATGGACAATTGCTGATATAAAAGGCATAAGTCCAGGTTTATGTCTGCACAAGATTTTGCTTGAGGAACATGCTGTGCCTGTACGGGATAGACAGAGAAGACTAAATCCCCAGATGATGGAAGTTGTGAAGAAAGAGGTTATCAAATTGCTTGACTTTGGAATGATTTTTCCAATTTCAGACAGTGAGTGGGTTAGTCCTGTTTAATGCGTTCTGAAAAAAGGAGGGGTCACGGTTATAAAGAATGAGGCTAATGAATTTCTAGCAACAAGAGTGAGTGCCTGGAGAGTGTGCATGGATTATAGGAAGCTAAATAAGGCAACTAGAAAAGACCATTTCCCTCTTCCATTCTTGGAACAATTATTGGATAGAATTGCTGGCTACCTTTTTTATTGTTTTCTGGATGGATACTCTGGTTACAACCAGATTGCAATTGACCCCAAGGACCAGGATAAGACAACTTTCACATGTCCCTTTGGCACATTTGCCTATAAAAGAATGCCATTCGGTTTATGCAACGCCCTGGCTACCTTCCAGAGATGTATGATGGCAATATTCCATGACATGGTGGAATCAATAATTGAAATATTCATGGATGATTTTTTTGTCTTTGGTATGACATTCGATGGTTGTTTGGAGAACTTGGCAAAGGTTTTGAAGAGATGTGAAGAAACGAACCTGGTGTTGAATTGGGAAAAATGTCAGTTCATGGTTCAAGAAATCATTGTGTTAGGCCATAAAATTTCTCATGCTGGGATGGAGGTAGATCGAGCTAAGATAGATGTCATTGCCAAACTTCCTCCACCTACCAATGTTAAGGGTATCAAAAGCTTTCTTGGACATGCTGGGTTTTATAGAAGGTTTATTAAGGATTTTTCAAAGATAGCTAGACCCTTGTGCAGCCTCTTAGAAAAACATGTCAAGTTTGAGTTTGGAGCTGAATGTGTTGAGGCATTTGAAACTTTGAAAACGAAATTGGTGAAAGCTCCTGTGATAGTCACTCCTCATTAGGGTGAACCATTTGAAATTATGTGCGACGCCAGTGATTATGCTTTAGGAGCAGTCCTTGGCCAGAGAAGAGACAAGATTTTTCACGCTATCTATTATGCTAGCAGATTGCTCAATGAGGCTCAAATGAATTATACAACTACAGAAAAGGAAATGTTAGCAGTGGTCTTCGCATTTGATAAATTCTGTGCCTATCTTTTGGGATCAAAGGTAATTGTTCATACAGACCATGCTGCATTGAAGTATCTGCTTGCAAAGAAGGAAGCAAAATCACGTTTGATTAGATGGGTGTTGTTGATCCAAGAATTCGATGTGGAAATCAAAGATAGGAAGAGTTCTGAAAATGTGGTTGCTGACCATCTCTCAAGACTGGAATCAAAGGCTCAAGATGATTCAAATATTTTGGTTAAGGAGCATTTCCTTGATGAGCAGGTGTTCAAAGTGGTTGAAAGGACATTACCTTGGTTTGCTGAGATTGCAAATTTTGTTGTTGCTGGCCAAATTCCATCTTATTATTCTAGTGATCAGAAGAAAAGACTGAGCAGTGATGCTAAATATTTCTTCTGGGAAGACAATTCTTTATACAAAATATGCAGTGATCAAGTGATAAGAAAATGTGTCAAAGAATAAGAAAAGGAGGACATCTTAAAGGCATGCCATGAAGGACCCTGTGGTGGTCATTTTGGATCAACTAGGACAGGCTTCAAAATCTTGCAATGTTGGTTTTATTGGCCACATATATTCATGGATGCCAGAATTTGGGTTGGAAAATGTGATCGTTGTCAACGAACTGGCAACATCTCTTCCAGAAATGAGATACCCTTGAATAACATCTTGGAGGTAGAGATTTTTGATGTGTGGGGGATTGACTACATGGAGCCATTCCCTAAGTCAAGAGGTTTGGAGTACATCCTGGTGGCAGTGGATTATGTTTCTAAATGGGTGGAAGCTATGGCTTTGGCTCATAACGATGCAAAAAGTGTAACTGCCTTCTTGAAGAAATATATCTTTAATAGGTTTGGAGCTCCCAGGGCTATAATAAGTGATAGAGGGACTCATTTCTGTAACAAGCTCTTCGAATCTTTGTTGGCCAAATATGGTGTTACTCACAAAGTTTCCACAGCTTACCATCCACAGACTTCTGGCCAAGCTGAAATTTCCAATCGGTAGATAAAAAGGGTTCTTGAAAAAGTGGTAAATACAGGTAGGAAAGATTGGTCTTTGAAGTTAGATGATGCATTGTGGGCATACAGAACAGCTTACAAAACACCAATTGGAGCTTCTCCTTTTCGATTGGTTTTTGGTAAAGAGTGTCACTTGCCAGTGGAACTGGAACATAAGGCGTATTGGGCGATTCAAACATTGAACATGAATCTGTCTGAGGCTCAATCGAAAACAATGTTGGAATTAAATGAACTGGATGAATTTCGATTCAATGCTTACATGAGTGCCAAGATGTATAAGGAGAGGACTAAAAGAATTCATGATGCCAAGATTCAATCCAAGATTTTTGTTCCAGGGCAATTGGTAGTGCTTTATAACTCTAAACTTAGATTGTTTCCTGAAAAATTGAAATCAAGGTGGAGTGGTCCTTTTAGAGTTGTTGATGTCGAACCTTACGGGGTGGTGGAAATCAAGAATGACAAGAATGACAATGTGTGGAAAGTGAATGGCCATCATCTAAAGCCTTACTTAACTTCTCAGGACAAGGATAGCACTAATGTGGAACGAGATCCACATGAGCTATACCTTGATGATCCTATCATCTCCAATTGAGCTGTGAAGCACGGTCGGGCTGTGGACTGTAAACCAAGCGATCCTGGAAGGCAACCCAGTGTTTCTTTCCATTGTTTATTTTCTTTTGTTTGGTTGGAACTATTTTTCTTTGTTAATTTTTAGTTTGTGTCGATTTTGGTTTCAAATTGTGGCATAATCTTCGAACATAACTCAGGGTTATCCTTTGGCAGATTTGCATGAGGATGAGGATGGGCATTATTGCTAAAAGCAGGAAATGAATCTTTGGTTCTTTTTTTTATTCATTTGGGTAAATGAGTGTATTTTTATACAACTCAGGTAAAAGTTCTGATGGTAAGAATTGAATCTAGTCCCGTGAACTCAAGAGCATTATTGATGCATTGCTGGTTTGGATGGGTTCAATAATAGAATAATGCGGACAATAAGCTCAGACATGTAGGCTTTCAGTTTTCAGAATCATTCACATGTGTTTGTTGGGTAGCTAGATGGTAATTCTATATATGAGATATCATTCTTTTGCATACTCATTACCTTTCTTTACATTGTTGCTCTTATTAGACATTGTTCATTTCTTGATCATGGCTGATTATTCTCCTCATCAGAATCCTTATGAATATGCTATCTTTAGTGAAGATCCAGGAACCACTTCTTCTTCTTCTTTCTCTTCTAATGATGATGCGGTGGTGCTTGATGTTGAACCAGCTAACTTTCCTCATTTTATTAATGCCAATGCTGAGAATTTGTACCATGTTTTTAGCAATAGAGCTGTTATGATTGAGAGGCCATTCGAGGTCCCTTCCAGGAGAGTTGAGGATGTGATCTTCAGGCAATCGTGGTCTCGTTTTGCACGAGCTTCCGTAATAGTGAATATGGACATAGTTAGAGAATCTTATGCCAATTTACGGGCTAATGGTGTTCACTCAGTGTTTGTAAGAGGGAAGTATCTGAGAGTCACCCGACACAGTATCAATATGCTTTATCGCCTTGATGATTTTCCTTGTAACACTTTTTGTAGGTTGCTTCGGGCTGCTGATACAGATCGGTTGTTGGCTTCAGTTACTTTACCTGGTGCTAGATGGGTGAGAAATGCTCGACGCGAGGCTTTATATGTACCTACTAGTGAACTCACAGCCGAGGCAAAATTATGGTTAATGTTTATCAATTCAAGGCTTTTACCTACTAACCGTGCAGATATTGCATCTAGAGAATGCGTCCTTTTGATTTATGCTATTTTACATGATTTTTCTATTGATGTTGGGAAGTTGGTGTTAGAGTTCATCAGGCGAGCACAAAGAAGTGAGTCTGGACCAATGTACTTTCCAGCTTTGATAACAGCCAAGGCTCGTGAGAAGGGTGTTGATATCACTTCAGCTGATAATCCTCAACATCCTCTTGGTATTTTGGGACCTCTTCAATGGCCTGTGTTACAAGAGGAAGAAAGAATTGCAAGACTTTCTCGTGGCTCGTAGGAAGAGGAAGGCCAGGTTCTTTTGTCTTGATTGTTATTGTTTTCTCACGGGGACCGTGTCTTATACAAGTGTGGGGGGAGATTTTGCCAAGAAATCTTGATTATGGTTGTGGTTGGAACGTGTATGGGTACCATGATTATGTTTAAGGAGATTAATTGCTATGATTGAATTGAGTATAGTATTAGTAGTATTAGCCTTTTGGTGATTTTGTTACTAGATAGGTTGTGATGTCTAAATTTTTTGTTGTTTTTTGGTATTTCGTGTTAATAAAATTTCTTTGTTGTGATGTTCGGCTTTATTCATACATGCATTGATGAGGAGAAAATCTGCACTTCTGAACCCTTCTGAACATGAATTCAATTTTCTGAAAGGCTGATAAAAATTGATGTAGAGATTGGATTGATATTGAGTGATGAATAGGAAATGGATATGAAATGAAAGGTTTGTTGGACGTTTATATGTGTTGTAGGATAAGTTCACATGCAAAATGTAGAAGTTGTTGGTTTTGTTTTGTTGTTCATGATGTTTGAGAACATTGAACGGCTGAATTGAAAAGAGTAAGGGGAGCGTTGTAGTTGTTGCTTTGAATGATATGAATGCTTTAGTCTTGTCTTGTATTCATGTTGTGCAAGGAGAGTTGACCGAATTGAGTGTATGTAATAATGTTGGGTTGTTGTTTTGTGTGGTGTGATTGCATGTAGTGTGTTGGGCAGAGAAATATATTAGAGTTCACATGCTGGAGTTGAACTCACATGTCTTGAAAAGAGAGGGGGCCCACCTTTGAGTAACTAGAGTGCTTGGTAGTGTTTGGTGGGAATATTTACTCTACTTGTTTGACCAATTTCTCTTTACTTCATGTTTCTATAAATGCAACGCCCTGTTGTTGTTGTTATTTCAAGTCATCACATTTTATAAACACACGTTAGCAATCACAAGGGCATAGTGCTTACATTTGGAGTCTTCATCCTTTCTCTTCCAAGACTTAAGGCTAGTTTACCACAAGTTCTCCACTAAGCTATGTTTCAAGTTGTCCTTAAAGCTTTGTGAATTATTGTTGTTCATTTCAAGTAATGAAAGTGAAGGCATGATTTTGATTATGTCGTTGCAAGAAAATGGATTGATAAACATGGAAAACATGATGTTGATAGCCAAATGACAATGCATGTTAAGTGTGGAGGTGGAATGATTAAAAATGTTGATATTCAAGAATTCCAGCTTTGCCACGTTTCTGATTTTAGGGCATAACTTGAGTTAGGAATGATGAAATGAGGTGATTCCAGTTGCATCCTTTAGCTAACATGATGGTCTTCGATTTGTATGTTAAACATTTTTGCTAATTGTGGCTGGAACGTAGATAAACAAAAGCTTAGAATGTGAAGTACATGTGAAATCAGCAATGTTGAGATTTTGAAGTTGCCAAGTTTGCCAAGTCTCGGTATTTTGGGTATAACTTGCAAATGGAATGTCCAAATCTGTTGATTCTAGTGGGAGATTTTAGCTAAGACTATGAGCTGCATTTTTTATGTTATACACGTTGGCTGGATTTAGCTGGATCATTGTCCATTTTGGAAGATAATAAATGTTCATGCTGCTGAAATTGCGGAATTGAAATTTTCGGACACTTCTCAGTTTTCTGGGTACAATTTCCTCAATTCAAATCCAAATGGAATGAGACCAATTGCAGATTTTAGCCTACAGGATAACCTACAATGTTTGTGTTTACCACTTTAGCTAATTGAAATTGGAAGATAGGCTAGTGAATAGAGGAAGGTAGAGCTGAAGCTAGGGAATAAGGCTATGAATACTCAAATAGCCCAGTTTGGTAGCCTTTGGTATTTTGGCCGTAATTTGCTCATATTAAGTACAAATGGGTTGATTTTTTGTCCACATTTTTAGCTCAAATCATGCTTGCTAAATTTATGTTTGAATTATTGTCTAATTCTTCATGCTTAACATGGTATTCATTCGGGTTTCAATGAGTGTAAGATGGTAATTTCATTTGAGAAAACCTATCCATTACTGTCACTTGTTGTTGATTGTTTATACATTCTGAGCTAACTCTTAAAAAATGTGAGGTTATGATTTGAATTGTCTAAAAATGTTGCTATGATATTCATGGTGTTTGTTATTCTTACAGATATGGCCCCAAAGAAGGACTCAATTTCTCAAAAGAGTAAGGCTTCCAAGAAGGCAGCATCAACTTAGAAGGGTGAAAGTTCTAAGAAGGGAAAAGCTAAAAAGCCTTTAGTTGAGGATTCAGATTCTGATTACTGCCCTGATGTTGATTTACCACTCTTCGAGGACCCACCTGAATACACAGTATAATCCACCACTCCAAAGAAAAGGAAAGGAGCATCAGGCCAGGAGCCATCTATATTTGTTAATGAGCAAGCTCAACAAAGATGGGAAGAAGGGATAGGCATGAAGAGATTGCATTTGGAAAGGGCGATTGCAGTTGAAGGAGGGCCATTTCCAGAATTGATGGAATTCCATTGTTTTGACAAGAAGCTGACCAGTGCACCGGGGTTATGCAATGCAAGTTTAGCACGGAAGTTTTATGCTAATGCCAAATTTCCAAATAAAGATGGTGCATATTATGTTCGAGGGAAATGGGTGCATATTTCGAGTGAGATAATCAACAGTCATCTGGGGACACCCAATTTTTCTCATGATCCCTTGCCAATTACAGAGGACGATGAATATGATTTTGCATTATCAACAGAACTTGCCCTGCCAGGAGCAAAATGGGAGATGAATACAAAGGGGAGGCGCAAGCATATACGAGGGGAGTGGCTGAGGAGTGATGTTAAGATATGGTTGATGTTTGTATTATCTCGGCTTATGCCCAGCTCCGAATCCACCGAGGTGCTTCGAAGTAGATTGCATTTGATTTCAGCAATTTGAGGAAAGAAGCCAATTGATGTGGGGAGAAAGATTTATTCTCTTATTAAATTTGAAATTGCAATGGACAGTGCTGCTCTATATTTTCCGGTATTGCTTGAGGAACTCTGTATGGCTCAGGGAGTGGACACTGTAGCTGGGGATTGGCGAAGGAATCCGGGACCGATTGGAACATCCTTGTATATTAAATATCAAGGAGAAGAGAGGGAGCTGCGGAAAAGCGAAGCAAGCGGGCACCAAGAAATCAAAGAGCAAATCTGGAACTACACCTACTGAGGTGGATGAGGGATCTCAGATGTATGACTTTGGGACATGGCAAGGAGCAATTCAGGATTTTCAGCAGTCAATGGAAAATCGTTTCGAGAACATGGATGGGAGGCTACAAACTATTGAACATCGCTTCATGAACATAGATGAAAGGATGGAAAGGATGCACGAGGGCATAGAGACTATGCATCAGGAATGGACAACTCATGTCTCGAGCATGGATCACAGATTGGATGACATGACCACAGTAGCCCAGAAGCAATTCGAAGTGCTTTATCATAGGCAATGGTGCATGCAACAGGAGATCGATAAGAACAACAAGATGACGGTCTATTATCATTCGGATGCAGGACCTCCTAAACCAACTCCAACTTCGGTACAGTTAGCTGCGATGCCGTCACTTCCGTCATTACCCACATTTGGTAGAATTCCTTCTATGCCTTATACTCCCACATTCCTACCAAATCCGGGGTTTACACCTGCTACAAGGTTTCCATTGTTAGCAACTGATCAAATTATTGAAGGACCAACTAACGGCCCTTTTCAGTATGTGCATCAGCCCGTTGTTGCTCCCACATTTGCTACAGCATCATTGTCATCTACAGCGGCATTTGAATTCCCTTCCTCCTTTGCTCCATCATCGTTTGGTACTTCCCCATTTGTTACAGCACCATTGGATGGACAAACTTTGGCATCTACTTCTGCATTTGGATCTCCTTCTTCACCAGATTCATCATCGTTTTCTCAGGGAGTTCCTCCTCCATCTTAGCCTATTACATTGAGGACAATGTTTAAATCAAGTGTGGGGGAGGGAATTTGTGTGATGTGTGCTGTGTTTGTTATGTTGATTGATATTCTGTATGATGATTGGAAATTTTTTTTTTAATGCATGTGGGTGCGTAATATTGTTGAAAGGGGGGAGACGGAGTTGGGAGTAATCTTGACGATATTTGAACTTCATGTTGATTGAGTTGTTCTGAGTTGAAGTGAAGAATTTTGTGAAGTTGAAGTTTGGAATTTTTTCTGCTTTGATGATTTGTGAAGTGGTGCCTTGCTGAAATTTGAAGTGTTCTCTGGAAGATTGTTGCTATGATGATTAGCTAGTGCCATGAAGATTGAATCGTTAAGAGCTTTTGTGAAGTTTTTCTTATGAAGTTAGAGTGTGAAAGTATGTGAAGCGAAGTCAAGAATTTATGTGTGATGTTATCTTTTAGTGGAAAAGTGAGTTTGAATAAATGGTGTAGCTTTCTTGTATTTGGGTAGTGATTGTACTAAATGAATGTTGAAAGTGTAGTGGGAGTGTAAGTCATTGTAAGTTTTCTTGCTAAAGATAAAATGCTTTGTACTAGACTTTAACTCTTTTGAAGTCTTGTTTGAATTTGTGGTTCATCAAGTGCTATTTTCATATGTTGCATGCGAAAGATGTTTTGATGTCCTTAACTCCAATCATGATGAAATTGGTACATTTTATTAATTAAGGCCCGATGTTAATGTAAGATAGATATGCCATGCAAAACTCAATTGACATAGGAGGTAATGTGTATGGATTCGTTTCTTTTTGTTAAGCATTTATCTGGTGTCTCCAGAATTCGTGCATGTTTAGTCAATTTGGGATTCTTATGAACATGTGCTTGCACAAGAAATGATATGGGAGAAAAAGCCATATTGGCAACTGGGAAGGAAAAAGCCATAAGAACCTGGCAATCAAATTTGGAGAAAAAAGCCATAAAACCCAGGCATTATTTCAGTCATCAAGATGTGAAACAAATGTGCACCAATGTGCAGAATAAGGACAATGTCCCATAGAGTACCAATGTACGCATAGGTACCATTGATCTTGTGATTACATGTTCATAAGGGTGTACAAGGAGATTGGCATGTAGTGAATGGCATGCGAGACTAGCTAGATGGTGTATAGCAAGGGAATAGATGAAGTTCATGTTCCTCAGCACACACTTGCACGCATGACATTTTGGTCTTTATTCATTGTGTCTTGGTTGATAATTTGTGCTAAACGTTGATAGCTTTGAATTGAGGATATGTTAAGAGTTTTGATATTGCATGAAAAAATGGGTTTTGAATGAACCTCAAATGAGAACACAGTTTTACAGAAGAGTGAGGTCTAGTGCAAAGTGGTTTTGAAATGTGAGTTTTGTGTTTGTCTTTGCTTGAGGACAAGCAAAAGTTCAAGTGTGGGGGATTGATAAGTTGGTTTTATACCAACTTATATGTGTTAATTTACTTGGCTTTTTGCTTTGATTTTCATGTGATTGTATGGTGTTTTATGTGTATTGTGCATATTTGAGATGAGCTAGTTGATAATGTGAAATGGTACAAAACGTATGAAAAATGATGGTAAATGAAGAGAAAAGTGTAGAGTTTGAGAATTGAGAAACTAAAAGTGCATATATGGCAAAATTAGGGTTTGGACAGCTTTATTGTGCAAATCCATCTGCGCATAACTTCTTCAATATTAATCTAAATGATACGTTCTTGGATGTTCTGGAAAGCGCTTTAAGTTGTCTTCAGTTCGTATGTTTTAACTTTCTTCTAATTCTGTGTGTAAATATGAGAAACGAAAGCATCTTGATGATTGCTACTTCATGATTGAGTTATTGAATTCATATTGCCACAGTTTGGTAGATTATTAATAACTTGAGCTACAGACCTCCAATTAACGTGATTCTTGATCCCTTGGAAATCCATAAGATAGAACTAGAACTCTTATGTTTACCATCTAGTCCAATATAGGAGTTAAGTCACACGAATATGGTGTAGAAGTTGGGTTCTAAGCTGAAATGAACACTTAGCTATTCTAAAGAATCACACTCACAAAACACCTGACAAGCACTCACACAAGCACCTCACGGACACTCTCCCTCGCACACTACACTCTCGCACAGCTGCACACTCTCCCTCGCACACTACATTCTCGCACAGCCTCACTGCACACTCGAGCAACAATATTCGCACTACACTCACAACACTCGCACTACACTCACAACACTCGCACACTACTCACATGCGGCGAGGTCACCTCGCCGCATTTGCACTTCGCACACACAATGTGCGGCGAGGTCACCTCGCCGGACAACTCTCGCACACACTCACGCATTCCTATCGCAACATCCGCACACACTCACCATGCGCGAGATCACCTCGTGCATGCTCTCATGCAACACATGCACTAGAGCATTCAAACACTTACTAGACATAATATGCACATTCACACAGATAAATTTTCTCATTTCCTTTGCACACTAAGATTAATACCCATGCATATCTTATAAGCTCTACACAGCAAGGAATAACCATAGGCATTTGCTCAATTCATCACATATCATGTAATACACAACATTTCACTTTCGAATACACAAAACATCCTTGTTCATATGAACTTTGCATCACTCACAATATTATTTTGTCATTTGCACAACATTTCCACATTCATTCAAAATTCTCAAACACTCACAAACACTTCACACACTCACGTTCACTCTCATTTCATAACACTCACAACACCAGTTTCACTCAAGTCTCACAATTCATTTTCACTACTCAACATCATATCACACATTTGATCACTTAAACCTCACAGCACTCTATATTGTTTATAACTCAAACATTCACAACACACACACACTTGCCCCTACACGGCGAGGTCTTGCCAGCAATCACTCACACATTGCATGGCGAGACCTCGCCGCGAGGTCTTGCCAGCAATCACACAATACGGCGAGACCTCGTGGCGAGGTCTCGCCACACAAACGCACAAAGTGGCGAGGTCTCGCCACGAGACCTCGCCCCTTTACATTCTGGATTGAGAAAAAATCGCAAAGTGTGATGGTTTCTTCTTGTGTTTGCAGGGTGGTGGAAGGCGTGATCAAGGAAGGCCAGAAGCGTGCATTGACGCTAAAGACGTGGAAGATTAAAGCTTGAAGGCGCATGAGAGATGTTGAAGACGCGACAAGTCGCAGTAATGAAGGCGTGATGTTCGCTGAATGAGAAGAGGCTTTTGACTGAAATTGGAGGTGTGATTCTATCCATCCTGAAGGCGCGAGGAAGCTGCTGAAAGAGCATGTTCGAAAGCCTGAAGGCGCTGAAATGCTGAACATGTTCTTCAAACTTAGAATTTTCACAATTAAATCTGATTTTTAGTCATTTCTTTTAAGGGCACTTTTGTAATATTTTAGATATTTTATGTTTGCGTACCATTTACGTTTCTTTTGTAACCTCTATATATATAGAGGAATAGTTAACATGTAGGGGAGCCCGGAGACTATTACTCTCTATTCAGATTTTATTTTTCATATCGTAACCGACTTTTGATTTTGAAGAAGAGGAAGTGTTCTTGAGATCTACTCTCTCTCTACTTTATCTCTATAAGTTTTTTGCTTCAATTTGGATTCCGATCAAAGAATTGCTCTCATCATTATACATCTCTTTGAAATTGAGAAGAGAAGTTGCAATCCTCTCGGCATTTGGAAGCTTTTAAGACTCTTAATTGGTAAACTCTTCCAATTAATGATTATGAACTGTTTAATCTTCCAATTTGTTGATCGTGAAGCAGAAATGGAGATTCGTGGCTAATTGTTTGATAATCTAGGATACTGAGGGTGAATGCTAGGTTGAAATTGTAAATGTGCGGTAGAACTAACGATCTAATATAAGAATTGACAATTCTCAGCTATGAATTTGTAAAACTTGTTAAGTGCATGCTTTTGAGCTGAATTTGATGAAATGACATTTGATTGCAGTCGTCATGCTGAATTGAGTCTTCTTTTGTAAGATTTGGATGAAAATCATGAGTAAGAACCTGAGAATGCATGAGTTCTTAAACCTGTTTGAATTTGCACAGATCTTAAGGCTAAACCTCACCATAGGAAGCTTTGCGTCTGTAAAATCCTGAGAACAAGGTGATAAGAGATTCTCCTACTCAAATGATGAATTTACATGCTAGGATTGGGCCTCACCATGGGAGATTCTAGGTGTTCATGCCTAAGTAATTTGAGTGGGGGATTGAGATGATACGGTTTTACTTCACCATTCTTAGGCCCGATCATAGGATAGGATGGTGTCAGGAGACTAAAATTGTAGTGTAGTGACCATGCTGACTATAATTTTTGTCTCCATTTGTGATTCTCCTCATCTGCTTTGATTGTATGTTAGTAATACTGCCTGTATGAGAAGTTGCTTTCACCCGGAAGTAGCCTAGATTATCAGCTTCATTTTCTTGAGAACTTTGCTTTTACTTCTCTAAGTCTTACCTGTGTGTTCATTTCAATTCGTATTCGTGTGGAGTTAAACCAGTTTACTTCTTGTTAAATTTTGTAATCAGTGTTCTTTTAATCTTATTATATTTTGGTGACATAATTGAGCATATCAAACTTCTTGAATCGATTATTTCCCTTAGGAACGAAACCTAGCTCACTGCTACTATATTCAGTGAAATTAGGATAAATTGACGAGCCACAACACTCGATACCAATCAATAAATGCAATATCTGACAAGTTCAATCCACAAATGAACGAAAACTTCTGCCTTTCATCAGAAATTTTGGGAAGTTAATTTTGTGACAATGCAATAAAACTAATTGTAATCAATAACTGTGAAACGTAGTTCACTTAATATCAAAAATTGTTAATTAATAACCAATGACAAGATAAAATATAGAAAAAAACAATCAATCATAAGATGACTAAAAGCACAATTGTTTCCGCTAAAAAAATCACAAATCAATTAAACATAAAGAATTTCAAACGAGAACTTCAACTAGTAACATCACAGTTTCATACAAGAAATTATCATGGATTTTTTTAAAAAAAGGAATAAAGTTAGAGTTTTTTTGAATTATAATACAACAATAAGTGTAACAAAAGAAAGTTATTGGGTAAGTGTATTACATATTACATTTATACACTTGGTAGGATTTTAAAATTAAATCCCATTTCATGCAATTTACTATTCAATATTCCTTCAAAATTTTCTTAAAGCCATAGCTTGAGAGATAGAATTAAAAAGATCTTAATCTTAGTTTGATAATTCCTAAGAGGATCAATATAATTCTGCAGACGAGCTTATTGCATTAGACTTGTATTTTTCCGTAATGATTTTCATTCATCAATAACCGTGTTCATAATTTCTATAATACCATCCTAAAATTTTCTCGAAACAACCATTAATGGTATTAAAATCTAGTGGGCTACTATACCACAACCCAAGAATCATGTCCTGGTTTTTGAGCATATACGGACTGTCATACCAATAATCCAATTCTAGCTTATGAGCATATATGCTTTTATACCACTTGTAACGCCCCACAATAATTTGCATTAAAATTACACAATATAATATTCCTTATTTTGTTACATCCCAAAAATTCATATCATTCAAAATATCAAAATGATCCATTACAATAATTACAATCCTAATCTAGGTAATTAAATACCTTAATCATCTATTTCTCTAAATCTTCAATGTGTATTTGAACCCAAAATCTTTTCCACCACCTAATTCGTCTTGAATCACTGAAAAATATAATTTATAAAATAGTGAGCTCAAAATAGCTTAGTGAGTGGGGATAATGGATCACTTTGAAAAAATTAGTTTCAGAAAGATACAATTTCAATGCTCTCAATATGTACCACCAGTTTTCACCGTGCATGAATGCCACATAAAACATTAAACATCTAATCGGTACTTGTCCCGATCGGGCCCTGCCGACCTTTACCAACCTTATCTCCCATGTAAATTCATTGTTGCGTGCACGACTTGAGAAGCTACCTTATCCTTTCTTGTGGTCAGTGACCACTACAACCCGCAAGCCTAATTTGGCATCCGAATTTGCCACCTTAATCGCAGGACGGGGTTCACCAATATGGTCTTGGCATAATCGTTGGCCCGATGCCATCTCGATCACTCTCCAAGACAACACCTACTAGGGTCCAAATAATCAATTACAATACATGTATCAGATACAATCAAAGCAAATTGGAAAATAGTTAGGAAAATTCATCCAGTCGTGCCAAGTTACATAGCACTTAGTTCAACAACGAAAAAATTGAACATCCAATTTATTCCATAGGTATTCGATACAATTAGGTCAAAATCAAGTTGGCACAAAATTAGAAAATTCAATCATTACATGACATTCTCCCTAGCAAGGTAGGGTTGAATACAATCTAGGAAATCGTCCCAATAACACCAGTATAAGCATATTGTAAGATTTTTAAATTTAGAAACATTCATGTTTTGCAGAGTTCTAAATTCAATATGAAACTCATAATGAGATAATCATTTAGTAAAACTAAATGGGGACATGCCAAGTAGCAATTATAGTTTTGACACCATTATTTCAAACCCTTGTGTCTTATTTTCTATAAATAAAAAAAATAATTTCTACCATATGAAAATATGTAAAAATTACAAAAACTTTTATGCTTTGTGAAACCCAAAATTCTGTCCATAAAATCGTATATCAAATGTTTAAAGTAGCTACAATGGCTAATAATTCCTTAGCCAACTTTTAGTCCTGTCAAGGTGTAGTCAATTGATAATAACTTCTTCCCCAATTATCCAAATAATATGAAACTGAAACTGTATAAAAATAGAATCAAAATTTTAGTGTTGGGTAAAATCCTTAATTCAAACTACAAATTGGTGTAAAATAGTTCAAAGTTGCTTTAAAGACTGAAAACTCTATGATACGATCCTAGAATCCTCTAAGGCTTTAAGAACCTAAACCTAAGATCAATTTGAGGATTAGAATGAATAATACGTAAAGGAGGCAGCCCCAAATTCAACAAGAATTAGAAAATTACCTATCAACATCAGTAACGAACACCCTAAGAATACTTATTTCTTAGAACCCTCGTTATCAAGAATCAATCAAACCCTTGATTGAAATAGAATTGTTGTTCTTCACAAAGAACAAAAGAAAGCTTTATAACTCACTATTCAAAAATTGTTTGCCCAAAAACGTACATAAGGTTGCCTTTTTATAGGCTTTTAACCCTAAGGAAATAACAGCTAACAAAATTCAAAACAAATAGCCTGTTTTCACGCACGTCGCGAAGTTTGTTTCTCCTCGTCGCGACGTGGGGATTTATTCATGAATTAAATGTCAAATTTTTTTGTCAAATTTTCTTCCGATGTTCAGAATTTTTGTCAAAATGCTCATGCAATATGTCCAGTGTTTTCGTGATACCAAAATGTCCCATAAGACCTCCAGAATGTGACTCCCTAACAAGCAATTCATGATATGAACTCTTAGGCACACATAATTTTCCTTTCTTGAAAAGAAACCCGTCATGCTGAAAATAATCACCATATGCAGTTTTTGCACATTTAGCAAATATGTCACCAAACTCACTTTCATCGGCATACATCTTAAGCAAATCAAAACCAAATAATTTCAATTGCAAAAATGTAAAAAGTTCATACCTGCGTGACAAAGCATCTGCCACTACATTTTCCTTACCCGACTTATGCTTGATGACGTATGGAAAAGACTCGATAAACTCCATCCACCTTGCATGTCTTTGGCGGAGCTTCCCTTGAGTCTTCAAGTGCTTGAGCGGCTCATGATCGGTGTGGATAACAAACTCCTAAGGCCACAAATAATGTTGCCAGGTTTGCAATGCCCTCACTCGAACAAATAGCTCTTTATCTTATATTGGGTAATTCAGGACAGTTCCATGCATCTTCTCACTAAAATACGCGATTGGCTTCGAGTCCTGCATCAAAACAGCTCCAATCCCAAGGCCAGAGGCATCACATTGAACTTCAAAAACCTAATTAAAATCAGGCAACATCAAAATAGGCGCTTGTGTGAGTTTGTCCTTTAACATGTTAAAAGCTTTTTCATGCACATTTTCCCATTTAAACACGGCATGCTTTTTAACAAGTTCGTTCAATGGTACGGCAATAGTACTAAAATTTTTGACAAACCTTCGATAGAATCCCGTCAATCCTTGAAAACTCCGGACCTCACTGGTATTCTTCGTTGTAGGCCACTCCTTGATTGCCCTAATCTTCTCTTTATGTACCTTAATGCTTTTAGCACTCACAACAAAACCAAGAAAAACAATAGAATCCATGCAAAAAGAATATTTCTTCAAATTAGCATATAATTGATGTTCTCTTAACACGACAAAACTTCTCTTAAATGCAACATGTGTTCATCAAATGACTTGGTATAAATGAGTATGTCATCGAAATAAACAACAAAAAATTTGCCAATGAATGGTCTCAAAACATGGTTCATTAATCTTATAAATGTGCTAGGCGTATTTGTCAACCTAAAAGGCATGACAAGCCACTCATATAAACCAAATTTCGTTTTGAAAGCGGTTTTCCACTCATCTCCCTCTTTCATACGAATTGAAAATAACCACTTTTCAAATCAACATTAGAAAATATACATGCACCATGCAACTCATCTAGCATATCATCAAGTCGAGGAATAGGATGACGATACTTTACCGTAATCTTGTTGACCGCTCGATAGTCCATACATATTCTCCAACTCGCATCCTTCTTGGGTACCAAAATGACGGGCACCGCGCACGGGCTAAGGCTCTCCCTCACAGCCCTTTTTTTGCAACAACTCCTCCACTTGGAATTGAATCTTCTTAGACTACTCTATATTAGATCGATATGCTGGACAGTTTGGTATAGAAGCACCAGGAATGAAGTCGATTTGGTGCTCTAACACTCGCAATGGTGGAAGTCCTGAAGGCAACTCCTCCGGAAAAACATCCTCGAACTCCTGCAATAAAATTACCACTTCTCGAGGCAAAAGATCAAGCATTTTAGCATCAATTAAAAACACATCTTTATACAATAAAAATAAACACACAATCTCCCTCACTCAATTTTTCTTTCACCTCTCTTTTTGTTGCAAAAACACTCATTTTTTTTGTTCGATGTTCTGAATTTTCTTCCTCACTCTTGATGATTTCCTATCGGCTTTTATTCTCACTGGATTCGCCTTTTTCTTTCTTTTCAAAATCTTTTACAATACGAATTTGATCTTCATGTGCCTCCCATGGCTTTAAAGGCACCAATGTATACTTGCGATTGTTCATCTCCTAAGTGTACTTGTTGGTGTACCCATCATACACTACACTTCGATCAAACTACCACGGACACCCCAAAAGAATATGGGCAGCTTGCATAGGTACCACATCACACAACACCTCATCCTTATACCGACCAATCACAAACTCAATTTTGACTTGCTTATTCACCTTGGCCTCCCCACTAGTACTCAACCATTGTTTAGGATGTTTAAGTATTTTCAACCCCAACTTCTCTACCAACAATGTACTACCTATGTTAGTACAACTCCCATTATCAATGATTAAGCTACACACCTTTCCTTGCACATGACAGCTAGTATGAAAGATGTTATCCCTTTGCACTAACTCTCTCTTTAACTTTGGTTGTGTATTTAAAACCCGTAAATTGACAAGTGCCTCTCCTCCCGTTGATAGCTCTTCCACTTCGTCACTCTCCTCAACAAATGGCATATTACCCTCTTCATCAGAATGCTCGCTCTCATACTCCCCATTAGGTAACAAGAACATTGTTCTTTTGTTTGGACAGTGAGATTGTATGTGCCCTATCCCTTGACACTTAAAACACCTAATGTCTCTAGTCCTCCCGACTGTTTTCTCCTCAACCTTCTCCTTTTCGGTTCCCCATTTCTGTTCTACCTTAGGTTTGGAGTCAACTTTAGCATTCTCAAATTTGGTGTTTGACATTGGCTTATTATCTTTCTAAGAACTCTTCCAAGTACTCTTCCCTCTTGCCTTAACAATTCTCTCAACTTTCAAGGCCTTATGCAATAATTCCTCCATGTCAACATATTGTTGCATCTCTACCACATCAGCTATCTCCTTATTCAAACCCCCTAAAAATCTACCCATTGTAAATTCAGGATCCTCCTCTATATTCGCCCAGATTAAAGATATCTCCATCTCCTGAAAATACTCCTCTACACTCTTACTACCTTGGGTCAAGGTTTGGAGTTTCCTCACTACATCCCGTTGGTAATGATTAGGGACAAACCTCTTTCTCATTATTCTCTTAACCTCCTCCCAAGTCCTAACTAGTCTCTCCCCGTACCTCACCAAATTGAAGCATAATGGATAAACTCAACTACAGCTAACTTCACCTTGTTCTCCTCCGAATAATTATGATATTCAAAGACATGATCTACCCTCCTTTCCCATTCTAGGTAAACCTCAGGATCATTCTTCCCTTGAAATTCTAGAATTTTCATCTTAATTGGCCCCATGTGAATATCCTTTCTCCTATCATTCCTACCTCTACCTCATGTCCCCTCTTCTTCCTCCTCTGACACTTCCTTATGATTTCCCCTCTCAAACAAAGGATTCCTAGCAGCTCTATCCCTAGTTGGTGGTTCACTAGACTCTAAAAAGTTAAGCCTAAGATTAATTTTATCAAATTGTGCTTGAATGGCTTTGAAAACAGTCACAATGTTAAATGAAGGACTACTTGTACCTTCCCCACTCATGATGAATTTGAGAAAAATTAATTGTCCTTTCCACTCCCTAAGTGTTTACACACACACACTCGTGTATCACTCAATATATGGAAGCTCTCTTAACTTTCTTTATGAGTTCTTTGAGTTGAACAGCTACTCACACACCAACCGAGACTCCAAAATGATTAGGAATATTTTAAGAAAATGGAAGACTCTAAGGAACAAGAATGACTTCAAGACTCTAGATCAATGGAATGAATTTTAGGCAACAAAAACAATAATATTACCACTAACAATCAATAAGGACTCACAAGGAAATAGAAAAAAAAGTTGAAACAATACTTCACAATGTATGGCTACAAGACTTCGATATTTAAACCAAACAACAAATTCTACATCATTGAAGTATGCTTCCCACAAGTTTTTCCAGCATAGTGATTAAAGATTTAAACACAAACAATTTCTCAAGACAACAAAAACTATCAAATGATCCACAATGAATTAGCGCAGCAATTTCTAAGCATATATTGGCAAGGAAATTTTGTGCACAATTTTGTAATCCAACAATTGCAATAACTCATCAAGAAATCCAGGTGATGATGTTAACTTGAAACTCAAGCTGGCCTTCTTTTCTTTCCTTTTTTTTCCCGTTTCCTGCACTTTTTTTTCTGCAGTCTTTTTTTTATTAATTTTAAATTTCATAGATTCTTTTTTTTTCCTTCTTGGCCACAATCTGCAAACAATGACAATAACAATGCAAAACAATAACAACAATATAGAAAACTCAAAAGAAAATATTCAAAGATGAAATTCTTCGATGGAAAATTCGTCTAATTGGCTCTAATACGATCCTAGAATCCTAAGGCTCTAAAAACGTAAACCCAAGATCAATTTGAGGATTAGAATGAATAATACTGATAGCTTAAAGTCGTATCAGCTCAATTTTACCCTAAACACTAATGTAGCAGCGTAAGTAGGGATCGTAATCCACAGGGAAGGCGTAGGTCAAGAATATTGAGCAAATTGTTCTTAAAGTCTTAGTCTCGGAATCTAAGTACTGGAAAGAGGAAAATTCAACACAAAAAGAGAATGAAAACAAGATGCAAAATATAGCAACACGCAAAGATGAAACAAATATCTCAGGATTCTTGTATCGGATGAACACAGGCTTAGTAAATCTATGCTATGCAATCGATAAACAATTAAATGCTTAGGAGACCTAAATTGCCTAGAAGTCCAAGCTGTGGTTAGCATGGTGACCACACCACTGCTTGTACCCCAAATCACCATCCTCTCCCATGGCGAGGCCCAAGAATGGTGGAATAACCTCCGCAAAGTCTCAACTCTCCCAGCTAACTACTCTAACATGCAAAGTCCTAAAAACTCCCATGGCGAGGTCCATCCTAGGGTTTACATATCATTGCTGTTAACTCGAAAAGCTTCTTTTCACTTTATCTAATGTTTCAATTCATCAACACTTCCTATGATCGGGCATGAGTCTCAGAATTGAATTAATTGCAGAAATCAAGTGCAAAGACTAGAATAATCACAATTGAGTTCTCGTTCCATGATTCCGGACTAAAATTGGTGAATCACACTTCAACTTGACATGGTGATCACAATCGAAGCTAGGTCCATTCAAAAATAGTGAGGAATCATGAAATTCAACATATGTTTATGCTCAATTCAAATGTGATTTCAATTCTCAACAATTAGATCAATTGCATAGCATACAATCTACTGAAACGCGTATTCATCCATTAAGAATCCTAAGATATCATAGATTTAGCCAGAAAACATCTTTCTCATTTTAAAATCAACAAATTCCAACATTGATAAGCTCATTCTCACTTAATTGGAAGAATTTACCGATTAAATCGAGAGAATTGTCGATTCCTTTGTCAATTGAGAATAAGAAAGAAGAATCCAGTCCAAATTCACAATCGGAGTTGAGATCGGAGAAGAAATGTTTAGTGAGAGAAAGTAGATCTAGAGAGAGAAAATGAGAATTCCCGCGCTCTAATTCAAAGATCTAATTCAAAGATAGTTCTCAAATCTAGAATAATCCAAAATGGAAAAAAATCCCCCCTTTACATTAGCTACATTCCCTATATATAGAGGAGTAGAAATGTAACTAATACGCTAACTAAAAATATCTAAAGATATTACAAAAGTGTCCTTGAAAGTAAAAACCAAAAATCAGCCCAAAAATGTGAAAATTCCAAGTTTGAAGAAAAATTCAGCTTTCCAGCGCCTTTAATACAATGGATATGCGCCTTTGTTGCTTCGTCACGCCTTCAGGCTTTCCTTGTTCACGCCTTCATTGCCTGGAAGTTGAGTGAAGAAATCAGAACAAACTCACGCCTTTGAGCCTGGACAGTCCACGCTTTCAATGGCCTCGCCATCCTCCAAGCAATTCAGCTCGCCAGGAACCACGCCTTCTCGCACTGGAGCTTCACGCCTTCAGCTGCCACGAAAATCAGCAGCCAAAGCTTCACCTTAGCCATTTTTCCAGCAAACTCGAAAAAACATCACAAAACTGGCAGCAACTTCCAGCCAGATTTCGACACGAGGCATCGTGAATTTGGTAAAACTTAAAAGACCAAAGTTATAGCCCTATGTGTTAGCTTTCCATAGCCTTTTGAATCCTCCAATTCGGACTTAAGATGAGAGCGTTATGTGCGAAATACTAAAGTGTGGCAGAGCTGGAAATTTCCTCCACGAAGCTTCGCCAACACTTCGCCAAACTCACGAAGTCTCGCCAACACTTCGCCAAACTCACGAAGTCTCGCCAAAACTTCGCCATCTGCTCACGAAGCCTCGCCAAAACTTCGCCAAACTCACGAAGTCTCGCCAAACACTCCTGGAAGTAGCAGCTTCATGTAAGTAAATAACTAACTTGAGAATTGAAATGAAATGGGTTATGTGAAGACTGAATACCAGCTTGAGTGAGTGTTCATGAATGTGTGAAGTGAATAGATGAATAATGAAATGCATTCAAACAACCAAGAATGAAGTGTGTGAGATGGGTGTTGACCTTCAAGAATGAAAATACGTTGTGAATTCTTGTGAATTGTTGGATGAAGAATGAAGAATTAAAAATGAGATGTTAAGTGTAGTGTGCATGAGTGTGAGTGAAATGAATGTGGAATATGTTGGTGAGCTTGAGTGTGATAATGTGATAATGTGTAGTGTAAATGTGGGTGAAATGAGTTTTGAATATATGGAGTGAAATGAGGATGATGTTGTGAATATGAATGTGAAGTGGAATGAATTGTGAGTGATGAGAGTTGTTGAATCAAGTTTTGTGAAATGAGAGATAGCGTGATATGTGGTGAAGTGTTGTGGAAGAGATTATGTACAACAAATGAGAATGCAAAAATTGTGTTAAATCACCAACATCAAAATCACCTAGAATGCTCATGTACTCAAAAATTCCATTAACCTTTCAGCAAAACTTCGAATATGCAGCTGTAGGCATTTGAGAAAACTTGAAACATGAAAGTTATAGCCCCAAAGCTTAGCTTGCTACAGCTTTTTGAATTACTAAAATCGGAGCTAAGATGAAAAAGTTATGCCCAAAATGGTGAAGTGTGGTCAAGCTGTGCAAGTGTGTGCGAGTGAGCGCGCGACGAAGTGCACTTCGTCGCGTGCGTGTGTGCGGCGAAGTGGACTTCTTCATGCATGCATGTGCGGCGAAGTGGACTTCGTCGCATGCATGTGTGCACAAGAGTGTGTGCTTATGAGGTGCTTGTAAAAAGGCTTGTGAGGGATTTGTGAGTGCTTAGTGTGTGATGCGGCTAACAGCTTGTTCCAGCTTGAGACCCGACTTGTTTGCCAAATTCGTGCAACGTAACATCAGAACTGGACTCGATGGTAAACATCAATGTTCTAGGTCTATCTCTTAGCTTTCCAATGGATCAAGAATCAACTTAATCGAAGGTCTGTAGCTCAAGTTATTAACAATCTACCAAACTGTGTCAACATGATTTTAACAATTAATTCCTGAGGTAGCAATCACACAGATGCCCCCGTTTCTCACATGTACACACAGAATTAGAGAAACGTTAAAACATATGAAATGCAATACACTCAAAGAGCTTTCCAGAACATCCAAGATCTCATCATTTGGACAAATTGTGAGAGAGTTATGATCAAAACAAGTTGCACCAACATCCTGCCCAAACCCTAGTTTTGCCAAGTGAGCACATTTCGGTTTTTTTCTCAAAAATCCTACACATCATTCAAGACCCTTTTAACTCTTTCCTACCAATTGACATCAAAACACACATTTACCTCATTTTATCACATTTTTGTGTCTTTTCCTCCATTTAAGCACATCAAGTTGCATATCACATAAATGCACATAATAGCACATTTCACCACATAAATGCATGCAATTCAAGCCAAAAGCTAAGTGAAATAGTCTATACAAGTAGGTATAAAACCTACTTATCAAATACGTAAAGGAGGCAGCCCGAAATTCAACAAGAATTAGAAACTTACCTATCAAAATCAGTAACGAACACCCCAAGAATACTTGTTTCTTAAAACTCTCGTTATCAAGAATCCAATCAATCAAACCCTTGATTGAAATAGAATTGTTGTTCTTCACAAAGAACAAAAGAAAGTTTTATAACTCACTATTCAAAAATTGTCTACCCAAAAATGTACATAAGTTTGCCTTTTTATAGGCTTTTAACCCGAAGGAAATAACGGCTAACAAAATTCAAAACAAATAGCCTATTTTCCCGTATGTCGTGCCGTCGGTGTCTCCACGTCGTGACGTCTGTCTCTCTACGTCGTGACGTGTGGTTTTATTCATGAATTAAATGTCAAATTTTTTTGTCGAATTTTCTTCCGATTAAAATTTCAGTGAGCCACGTCGCAACATCTAAGATCGCATGTCGCAACATCAAAGATCGCACGTCGCAACGTCGGTGAGCTTCTCTGGATGTCTCGACGTCAGTGGTCGCACGTCGTAACGTTGGAAATTGATCTTGAAATCCCTCTTGCGCTTCTCTAAGTCGCGACGTGGGACTCTATGGACGTCACGACATGGGGCTTCTCAAGCTCCTTGTTCATTCTTTTCGACTCTTCTTCCTTCCAATGCCCCATTTCGATTCACCACGACATTGTACTCTATTTGGGACACCTCCAAACATGAAATGAATGCTGCATCTTTGTCACGAGCTTCACAAACTGGTTCACGCTCAAAAAGATCTTCCATCAACAAACATAACGTTGTCTTCATTTGTTTAGTCCTCGAATGAGTCAAAGGTCTCCCAATTTCTTGCAATGGATCATCCACATAGCTTCTCGGTTTGGCTTCCTCATCACTCTATGGCCCAGATTTTTGGTTCTGCCATAGTAGATTCATATGTCTATAACTTTATGACTACATGTGCAAATAACACGAAACAAAAATGGCATAACACTAGACTTGAAATACAAAAATTCTTATATTACACAAATTTTGCAATTCTTCCCTAAAATATAAAACAAATAATCCAAAATTGCATAAGGTCTTAACATCCTGTAACCAAATTTTGTCCTGGTGGGGCTTTTTGAAATGGCCATAACTTGGCAGCAAAAAGCCCAAAAAGGGTGAAATCAAAACCATTCAAACCTAGATGCAAACCTCTACGATTATTGTTTCACTTGAATATTCAAATTCGTTGTGTCAATGGGTCAAAAATTGATATAAACTTTCAACATTCGTAAATTCTATGAATCTAGAAAAGCCAAACATTTAACCTAAAGAGAATTACATATGTCCTACGATTTAAGAAGGCATGCTTGAATAAATGATAGTTTGTTCATGATTTAAGCATGTTTGGATATATATTTTTCTCCAAGACTTTAAACAATAGGATTCAATAAAGTTTCAGCCAAAAATTCCCTAATGAATTGTAGCAAATGGCTTCTGAGCATACTATGTAGTTTCAACCTAACTATCATGAATTACACTAAAAGCATTAAATAATTAAACTATGTACAATAAAACCACTATTTAATTCACATATTAAAGCTGAAGAATATGTAAACAAGGATATACGACTCCTAGAGTTGCTTGTTGAAAATAAAAGAAATGCTTTACCGACACAACAATTTAAACAATGAATTGTAGAAGGAACTTCTCAACATTTATTCCACAATCTGGAGTTGTTAACCCAAAAGCATGTTCCAAAATATTTAGATTCACTGGAAGAATATCATTGCAAGAAAACAAGTTAGATGCCACTTAATTTTCTCACCTTCACAGTAACCCAATTTGACATAAAACCTTTAAACTAATAAATTCAATTCATTAACTAATTCCACAACAAGTGAAAGTTTCTAAAGGAAATTATTTTAACTCACACAGCCTTCTATTCTTTCAAAATCACAAAATAATTTAGCATACAATACAAATAACACACAACATCCAAGTCTCAAATCATAAACCATAACCCCATTACTTTAAAATTGAGCTTTAGGGAAGCGTACTCACAAAAAACACATATGTATATATCACCAAATATTTATAAGCAGGAAAATCGTTTTACCCACCAGTTAAAAACTCTTAAAAATTGTTTGGATTAGCCATCATTTTATTGTTGCATTTTCTTATTCCCCCATTTGTTTCTTTCTTTCTTCCTTATATTTTTTATCTTCCCCGTTTCCTTCTTCTCTTTTTTCTCATTCTTGCTGTTTTCCTTAAATGGGTGAAAAGCTTAACCTTCCCCTTTAACTCACGAGGTGGTGGCTTGTAAGTCTTGAGGGCTTACATGTTTGCCACCCTTTTTTATTTTAATTTAATTTAATTTTTTTAATTTACAATTTGATCCTTAAATTTTAGTACAATCTAACTAGAACTCAAGTTCATCATGAAACCATGCAATTTAAATACCTTGATATCTTATAAAATTTATAATTAAAACTCTGAAATTAAAAATTAACTAAAATGCTTAATCTTTTAAATTTTATGAACAATGCTTACTAAAAATATGAAATTTCAACTTAAAATTAAGATGACTTGCATATATTTAACACTAATGATATTATTAATATGTTAAAATTTTTGGGGTCTCACAACATACCTTAGGTCTTTAGCTTAGCAGGTGAATTTTTCTTGATAGCGTCCAAACTTTGCTCTTTGTCTCTTTTTTTCCTCTTGCTTAGAGTTCTTGACTTTTTTTGGAAAGGACTTCTTAATGAAAAATTCTAGTGCTAGTGTGCATGTGAGATAATGATGCAAATATGGAAGCAAAATAGGCATTTGGCATTGACAGCAAGCCACGTCGTGGTGTCAGGATTCTCTACATTGCGACATTGCTCATTGGAGCCATAATTTATTATTTTTATTTTTTTTTCAAATAAACCCAATGTCACGACGTCCAAGATCGCACATCACGTTGTCCATGATTTACATTTTTTAATTTTAGAGTTTTCCTCGACATCGCGATGTCAAGGTGTCCCCACTTTGCGACATGCAGAAACATTAGCGTTATTCTCATTTTTTGTAGAGGTTGTTCCTGAGAAGGGAATGATCTTTGCTCTGACTTTCTTATTATTTGTTGGTGAGGAGCCATCAACTAACTGTGTGTAGTGACATTCTACAGAGATAGTCTGGTTCAACTTCATCAAATTGATCTTCAAAAAGATCTTGGACAACTATTCCGCATTGTCACATCTATTTACATGAAGAGCGTGATTAGATCCACATTAAGTGGTATCAAATACTCAAGGAAATTTTTGAAATCAGATTTTTCAATTTTCCTTAAGATTAAAAATTAATTTGTTCAACAATCGCAAGTCTTTTCATTAATTTATCTAGTGGATTGGTGATGACAAATATATCTTTAGCAATTGTTTTGGTTGGTGATACTTGTGAGAAATTGAGTTAGTTAGATTTGGTGTTTGATTATGAATTGTCTTAGCTTGTTTTTTAATTGGATATTTGTGGGTTTTTCTTGCCGGTGTAACTTGTTGTGAAAATTTTATTTGTGGAATTTTAGAATTATCTATCGAATTGAGTAAACAAGCTAATACTAGTGTCAACCAAAACTGAAGGGTATGCTTGCTACCATTAGTGAGTAGTTGCGACAATTGTCCACTAACAATCAGCAGATTAAACAATATTATCAACAATTTAAGCGACAGTTTGAACAATTGGAATCAGTTTCTCGTGTTGGTACTCCAAAGAAAACTCCAATTAAAAATCTATGGTTTGAGGGATTGGATAAGGATGGGTCTGATTTGGAAGATAACATTTGTTGATGGGTATAAAAAGGGGTCACTAAGAAAGAAGGCAAGATGCCACCATTTTTTGGTAAAAAGAGTCCATACATGTTCCTGGATTAGGTTAGAAAGACGAACAAGATATTTGAATTTTATAACTATTTTGAAGCAACAAAAGTAAGCTTAGCAGTTATGGAATTCAATTGGTATGCTTGCACGTGGTGGGAGGATTTTCTTATTCAAAGATACAGATTATGAGAGTTACCAATGCACACTTGGGAAGAGGTTAAAGCCTTAATGCATAAACGATTTGTCCCATCACATTATTTTAAAGATTTATGGATGACGTTATAGAATTTGACCTAAGGAGATAGGGGTATAGAAGAGTAATACCAGGAGATGCAAGTTATTATGAGAAGGACACAAGTTCAAGAAGAGAGGGAGGTGACTATTGCAATATTTATCAGTGGTCTGAATCAAGGCATTGCTAAATATATTGCTTTATATAAATATTCTGATATGGAGGACTTGCCCCACAAGGCCAACGAGGTGGAAAGGCAACTTGAAATGGAGAAGCAAACCAGGGTAGATGATACTCGATCTTGGAAGTCAGCTCTTAAGGGGACAATGCAAGAATCCTCAAGCCAAGAAATCAAGGGTAGGACTGACAGTAATATGACATCAAAGACTCAGACGGTACAGTGTTTCAAGTGTCATAGTTATGGGCATGTAGCTTCAGAGTGTGGTAATACCCGAGCTATGGTCATTAGGCCTAATGGGAACGTCATGGAAGTAGATTCAGAGTATGATGGGATGCTACCATTGGAAGATCCTGACGAAAAGATAATTCTACCCGAGGTGACAAGAGAAATGTTGGTGCTAAGGCAAGCCCTTTCTATTCAGCCTACAGTGGAAGAGGGTTACAAGTGCACTCAATTATTTCACACTCGATGTTTAATTGGGATAAGTTGTATAATATGGTTATTGATAGTTGAAGCTACACTAATATTGCAAGTTCATTGATAGTCAAAAGTTATGGTTGATGACTGTTGAACATCCCTACTTGTACAAGCTACATTGGATGAATGAGGAAAACGCGGAGGAGGTTTCACAGCAAATGATGATAGACATCTCTGTTAGAGGTTATCGTGACAAGGTTCTTTATGATGTGGTACTTGTGTTGGCAGGGCATGTGCTATTAGGAAGGCCGTGGGTGTTTGATCGCGCAGTTGTACACCATGGTTGTGAAAATACCTACGGTTTTTAGTGGAATGGTAGCAAATTTTTGTTAACATCGCAGCAACATCCTTCAGAGGTTTACAAGGATCAGCACAAGATTCTATATGATTTGCAGGCGCCAAATATTGATCCAAGAGATACCAAGGCGCTGTGTTGATTTATAGTACAGAATGGAGTTGCTGTTAAAGATTTTATGTGTGCTAATTCGGATTTGAGGGCAAATCCTTTCCAAGTAGGAGGGCATGATGCGAATTTGGAAGCAAAAGAGGCATTTGGGATGGACAGCAAGCCACGCCGCGACGTCGGACTTTTGGACATTGCGACATCTGTCCATGTCGCAATGTAGAGCCCTCTCCATGTCGCGACGTGGCTCACTGGATCCATAATTTAGTATTTTTATTTTTGTAAATAAACACGATGTCGCAATGTCCAAGATCGCACGTTGTGATGTCTAGGAATTATGTTTTTTATTTTTTAGGGTTTTTCCTGACGTCGTGACATCGAGCTATCCCCACTTCACGGCATGCAAAAACATTGGCATTTTTTTATTCGTTTAAATTCATTACAAATTTATTTTAATACATAATTAGGATATTTGGTATACTCCTATTTAAGGACTTTTTTTCAGTTGTAACACAGATGTTGAATTTTGCGAATCAAAGAACACAAAGTTGTTCCTTTATATTGAGAGTTAAAATCTAAGGAGGGTTTCAATTCTTTTTTTTGAGGTTGTTCCTGAGGAGGGAGTGATCTTTACTCTGACTTTCTCGTTATCTGTTGGTGATGAGCCATCAACTAACTGTTTGTAGTGACATCCTATAGAGATAGGATGGTTTGACTTCATCAAATTGATCTTTGAAAAGATATTGGACAACTATTTTGTATCATCACATCTATTTACGTGAGGAGCATGATTAGATCCGTGTCAAATTACTAGAGATGATTTGATCTCTAATTCCAAGCTTAAAAAAGCATTTTCATGGAGTGCATGTTTGTGTTTGTGTTTCACTTTTGGGGGAGAGAGGGAGAAGAGAGAAAAATGAACTTTGTTTTTGAAAAAACAAGGGAGAGGAAAAGTGGGTCTTTAAAATAGTTGACTTTTGACCTTCTAGATTCAAGGTTGAATCTTTACCTTACCTCACTTACCCAAGCTTATATCACTTTCATCTTAGCCCATATGAGTGCATGTGTATTTTTGACTACCTCATGCTCAATATGGTCTCTAAAATCAACATATTGGGCAAGACATTGGTTTCTTCACGACTTTTCACTTGCTCAAATTCTTGTATCCTCCTTCACTTATAATTAACACACTAGATTGATTAAAAATTTCAACACTAAAAAGAATAAAAATAAAAATTACTAAAATATGAAAAGGTAGAAAATCCTTGGGTTGCCACTCAAGAGCACTAAGTTTATTTTCTTCAACCGAACTTATTCTTTCTCTTCTTCCTTATTTTTCATCATGGGGTGCCACCTTCTTCTTCTTTGTCCTACTCATTTTCTTCTCCCAAAGAAGAGCATTCTCTTGATTACCCATGTCTCGAGGGCCAAAACTTGAGATCTCTTAGTTCCTCCTTTGGTAGTGACTTGGCTAGGCTTCTCTCTTGGGCACTTTGATTTTTCAAGACCACTTTGGACTTCTCTTTGGGCACATTTTTCTTTTCTCATTTGCAATTTGTTGCCATTTTGGAGAGTTAGCTCTTGGTCATCCACCTTAAAGGTTATGATTTTTTATTTCGCCCCAATAAGAACATTTCTAGTGGTTAAAAAGTGTCTCCCCAAAATGATTGGAGCTTCCTCATCTTCTTGCATGACAATAATGAAAAATTGGTTGGGAACACAAAGTGGTGCACTCTAAGCTTCCAACCGGTCTTATTTGAGTGAGGTTTTCCAATTGGAAATCCACCTTTATGGGTTGCATGATCTCGCCTAAGCCAATTTCCAAAGTGGTAGGCAAAGGCATAATGTTAATGCTTGAACGAAGATCACAAAAGGCATTTTTGAACTTTCTTGGACCAATCGCACAAGGAATGGTAATGCAACCCGGATCATTGGTCTTAGGGGCCAACACTTCTTGGAAGTGATTTCCTTTCACCAACACCACCCCTTCCTCATGTATCACTCCATAGTTAGGTAAAGACTTCTTGAAGAGTTTGGAGTGTTTTGGTGAAACTTTACATTCCTCTATTGGTGCACTTATGAAGCTAACTTCAAAATCATTGATCTTAGACACCACTTCCTCTTCTCTCTTGTTTCTCACCCTTTTTCTTGTTTCCATAACTAAGTGAGTAGACACATGGTTATCATATTCTACTATGTTTGGGTCAGATTCCAAGGATTCACCTTGCCCTTCCTTCTCTTGCTCTATCATATTGTTAGCTTCGAACTCCAGTCTCATTGTGTGCTCCTTCTCATGCTCACTATTATTTTCAATGTCTATGTATAGCTTGTCTTTCTCCTCATCTTCATTTTCCTCTTGTGAAGTTTTACTACTACAAATGAGTCTGTAGCATCACCCAAAAAGTGTTGTTTTTTGTCCTAAAAATGTTGCTATAAGCCTAAGACGACACTTTACAAAGTGTGTTATAAAAATGTATCTCCTTAGACTTATAGTAACACTTTTACCATTTCATGCAGCACTTTCTAGTGTGTTGCAATTTTTAGAATATGCAACACTTTTCTATATACAACGCTTCTGTCTATCCAAATGCAACACTTTTCTATTTATTACCTTTAAGAATTTGCAACACTTAATGCTATAAAATGCAACATTTGTTAGAATTTTTTTATCCAATAATACAACACTTTTTCCTATAAAATGCATTTATTTTTATACATATTGCATATTGTACATGCATCACTTTTTGGTACATAAATAACACTTTATTCCTATTTTATTTATAAAATGTATTACTTATCCACATTATTGGCAACACTTATTTTTTCACTAATACATTATTGCTAATTCAATATCATCTTTTCAAAAGTAATTTTATAAAATAGATAATCCAAATTAATAATCATATTACAAATTATTTAAAGTGTAAAATACAAATGTAATTGATGAAGTTAGGGCCAAACTATATACCCCTAAAGAATTTTACAAAATTTAACCCAAATACTTTCAAATACATGAAATACTTTAACAAATAATGCATAGTTCTCATAATGTCACATTCCAGCATGTTATCCCCACTCTAAAGATCAAGAATCTTATCTTTCATGTAGCAAAATAATATGCAGTGCATATGTGAGTTGGATGCAAACATACTGCAAAAAGAATGTTCTTAAAAAGCAAAAAAAATAAAAAATAAACAAAGCCCATCTCGAATTTCAGTTGAAAATTAGCTTCCAACAAGCTACAATTCCACCCGAAAAACAAGACAAATTCATAGATAAACATATGTACCCGATCAGAGGTTGTTTACCAATTCCAATAAAATACAACAAAAGAGAATATCAATTGATAATTTTTCATTAAATTGGTGATCCCTCAACACCTATCAATCTTGGAGGTAACCAATGTACATAATAGATTCCTAGTTGAACGCCATCAAGTATCAAACCATTCACGAGAATAATTTCCTGTACCATTTTAAAAACTTTTATGATAAGCACTAAAATTTTCAATTGTTTTTAAGAGTATCATGGTGTGAGCTTGTTATCAAAGAGTGAAAAGACTATGAGGATGACTATATATGCTGAGTTTTTTTCTTTTCTTTTCCCTAAAATTTCATTCATAGAGTTTGTTAAAGTAATGTAAGAAAGTCTTATTGTGATAATGCCAAGAACAGAAGGGAAAAGGGGACTAAGTACATATTTGGAAATTTATTTACCATCCTAAAAAGTGGAGAGCATGGAATAGACTTAATGCAAGTTACTGAAGCTACTCTATTTGCTTGTTAACTTGGTTTAAAATGTACAAATAAAATTTTCATTTTGATGAAGAACCATTGGTGCACAAACACATTAATGTTCATTACTATTATATGGTTAACAAGTTTGTCCATCCCAAAATTTACAGTATATACACATCTGGACAATTTTATCTTATTAAATCTAATTAATAAGAGTTCACGAATTGGATAAAACTACAAAGTATCATTTTCTAATTGGACATACAAATTGATACTGCTATAAATTTAATTAGACAAATGGTGTATATAGCAGTACACTTAAAATTTTATGGATATTTCTTATATATTTAATTCTTTAATTTCCAAGATTGTATCAATATTTCAATAGCAGTCAACATTAAATTAATAAAACTAGCAAGATTGAATTTTCTTCTAACCACTTACAACAGAAGAAATCACCAATACTGTTAAGGTCAATCCGAATGACAAAAAACATACAAAGTAAGCAAGTTCAACAACACGGCCCTTTTCCTATCTTATTTAAATAAAATCTTACTGGTCATAAACTCTAAAGTAAAAGTTAAACATTATATTCTTATAACCAATGTCATTTTCAAATATGGTATCTGTAGCAACCCACCTTGATGGTTTCAAATATTAAACAACTTCATAAATACAAATGATGGCAATTTGAGAGAATAAAACTTCATGGCCACATCAGAAAATTGAAAACTTCTCACAACAACCTCAGGTCTAAACAACTTTCAAATTTTAATTTTACATTTTTTTAGGAAGGTGATGTTCAACACTTTTCCATCTCTTTTTGATCTACGATTGGCTTCCCACGTGACCAATCTCCTAATTTTAGCTGTTCAGACTCTTCTTACTATTGTCTTTTGTTTCTTTATAATTAAAGAAATCTGAATGGCTCACTAACTATGGCATCTTTTGCATGGAATCATTTAAAACATGAAAATATAGAGCTTCTAAATAAAAATCAAGGGTATGGCTTTTGTCAAGGAATAGACAAATAATATCTACTACATGTTGCCTTAGCATAAACATAACATGTTCATACAAGCAAATAGCTATTAATCTAAAATAAAGTTCTGAAAAATACCATACTTGAAGTTAAATACAAATATAGAAGGAAATGAGGCAGGATGGTCACAAGATCACACCACGACACTCTTAAACAGAAATACATATAGAGATGACTTTCTCAATTTCTAGTGCTTTTTCCATTTAGTCAGTAAATAATTATTGTTTAATTCCTACACAACAGGACTAGATGCTCACCATCAACATCTTCTATCACCAAACCATAAACAAAATATATTGAGAAAGCTAGCAAAATACAAAGTATTACAATTTGGGAGAATAGGTACAATAGATGTCACCCCTTCCATGAATCATTTGAAAGAAGGTTTTCTGTTTGCAGGAGAAGAGCAAAATATATTAGGACACAATTCTCATTCCAAAGAAATAAAACACGAAAATAAACAAGAAGAGAAAAATAGAACAACTTTATGCCAGACTATGTTGTTAACCTTGGACTCTTGTGAAGTAGACCTTTCTGTTCTACAAGAAGAAACCAATAGCTTAGGTGAAAAGTCCCTAGACAGAACTACAACTTACATGAATACAAGTCAATCAATCATATACATACACAAGGAGGACAAGATCATTAAGGGTATGTTCATGTATATACACCTTTGCCACTCCCTTGATAAGCCCGAAATATTGTTGAGTAATTCATCATATAATAGGCAACTAGATTTTTTAAAGAGACTCTGGAAAATATCTCCTTTTAGTATACAATTATCAAAAAAGTCAAAAAAATGTCATTAAAATTGATATAACAGCATTTAATATCAGTTAAAGACACATAAGAACTCTAACCATAGTTCAACTTTTGATAAATCCATAAATACCAATAGGAAATAAATAGGCACTCAAAATAAGTATATGTTTGAGAATCATTGACCAACTCCTTATCAATCTTATTCATTTCTACCATTTGAATTGAATCACAAATAACAAGTATTGGACACTTGAATCCTTACATGGTATTGACTAGTTACAACAATTGCACTTATTAAAGCAACTAAAGGAATTATTCAAACTAATAAAAAAAATAGTTTCACTTCTTGCCAATAGAGATATTGTTTAGTATAACTAACCGTATAACAATGGATCTTAAATGCATAACCTAAACACTGCATCTATATTAGGGAAGTAAATTATATCTATTTTAAATTAAATGTATGTGCAAAATAATATGAACTGAAAATATGAATACCCTTTTCAAACTACTATAATAACTAGTGCACAATGTCAAAACTATCTTCTAGGCTCTTCCTACAAGTATCAAATTATAAATACAAATCCAATTTTCTGTTATCAGATTATGGATAAAGACACTAATGTCAACGTACTTATCCAGAAAAATATGAATGCAAGAGGCAGATAATCAAAGATTAATATCATTTAATATACATGATACAGATAAGACTTCCGTTTATAAATTTCAAAAAATACCTAACAGTAAGAATATCCATTGTGTTTGTTTTATTCTTTCATTCTACTAACTCCATGAACTTTCATTCAATCATTAAGAATCCCTTAACTAATGAGCAACACTAATAATAATAAAAAGTTTCAATTTTAGACTATGAAATTCATTCACGTAATTCAGCAAACACTTGGAATAACAAATGGGAAAAAGTAACGATGCATGAAAATTCCATGTATTTTAGCACCAATGAACAATGAAAACCAATACACACAAGAATCAATATCTAGTTATACAATACAACTAGGGAATTCACAAAAAATGTACAAAAAATAAAATGGTTACCGTTGAAGTTTTGAGAGCCAAATGAGGTAAATTTTACTTTTGGTGGTCAAATTGAGTGTGTAGCACCTTGAAATCCTTCTTACAACCTCCTAAGAGTGATTCCAACCAACAGAAATCATCAAGAAGGCCCTAAGTAGTCACAACGATTTTTTTGTTTGCAATTCTAAAAAAATGACTTTTGGGCCTACATGTTGCTCAAATTAGGGTTTTTAATCCTAAAATATGGTGGTTATTCCTCCTAGATGTTGATAAGATGTTAGTGATCAATTGGATATTTCATATTTGGGAAGAATTCTGTTGAAATTGAAAAATCTTGACTGTGGATTTTTATCGCCATCACTCAGAGGAGGTGTGGAGGTGTTCTGGTAGAGGAGTGTCAAGATTTATGTTATATCAAATATTATTTCTTTTTATTTTATTTTACACATTGTTTATATGTGATAATGTGAAACAAAAATGTGAGTTATATCAAATTTTATTTCTTTTTATTGGATAATCGAGTAATTGCAAATAATTTAAATGTGAAACAAAAAACTATTATTACAAATTTTTGTATTAACTTTGTATTTTTATATTAAGCTTTTTTAAAACATAAATACAACCTTTAAAAAACTAACTAATCAATGTTTTATAACTGCTAGATACAAACATTACCTACACTATCATAAAACAAACTTTTCTATTTAAATAATATTTTTTTGTGACAATTCATAAAAAATATAAAAAAAAATATTCAAATTTAATTGAACTTGTATGCAACATTTTATAAAGTATTAAATATATTATATAAATAATATTTTAAATACATAATAAAGGAAACACTTTTTAAGAAGTGTTGCATGATCCTATAATAATTGTAACACTTGTAATCAAGTGTTGTATTAGACTTATGAGCAATGATAGAGTGAGTGAAAAATTAGAATGAAAGCTCAAAGTGACTGACGTGGCAGTTATAAAAAGACAGACTAATACCCTAACCAAATAATGAGTGAACCCTAATGGGTAATGGATTAGTTTGTCTTTTTATACATGCCACGTCAGTCACTTTGCGTTTTTACTCTAATTTTTCACTCCCCCAGTCATTACTCTAGACTTATATATGAAACACTTATTTCAAATTATTGCAACTTTTCTAAAAATTTATTCTATTACAATATTTTTATAAGTGTTGCCCTCAAAGTGTTGCTAAAAGCTCAATTTGTTGTAGTGTTTCTTCAATCCCAATCATCTCATCCGAGGTCATATAAATGGCCCTGCATTGCTCCTTACCCTTGGGATTAGGAAATGTTTCACTTGGAAAAGAATCTTAGAGCCTTTGTTGAATGGTTTGGGCAAGTTTCCCCATTTGAATTTCCAAATTCTTAATCACAACTCCATGGTGCTCCACCATCTTCTCTTGTTAAGCCAAGAACATGTTCATCTTCTTTGGAAGTTCCATTATAGGTTTCAATTGCTTTGTTAACTCACTAAGATCTTCTTCCCGAGAAGCTTTCTTCTTTTCACTCTCATGAGGCTTGATCTCTTGGTCACGCTCTTCTTGGTAGAGATTTTTCCTATAGATTCTTGTGAGGGTCTCTCTTAGGTCCCAAAATTCACATTATTGTACCTTTTCAATTGAATGTTGTAATTGAAATTCCAGTTGAAGTTTCCCACATAGTTCATAGACTCTTCTTTAGCAAACTTACATTGGTCCATGTGGTGGTCCCCATGATATATTCCACAAACCAAAACTTATTTTCTTCCCAATAATGCTTGTAAGGTGGACAATGTATTTTATATTTGTGCAAATTAAGCTTCCAAGTGTGAACTCCTATCCAACTCTAATGTTCCAACTTGACTACTCATAGGTGCACTTCTTCCTTCAGGCCACACAAACTCATTTTCAACTATTCTATTGAGTAGTTCCCAACCTCTTCAATTGGATTAACTCTCAATGATCCCCCATCACTTGCATTTACATGGTTCATGGTATATAGTGTCAATCAATTGAAGTTCCCTACCATCTTCCAACCTACAGTTTGGACACTTTCTCAAATGCTCCTTGAATCGATTCAATGCCTCTGAAAATGCTTTTTCCTCAAATTGACGAAATTGAAGAATATCCATTCTAAGGTTGTCCATTCTTCCAGGAGGGAAGAACTTGGTCATGAACTTCTTCATCAATTCCTCAAAGTTCTCACAACTTGAAGCTCCACTAGCATTTTACCAATGCTCATCTTGGCCTTGTAAGGAGAAGGGAGACAATGTCATTTTTAATGCATAATGAGAAATCCCAATAATTTTGCATGTGTTGCACACTTTTAGAAACAAACTTATATGTGCATTCGGGTCTTCATTGGTCATTCAATGGTAGATCTCCCCATTTTCGATCAAATTAATCAAGGGAGGTGGAATAAAATAACTCTCGACTTCAATTGGGCAAGATTCATTCCAAGTTTGGAACCTTGGTTCTTAGAAATCCCCAAAGAGTTTTCTTGGTTGTTCAGCAGCCAAGTGTGAGCCCTCATTTCTTTGTTTCGTAAAATGTTTTTCAAACTCTTGTTTCAAGATGAATCATGGTACTCCCTTCGATCTAAGAGATCTAGGCATACACTAGAATCACCTGCAAAGATTGAAAAACAAGAAAAACACAAAGAAGCAAAGTATAGACAATAACAAGAAACAACAAAATTCAAGATTGGTGTGAAACAAATATCTACAAAACAAATCAAATAATTCCAGTTCAATGAAAATAACTCACATCAATTAGCTTACCGTCACCTCCCTAACAATGGCGCCAACATGTCGACTCGGGAAAAAACACAATAAAAAATAGCACACGGGAAGTGTTTTTATTAATAAGGGATGGCTTGCTACTTTATCCTTGGCACGAAACCAACTTGTTAAATGCCTGCTTTGGTTGATGTTTTTTGAGACTACAAGTAAATTTATAATCTTATCCTACATTGTAGAAGGGTGACTAAGGTGTCGAACCCACAAGGAGGTACACTAGCTATAAGACGTGATATGTTCAAAGGAATTCAAATATATAGTAATGTACGTAAGTCAACAAACAAACAAGTAACAGTGTAGTAGATAGAGAGCTGGTAAGTTATTCAAATGGAGAGAGAATTGTGTTCTTGGACTTGTGGTGTGAAAAATTCCATCTAGTGAACTAATAACCTTGTGTTGAGCTATGATGATTGATTTCATGGACTAAAAGATAGTCCTCGTGGAATGGTCCTAAGTTACCTTGGCAGGAACACCTAGGTCAAAACTCATCAATTCTACCCTTCCCTTAACAGTGACAAGTTTGAATTATTAATTAAAGGTGCAACCAATGACAATGGCCAACTACCCAATTAGTTTCATCTACGTTGATTAAGTGTTGAGAGAACTCAAGATCCTTCTCTTTTTAGAGGCAAGACCCCTTTGATCACAACCAAAACCAAGTATTCTTTTATTCTTTACATGCAAATTCCTAAGCATCACAAATATCCAGGTGACCTTCGTCTACACATGTGTAAGGTGATAAGTTCATTTAAAGCATGCAAACTTAATCCATTTATGGTTGTCTATACTTCTCTAGCATAATTCACCATAAGATTCATCTTTCAATTACATGTTAATTAACTTGGTAATTAATCAAACACATAACAAACATGAACCCCTTGAATTCAACACTTCAAAGTAACATATTAGGAATTAATGAATCCGATTTTCAAAATTCCATGGTTCTCAAGAACACATAAATGGATCAATCATCATTATTATAAACATAAGACTACTATTTCAAATATATTTCATAATTCACAACTCTTTATCCAAGAACACCATAGTGATTTAGCCTTCCATAGATAAATTCACAACACACGTTAAAGAAAAAGAAAGGAAATTCAAGAGATTACACATCCAGAGAGAAGGAATAATTCTTAGATTTAGATAGGTCAATAAAAGGTTCAAGATTTATTTGTATTGAAGAGATCTTTAAGCAAAGGTATTACATGAAGCACATATCCTCTCTCTCCAATTTTATCCTTACTATTATTCTAGTTCTAGTCTAACGTCTAAACCTTTGCTTCTTCGCAAAAACATAGAGCTCTAGAACTAGAATCCCGAACTTGCTCCCTAAAAAGACAAACTTTCTAATAAACCTCTCAAAATGGTCTTGAGATCTTCTATTTATACTTAACATAAAACTTGGAGAGAAAGAAACTATACTTTTATGATTTACAAAAAAGGACCTACGCTAGATTTACAAGGTGATCCTCCTTAGGGAGCAAGTCTTCATTTAAGTCCCTTCCCTTGGATGTCATGCATGACGTTTCTTTTCTCTTTGAGGTCATTGCTTACGTTTCATATGTTTGGATGTCATCCCTTATGTATACAACTTGCCTTGAGTTCTTTCTTGTGACAAAACTTGGCTTAAGTCTCATTTGCACTCTTACAGGAGAAACAAGGTTAAGATTATAATACAAAAGTAAAGAAAAAACATGAATAATGGCCAACAAGGCTAGACTAAAGGATTCCTATGAGTTTCTAGTATGATAAATGACCAAATCAACCCTAACCAAACTTAGTTAAATCTTATTTAGTGATTAAGTGGACACACTTAGGGTAAACTAATGAGACTTAGGTCACTCTAGTCACTCTAGGACAAACTAAGTAACACTAATTCAAATTAGACCTCTAAACAAGATTAACTAAGGTCTTATTAAGGGTGATGCTGACAGCGCCCTTGATCGACTCTGGCAAAAGAAGAAAGTTGAAGTACGTCAACAGTAGATTGAGAGGGGAGTTTTTCCTTTATTTAAGGATCAGTTCTGTTTAGTTAATTGATGAATTTACTCTTTGGAAGTTTGAATGTTTTGTGCTCAGTACCATGAGAAAACTTGGGGACCTTGCTGGAAAATCGTCTGGTCTTTTCTTGAATGAGTTATTCTACTTTTGAAACTAAAAAAAAAAAAGGGTGAGTTGGTCAAACTAGGTCAAAATTAGTCAAACTAGGTCAAACTAGTCACACTAGGATTCAACTAACCTAACTAGGGTTACCGTAGTGTTTTCTAGGGTTAACTAGGATTAACTAGTCAAACTAGGTCAACTACTGTGAATTTGACTAAACTAGGGCTAATTAAGATTAACTAGTCCTATTCTTGCCCAGCTAGTATTAACTAGGTGAAATTAGTGTTAACTAGTGAGACTAGCTAAAACTAAGAATTCTAGCCTATGTGGGGTCTACTATGGAGCCTATGGTTTATGTGGGTTTATATTGGTTATGGACCATGCCCAATAGTCCATGTTGGGAAGGTTAAGAGGTGGTCCAAAGGCTATGTGTCTTGGTTATAGGTAAAAGACAAAACAAGCTAAACTAAGGCCAAAATGTGAAACAAAGGGAGAGTTCATGTGCATTATTGTCATGCCATAAATACCCCGACAATAATAGCATAGAGTAAATCTTTTTGAAGGGGATGTAAGCCTTGTGTGTATTTCTATCGTGGCATTTATGCAATGGCAGAAATGGCTTGAAGTTGGGGTGGTTTAGGGTTTTGGAGAAAATGAGGGTTTTTGTGTGTTTTATTGTAGTGTAATTTATGCCACGACAATTATGGCCTAGTGTGTTCTAAGTGTATCTTATTTCTATCCTAGAGTTGGGTTCAAAGTCCCAATGTTTGGTTCTAAAGGTTCTTTAAAGGTGTTGAGGGTTAAGGTTTAAGATACGTTCCTTAGAGATATTCTAAGTACCTAGAGGTACAGAACTAGGTCCTACATATTATAACACCTAACACACACAACATTTTACATAAAACAAATTTATGAATACAAACTATAGTGTATTCTTCCATGGCCTAGATGCCACGACATAACTATTGCATGAAGTAACCTAAATGGCCTAAAGTGTGCAAATGAGTGTGTGTTTAGTGTGCCAGGCAGTAGTGTGCTAGTGTGCATATGTTTTGTGAGTTGAGTGAAGTGTGGGTGTGAGTGGTATGTGTTCTATTGTGGCATCTAACAAATGCATAATCTAACCTTAAAATGCCTAATAGTGCAAAGTGTGTGTGTGTAGTGCACTTCTGTCATGACATTTATGCCACGACAGAAATGTGCATCGAACTAAACTAGAAATGCCTAAGAAAATTGTTTGAAGTGAGAATGAGAGAATTTTAGTGTAGATACACAGGAAATTGAATGAAAAGAAAGAAATAAAGAAAATAAATCAAAACATGCAAACTCATGTGCATTTATTCCGTCGAATCTATGCCACTATAGAAATGGCCTATGCGTGTGCATGTATATGTGTGTTTGTTTTGTTTGTTGTGTGTACTTGGTGTGTCCTAGATTGGGTTCTAAGGCTTAGTGGTTTCCTAAAGTATTCTAAGGTTGGAGAAAAGGCCTATGTGCTAGGGTTTCAAGGTTAGTCTTAGGGTTTGAGACTAAAGTGTGCTAAGGTTGTGCTTGTGCGGTGTCCTAATCCTAGGTTCTAGGCCAAGACCTTGCTATGTTCCTTGGTGTTGGCCTTAAGCATCCTAAGGGTCTAGGTTTGCAAGTATGCTCAGTATTGGCCCTAAGTGCTTACAACTTAGGCCTTGGCCTAGAGGGTGTAGTGCTAAAGTGGTCATCGTAAGGCAAAACATAAGCAAAAGACATGATAAGTCTTTACTCAAATATTAACATTTACCTCTAAAGAGTTAATTAACTTGGCCAAAGCACATCGTCACTATGAATTGTGCACGACCCGAGCTCAAACCCTTATGGCAAACCCTAAGGTTTAGGGTTTCTCTTCTTTGTGGACTCCCCTTTGACTTGTTGACGTTTTGGTCAAAATAGCCTCCAAATAAACCTTTTTACCACTTTAAAGTCTCCACCTTGTAAATTCTACAATTAAGCTCAAAAAGCACTTAAGTACCATGAAAATACTCAAAAACAAGGGAAAATCCTTAAGAAAAGAGAAATTAGATATAGTGTAAGACGGACTCTACAATTACATCAAATTAAAATTTCAAAAATATAAAATAAAGTAAAAATCAACTCAAATATAAAACGGGTAAAAAATCCTTAGGTTGCCTCCTAGAAGCGCTAAGCTAATTGTCTTCAGCTGGACTTATTCTTCCTCCTTTTAATAATTTTCCATCATTGGGTGTCTTCTTATTCCTCTTTGCATTACTCTTTTTTTTCCTCAAAGGAGAACAATATCTTGCTCATCCATGTCTCCTGGGTCAAAACTCAGTTTTCTCATAACTTCTCTTTTGATATTGGAACTAGTCTTTGCCTCTGAACACTTTGATTTCCCAACTTCAAATTCCACCATGTTCCCACCAACCTTAAATGAGATCGTTCTTTTTCTCACATTAATGGTTGCATCTCTTGTAGCTAAGAAAGGCCTTCCAAAGATGATTGCATTTAATGGTTTAGCAGTAAATGAGTAACAAAAATGCTATGAATAAAGAGCAATAAAGAACAATCAAATGGAGAGAGAGAGAGAGAGAGGTGTTCTTGGATTTTGCTATAGGAAATGCAATCTAGTGACTTAGCTACTTTATGTTGGATTACTGATCATCAATTTACATAGGGTATAAGATTGTCCTCATGAAACTATTCTACATTACCGTGGCAGGCACACCTAGGTCCCAAACTCATAAATTCTTGACTTCTTTTGAAAGACAAATCCAAATTATTAGTAAAAGTCACAATTCGTGACAAAGTTAACAACCCAACTAGTTTCCTCTACATTAAGTAAGTGTTAAGGAAAATTAGGGTTCTTTCCTTGGCAAAGACAAGACTACTTTGGCCTCAACCCCAATTAAATATCCTTCTAGTCTTTACATACAAGTTTTTAAGCATCAAAAGTACCCAGGTGACCTTCATCTACACATATGTAAAGTGATAAATCCAATCCAAGTATGTATACTCAATTCCATTTATGTTAGTCTATGCTTTAAATGAATAATGTCCTATAAATTTTAACTTAATTCACAAGTATGCTAATTTGGCAATTACACAAACATGTAAAAAGCATGAACTCTTTGGATTCGTTCACTTTTTGTCACAGGTTTGGAAAATCAAGACTTTTAGATCCAATATTCCAACCAAACAAATCAAATAAAATGGATCAATGATAATTTTTTTAGCACAAAGTCACTAATTCACAGAGATCTCATGTACCCATAACAATTAATCCAAGAACACTATTGAAGTTTAGCCTTCCATGGCTAAATCTATACTCACAAAAATCAAATCAACACAATATAAATAAAAAATAGATAGAATCAAAAGATTACCGATTCAATAAAGAGGAAAAACTACTAGAATTCGAAAATAAGTACAATAGTCCTAGCTTAGTCTTGTATCAAGATGATCCTTATGCAAAGATTTTCAGAAAAAAGTTCCAGATCTAGATTTCTTTCCCCTCAGATGCTTAATGCTTAGGTTTTGGTATCCTCTTTTACTCCCTCTCTAATGATGATTACCTAAGAAATGTAAAGAGACTACTATTTATACTTTATATCAAACTTGGAAAGAAAGAAATATCCAACTTTTTACAAATTACAAAAAGTACCCCGTGATTGTAGTTTTGGATTTACAAAATGGTATTTCACAAATGAAAAGTCTTCATTTTTGTACTTCACCCTTGGTTGACATCATTGACGTGTGCACCTTGGCTTGAGCTCCTCCATGATGGCTAGCTTTAGCTAATTGTCATATGCATATTTTCAATAGAATCAAAGTCAAGATGAAAAGATACAAGTAAAGATAAAGCATAAAATTTGCACTAATTGGCAAAGTTAGAAGGTTTCTAGGGCTTCTAAAGTAAAAATAACCAAATCAACCCTAACTAAATGTAGTTAACATTACTTAGAGTTAATTTGATTCACTTAGGCTAAACCAGTACAACTTAGGTCATTTTAGTAATTCTAGTCACTCTACGTCAAACTAAGTCACACTAGTCAAACTTGACTTAAATTAGTTAACTATGATCACATTAAGTGTAAATCAGTCAAACTAATGTTAACTAGGTCAAACTAGTCACACTAGTACTAAACTAACTTAATTAAGGTTTTTTAGGGTTCGTTAGGGTTGACTAGTCAAACTAGTGTTAATCTAATCTAACTAGGGCTAATGAAGATGGACTAGTCCTAATTTGGCCAAACTAGTGTTAACTAAGTAACTAGCCAATCCTAAGTGTTCTAGCATAGGTTTGGTCAAGTCTAGAGCCTATGGTTCATGGGGTTTCAAGTTGGGTGTGAACCAAGTCAGTTGGTCCATATCGGATAGGTTAGAAAGTTTCCCAAGAATATTTTTCTTGGTTTGAGGTAAAAGACAAAATATGCTTGACTAAGACTAAAAGGTGAAAAATTTTGTTTTCTAGTGTATTGGTGCCTTGACACATGAGGCACGACACTCATACACTAGATTTGAAGGATTTTCAGCAAAGTTAGGATTCATGTGTATTAGTTCCATGACTCTTGTGCCACGAACTCACACACATGAAAATGTGGTTTCAAGGGTTTTAGAGATTTTGGGAGAATTTATGTGTATTAGTGTTTTGACTTATGTATCACAGTACACATGGCCTAGTTTAGGGTTTTGGTGTTCTAAGGTTTAGGTTCTAAGTCCTAAGATGTTAGTTCCTAAGCTGGGTTTGGTTTCCTAAGGGTATATGAGGTTAATCTTAGAGATGGGTTATTTAAAACATTTCTAAGTTAAAAAGATGAGTGACGTGACTCTTGTGCCAAGGCACTCAATAACTAAAAACCAAAACTAAGCACAAAGTGTGAGAGTGAATGTGTTTCAAGTTCATGAGTATCGTGACTCATGTGTCACACCACTCATACACTTGAAAGGTGCATGTGTGTCTTATGTAAGATATAAATGTGTATATAGTGTGTTGGTGTCATGACTCATGCGTCACGACACTCAATAACTAAAAGCAAAAAAAGTGAGAGATGGGAGAAAATGAGAGAATGAAGTGTATTAGTGCCATAACATATATGTCACGGCACTCATACACTAGGAGAGGGAAAATTTCATGAGAAAGTGCGTGCGTGTGTGTGTGTCAAGTACATTAGTGCTGTGACACATGTGTGACGCACTCATACACATGAAGCGTGTATGTGTGTCGTGTTTATGTGTTGTGTGTGTCCTAGTTTGGGTTTTAAGTGTTAGTGGTGCCCTAGGTTTTGGTTTTGGATGCCCAAGGGTTTCTAGGGTAAGGTGAAACTACATTATATGCAATGCCTAAGGTATGTTCAAGTGTGCGCCAAGTGTAGTAGGTAGTTGGTAGTTGGCATGTGTTGGAGGCAAATGCTTCCACGTCGTGACGTCCATAGCCCATGTTGTGACGTCCATCGATGTTGCGATGTCTTGAGAACTCTACATCGCGATGTGGCTTGCTATTTCGGAGGTTGGAAAAATTGGAATTAAAAATCCAAATTGAAATTGCAACGACGTGTTTTTCTGCACATCGCGACATCCAGACCCCTCCACGTCGTGATGTTGGGGATTTTGATAGTGTTTAGGTTTTCAATTTTTTGATCGTTTTGCTTAATGTTTTCAATAAGAAACATGATCTGCTGTTCTTGCATGAACATTGATATGTTGGTCATGGTGTTTTCACATGGCCAAAGATCTTGCATGATTGAGGCATGCGTTATTTATTTTAGAAAGTTAAGTCCTATTAGGAAACTACCTTTTCGGTATTTAGGGTTAGTGTTTGTTGGTAACTTGCTTCCTATGTAAAGGAGCTTGTAAGGCACAAATTTGGTTGTTGAATTTTGAAATTTAAAGTTCATTATTTTGCGTAGTAAAATTTGAATCCAAAACCCTTAGAAGCCTTAAGCTAAGTTTGAGCTTTTAAGTTCTAAACCGTAAAGTGCGATTAAGCCCATTAGTCTTGCTTTTGTTCTAAGTTTGAGAACAGCCAATTATAATTTGATTTAGGTGCTGCCAAACCAAGTTGGCTTTGTAATAGCGTTGGGGCTTTTTACAAGTTGCCATTGAATCGCGTTCCATATCCTTTTTCTTTATTTTAATTTGTTTGTTCTAATCTAATCTATCTTTGTCTCTTTTTTGAGTTCATTCTTTGCATGTTGATTGTTGGTGGAATTTTCCAAGCTAGACTTGTCCTATGGATGAATAAGGTTGTCAATCCAACCAAATGTGGATCATCTAAACGAGAACCTTATCACATGTGGTTTTAATTCTTAATTCAATTTGACTTCTTTTATGGCAATTGAATGTAGTTCGTGTTGGAAATGTTTTTTGGACTTGTGTGGGCTATAAATACATCTAGGAGGCCTCAAATCACATTCTACCCATTGTTTTGAAAGTCTAATTGGAGTATGAACAGGACGAGCAATTGGGTCACTGGGTCAAACTGGTCGAACCGGACGACAAAGCCGAATGACGTCATAAATAAATTTGACTTATACATATATTAATAATTGAAAAAATCTATACCCAACAATAAACGTTTACTATATCATAAATAAAATACATAAAATTAATAAAATACTGTTATTTCATCTAAACATTAGCATTTTTTAATATCAAATATAATATTTCTAAAATTAAAAAATGATAGAAAATGTTTCTAAATTGTTGAAACATTAGTTTATTTAAGTATTTATTCTATCATCAAACAATTCAAAATATAATAAATCACATATATATTAATTATTAATTTATTTAATTTTGGTTGGTTAGGAGAAAAGGTTAGTTTTATTCATACAAAATAGAAATAGGAGTTAAACTGCAAAACTTAAAGCCCATATATAGAAATATTTTTATTAGTTTATATGTATTGATATTAGATCTAAAATGCACAAGTAAACACAATATCCTATACAATTGTTGTTTGGAAAAAAAAATTAAAGATAACACAAATCTTAAAGCCTAAAGTAAGGAAGACAAATTTAAAGGTAATATAAAGCCCAATGATAAGTTGGTTTTATACCAACTTAAATGTATTATTTCACTTGGCTTTTGCCTTGATTTTCATGCAAATGTGTGGTGCAATGTGCTATATTGTGTGTTTATCTGGTTTGCAACTCATAGTGTTTAAATGGTGAAAAAAGACCAAAAATGTTGTTAAAATGAGGAAAATATATGCTTGGTGTCAAATGACAAGGTTTAGAGTTTGAAACAATGAGAATGGTGAGTGGGAATTTAAGAAAAACCGAAATGAGCTTATTTGGCCAAATTAGGGTTTGGGCAGAATGTTGGTGCAATTTGTTTTGAGTGTAACTCTTTCAATACTTATCCAAATGACGAGATTGTACATGTTCTGGAAAGCCCTTTGAGTGTATTACATTTCTTATGTTTTAACTGTTTTCCAATTCTGTGTGCAAGCATGAAAAACGGGGTTTTTATGATTGTTACGCTCAGGTTTTTCATGTTTGGGTTTATTGCCACAGTTTGGTAAAATGTGTATAACGCAAGCTACAGGTATCCAATGATGCTGATTCTTGAACTGGTGGAAAGCCAAGAGGAGTAGTTAGAACTTTTATGTTTACCACTGGGTCTAAATCAGAGGCTAAGACACACTTACTTGGAATGGGAGTAGGGAGTTGTGCTGGAATGGACACCTTGCCAACACCTTGCCGAACACACACACTTGTCTTGCCAAGCCTTGCCAAGTCTTCCCAACACACCTTTCCACACTCATGCACTCTTGGCACACCACTTATCCACTCTTGGCATACCACTTGCACCTTGGCACAACATTTGGCATGCCACTCGTGCACGGGTTCACTAGGCACAACAACCTCGGCACGCCATTTGTTCAACCTCGGCAAACATTTGCACATTACACTTGGCACATAACCTTGCCAACTTTTCCAACCTTGCCGACCATGCCGACACCTTGGCAAGCATTCAACACACAGCCTTGGCACACCATTGGCACACCTTGGCACGCCACACATGCACACACCTTGCCATTCAACATGCACCTATCTTGCTAAGCACTCACCGCACACAATCCACTTGCACATGGGCAACATTTACTCATTCTTGGCACAACATTTGCACCACAAAGGCACAGCACATACATCACTTGATTCACAAACAAAGTGCGCACCAATCTTGCACATTAGACTTCACAATTAGGCACACACCTTGGCATAGGGAGCAAAACGGGCAGCCAAGCATATTTACTCCACGAGACCTCGTGGAAGAAAAAAAATGAGCAAAAATTCGTCCAGAAGATCTCATGGAAGAGAAAAAATGTTGGAAAATTACTCCACGAGGTCTCGTGGAGTAAAAAAAGGGAACAAAAATTTCTCCACGAAGTCTCGTGGAGAAAATTATGGAGTTGCATGCCACAATTTTGGCTAAGTGTTGAAAGGTTTGCTTCATGAAATTTTCAGCTTTGTTGCACTTCAGTAATTGGGTCATAACTCTGTCGTCTTAGCTCCGAATTGGGAGATTCAAAAGGCTGTAGAAAGCTAAGACAAATTGTTACGACTTTCATGTTTTAAGTTTGACCTAATTCACAGTGCATCATGATCACATCTTGTTGGGAAGTTGCTGCCATGAAGTGTTTTGTGCTTGAGTTTCCAGAAAAATAGCTAAGTGTTTAACTTCTGAAGTTCTGATTTTCAGGGCGGATGAAGGCGTGAAGCTACGGGGCAGGAAGGCGTGATCTCATGAAGGCTAGACTGAGTGAATGTTCGCGGAGTTGCTGGAGGCGTGATTTTGAATGGCTTGAAGGCGTGAAGTGACTCTGATTTCTTCACCTGGAGCTCTGAGCAGTGAAGGCGCGAGAAGCTAAGCCTGAAGGCGCGAGGAAGAACGGCAAGGATGATAAAGGCGCTGGAACTTGATGCTGAAGGCGCTGGATTGCTGGGAAAAGTTTTCCAACTTCGAATTTTCACATTTTTGGGCTGATTTTGGTTCTTCCTTTCAAGGACACTTTTGTAAGATCTTTAGATATTTTTAGTTAGCGTATTAGCTACATTTCTACTACTCTATATATAGGAGGTGTAGCTAATATGGAAGAGAGACTGGAGATCCCGGAGACTATTATTCATTCCATTAGTTAGGTTTTTATTTTGGGTAACAAACTTTTGAGAGCTGGAGAGCGGGAATAAATTTGTGAGATCTACTTTTGAACTTCATTTTGGATTCCGATTGAGGATTTGTACCGATTATTATAAATCTCCTTGCATTTGAGAAGGCATTCCACAATCCTTTTGAGAATTGGATGCTTTGAGACATCTTAATTGGTAAACTCTTTCCAATTGATGAAATGAACTGTGTAATCTTCCAATTTGTTGATCGTGAATTGGAAATGGAGTTTTCTGGCTAGATCTTGTGATATCATAGGGTTTGAACGGATGAATGATTTAATTTAGTTGATGTGATGTCTTGCTATTGACTTAATTCACTAAGTATGAAATCACACATGAACCTGCACGTAGAACTTGTTAAATTTCATATTTCTGAACTGGACTTGGATGATTTGAACTCCAATTGTGGTCGCCATGCCAAATTGGAGGTAGATTCACCATCATTTAGTGAGGATACATGAAATGAGAACTTGAATGCGATTTCTTGAGTCTTTTCACTTGTTCAAACCGATCATTGCATTTCTGAGATTATGGCATCGCCATGGGATGTTTTGAAGGAATATACCTTAGAGAAGAAGTGTAAAAGAGATTTCCTAAGATAATAACGAAGGCATTCAAAACTAGGTTGGGCCTCGCCATGGGAGTTCCTAAGCTTTGCATGTTGGAGTAGTTGTCTTAGGAAATTAAGATTATGTAGTTTATAACACAAATCTAGGCCTCGCCATGGGAAAGGTAAGTGTTATGGGATCTAGCATGTAGTGCGGTCGTCATGCCGGCTATAGGTTAGGTTCTCGGGGAACTAAGATCTCCTCTGTTCATATTTGCTTGTCAATTGCATCGCATCAAGTCACTGAGAACTCAAGAATCCTAGGATATCCATTCACATTCATTAATTGCATTTAGGTTTCATTTCTTGTGTTAATCTTGTATGATTTAGAGTTTGAAACATAGTTGTAATTGTCACTCTTACTTGTTAAGTTTCTTTTACTCTTTTCTTTGTGACATTTTGTTAACAGAATCCAATTTTTTGATACCTCCTTTTCCCTGTGGATACGATACCTTGCTCACTGCTACTATAGTTAGTGAAATAGAATAAATTGACGAGATGCAACACTCGATATCACCCAATATTGTAGGCCCAAATCCAAAAGGTAAAGTAAAAAAACAACCAATCAAACTCGGGTTTCAACTGAGTTAGCCGGTCAAACTGGGGTTTTGACCTAATTTTTATGATTTCTGATTTTTTTAAAAAAAATTGGACCGGACCACAGACCGATCCTTGGTTAGACCAGTCGGACCAGCCAATCCTGTTTGGTTTTAATAACACTGTTCTCCCTAAGCAACAATTTAAATCCCTCTCAATCTTAGAATTCTATTGTGCAAGCAAGGAAACTATTCTTGGAGTGAGTTTGAGTTAGTTTTGTTCTAAATATAATTTAATTTTAAAATTATTATTTATATTTATTGACACGTGGTTAAAAACTTAAAACGTGACATACAATAGAATTAGTTAATGAGTTAAAATAATTTGCATAATTATATGATAATTATAAACATTAACTTTGAAAGATCAAGGTTAGATGCGTAGTGTCCTAGTGAGGTTGAACATTAGATGTGACACCGTTAATAAAAACAGTAATGGAAAATAATGAAATGCGAAAAGTAAAGAGACAGGAGGTTGGTAACGCAGTTCGGCAATTGCCTACGTCTGCGGGGCCACGCCCAGAAAAAAAATCCACTAAGTTCACAAGTTACAAGACACTCTGTCTGACACAAAGTAATACTCCCTCTTATCTTTGACGCCGCCTCTTCCTAACTCCACAGTGAACGTGATTGTGCGAGCTCCCTTCGACTTGTGTTGATTCCTCCCGGAATCCGTGGTTATGCAAGATACCTTTACCCACGTTTGAACTACTCCCGAGCTCCTTAGCAACCTCCTCCCGAGGCTATGATTGAATCAAGAATATAAGGATTGCACCTTCAATAATATTGCATTAAGATGCTTCAAGCCAACACAATTTGATCAAAATTCTCCAACAAAGCAGTGTGTTCACAGTCTTAGAAAGACTAAAAGAATAATCAATAATCCATACACAAAAAACCGTGTCGTGGAAAGATCATATAGGCACACAAGAATCCTTCCATGTTTATCCCAAGATTATTTCCAAATAATTCAATTGGAAAGATCATAGAGGCGCTCCAAGTCTTCCATGTTTATCTCCAAGATTATTTCCAAAATAATTCAAATGGAAAGATGGAAACACTATGTGCCTTTAATGCTTATCTTTTCCAAAGATAGCTCTTCCAAGAATACTAAGATAAGCTCCATAATTATCCTCATAGCATTAATCTTTAAATCAATCTTTATTGCATAGATTGATTTTATTTCATTTATGACTCCAACAAGATCTTTCCTTATCTTGCTAAAAAATAAATGCGAATTAAAATAAATGCCACTCCACGTATACATTAACAATCTCCCCCTTTGGCATTTTTTGGCAAAATCAAAACTCCCCAAGTATGTTGATCAGAAGTTCGATGAAGCTCCCCCTGAATAAGAACTTCCAAAAAAATCATTGCACAAAACATTGCGCATAACCCATCAAAAGACATCAAGATTCGAACTCCCCCTGCATCGGATCTTACTAACAAAACATTACTGCACAAGACACTGTGCATGACACATCAAGAGACACCAAGATTCCCAGCATACATTGTTTTAGGGATTACACAAATTACTCCCCCTTTTTGCCACAAAAGGACAAAATGGCACAAAAACAACAATAAAACATAACATATTGTCTTAAGCAATCATCAAAGAACAGAATATCAGAGTAATTAATCAGACTCCTCCTCATCATAAGACACTAAACCAACTGATTCTTCTAGTAGATGAACACCAGCAGCAGCTTCTGGAACATTATAATCTTTACCAGCATCAAACCCACCAGATTGGGCGCTGGAAAGGACATGATTGACAGTGACACTAGTCGTGATACCAGGAGTGATACCAGAAGTGCCTTCTCCAGAAACAGCAAAAGGAACAGGACTTTCCTTTGCAACAACTTCCTCAATAGAATCAGAATCAACATGTTATTCAATGATAGGATTTTCAGGCTCCATTTCAGATTCTACAAAAACAGAAAATAGGTTTTGAGGAATACCTGCTGTAACATCCTGAGTGACATCAGGTGGAACACCTGAAGAACCAGCAACATCATCTGCAACATTTTCAGCCTTTGCAGCAAAATGCTTCTTCCTTTTAGCTGCTTTATCAGCAACATCCTTAGCAGACTTTACAGCAACAAAATCATCAAGCAATGAAGAGACCTCATTCCTTTTCTTCTCAATTTCAGACTGCTGGGCAATTAGAGTTTTCAATTCATGCTCCAGCACCTTAATAGTTCGCGATAGTAAGACTGAATTACCAAGCACTTCACTATCAGAATCGGAGACATCCTCCGAGACATCCTCTATATCATTGACATGATCACCTTTCAACAGCTTGTAACTGATTCTTATTTCTTCCTTGTCCATCTCAAGAGTTTCCCTTGCATGAATTACAGAATGTTGTGATGAGAGAATCCTATATATCAATCACGGAAAAGGATAAGCTATCCTTTCATTCTTGCAGTTTGCATGCTTAACAATTTGATCAAACAGAAATTGCCCTACATCAAATTCAATAAAATTCCCAATCTTGAACAACAAAGTAGCCATGGACTTATTCACACCAGTTCCATGTGAGGTTGGGAGCCAATTCCTCATGACAATCTTATGAAATCATGCATACTTCACAGATAGTTGAGATGCAGGAAAATCCTTCCCTCTAGGCGATACTCTTCTGACACCTCCTGTGACATCAGTAATGATCTTACTGTAATCAGGAGTGAACTCTTCCACATTTGCCCAGTGGCTGCCTAGGTAAGTATTAATCATATCTGGGGAAAATTCAAACAACTTACGCCTCACATACACATAACCACCATCGGGGTATTCAAAATCCTTCACAGAAGAGTCCAAATTGCAATAGAACTCTTGAACAATTCTTCTAAGATAGGGCTTTATTCCCTTAATTGTCTTTCCTAACCCTTGGCTAACCAACTGATCAACAAGTTTTTGACAATCTTTAAAATCACCATCATGAATATTTCTTTCAGCCCAGATATTTCTCTTAGAAACTCTATTCCACAAACTAGCATTGTATTTAGACTTGAAGTCATCTAAATTAACAGAAAAGTCGATGACTTACTTGCAGTGGCAGGAGACTTGCCCTTTAACATGGCTTTAGAGCGAGTGACTTGCTGAGATCCAGAGGTAGGATTTCCCTTCTTGCCCTTTGCCTTTGGTGACTGAACCGATTCTGGATCAGAAAGCTCCTGCTCATCATCATCAGAGGGAACATTGTCTTTGACATCTTCTTCTTTTTCACCCTAAACTTCATCTGAAGAATCTTCTTCCACAATCCGAAAGCGCTTTCTCTGAGGCTCCACAGTAACCTTGGATGTAGCAGGTGCTTTAGGGGGTACAACACTCATCTTGAATTGTCCACCACTCGATTGCCCAAATCTCGTTCTTACTCCTGACGGATCGACTGATTGAATGGGAGTGGCCATCTCTGCTTCTGAGGACAACTCAATCTCAGAACTTGAAGACTTTTCCTTAGAGTGAGAAGAACTTCCATCTCCATTTGTCGAACTAGGAGTGGCAGGAGTGACCACCACATGAACTTCACCATCATCAACTCTTTCTATCACTTTTCTAGCTTGAGATGAAGACCTTGACTGAGACATCTTGAGAATTTTGGATCACCTAACTCAGTGGAGCTCTCAGAAATATCAATTATGCTCACAGCAATGAAGAAGGCTGAGATGACTTCAACACCTTAAATAGTAGAAGTCCAGAAAACCAGAAACCCTTGGAATAGCAAAAGGAGAAATAAGAGCCAAAAATATTGCATTTAGAGTTTACATAACCGAGACCAACTCTTCAGTTCCATATATTCAGCCGAGGAATCCAAAAAAGCCATGTGTCACTTGAAGTGCTGAAGTGCTGAAAATCTCAAATCCCACAAAACACGAAATCTACAGCTACAAATTTGCCTAAAGTCTTAAGTTGGTAAATCAGAAACTACAAAACAAATGTTCTACAGTGTTTTTGTGTTTTTCATATTTTTATATTGCTGTAAATACAAATAAAATACAAAAAAAACTTACAACCCTGAAAAAACTCTTCACAGGACACAAAGGCCTAGAGCATACCTTAATTCTTCAAACCTTGCTCCATCCTAAGCTTTGGTGAAAATATCAGCAATTTGTTTTTCAGTGACCATATGGTCCAAAGCAATAATTTTATCTTCCACAAGGGATCTAATAAAATGATGTCGAATATCAATGTGCTTTATCCGAGAATGCTGAACAGGATTCTTAGAAATATTGATAGCACTCATATTGTCACAGTAGAGTGTCATTACATCCTGCGTGACACCATAATTTTTCAGCATTTGCTTCATCCATAGAAGTTGAGTACAGCAACTACCAGCTGCAATATATTCTGCCTCGACAGTAGACAGAGAAATAGAGTTTTGCTTCTTGCTGAACCATGACACACCAAATTGTTCCCCAAATAGAAACATCCACCAGAAGTGCTTTTTCGATCATCTGAACTTCCAACCCACTCAGCGTCACAATAACCAACTAAGTTGGTATTTGTATCAAAAGAATACCAGATCCCATAGTCAGTTGTCTCACTAACATATTTGAGAATTCGCTTCACTGACACCAGGTGTGACTCGCGTGGATTTGCCTGAAATCGAGCACATAAACCAACACTGTAGCAGATATCTGGACGACTAGCTGTTAGGTACAAAAGACTACCAATCATACTCCTGTATAGACTTGCATCAATAGGAGTTCCCTTCTCATCTTTAGAGATCTTCTCATGAGTTCCCATAGGTGTGTGCCTTGGATGAGCATTCTCCAATTCAAACTTCTTTAGCAAATTCTTGGCATACTTGCTTTGACAAATGAAAATCCATTCATTACATTGCTAAATTTGCAGTCCAAGAAAGTAATTAAGCTCACCAACCATACTCATCTCAAATTCCTCAGTCATTTCAGCAACAAATTCATCTACCATCGCCTGTGACACTGAGCCAAACACTATCTCATCAACATATATTTGTGGAAGTAAAAACTGACCTTTAACACGGCGAATGAAAAGGGTTTTATCGACTCCCCCTTGCTCATATCCCTTGGACAATAAATACTCCGTGAGTCTTTCATACCAAGCCCAAGGAGCTTGTTTGAGCCTGTATAACGCCTTCTTCAACTTGTAGACATGTTCGGGATTTTGAGGGTCTTCAAAACCCTTTGGTTGAGCAATATATACCTCCTAAGTAAGAAGACCATTGAGGAAAGCACTTTTTACATCCATTTGATACAATTTGAATTGCAACACACATGAAATGGCTAGCAATAACCGAATAGACTCAAGGCGAGCAACCGGAGCAAATGTCTCATCAAAGTCAACTCCTTCAATTCGTGTATATCCCTGTGCTACTAATCGAGCCTTGTTACGAGTGATAGTTCCATGCTCATCACTCTTGTTCTTATATATCCATTTCGTGCCAATGTCATTCACATTAGGGGGCACGGAACTAGATCCCAAACTTGATTTCGAGTGAATTGACCAAGTTTTTCTTGCATAGAACCAACCCAATATTCAACGAGTAAGGATTCTTTCACATTTTTGGGTTCAATGGATGAAGTAAAACATGTCATTTGAATCATACCTCGATAGTTCACTCTCGGTTTTTCTCTCGTCCGAACACCATCATCCAAATTTCCAATAACTTTCTTAGTAGGGTGATTCTTCTAAACACGAGTGGATGGCTGCCTGCGAGGTGAGAGGACATCTTCCACAATATCATCCTCGATACTCTGATCTGTGACACCACTTGTGACACTGAGTGGAACACTGCCTGGAACACTAGAACTTACTTCATTAAAAGATTCTGTAACATCTTCATGAGAAACAGCAGTTACTTCCAGTGAGTCATCGACTTGAACATTTACAGATTCCATAACAGTTCGAGTTCTTTTGTTGTAGACTCGATAAGCTCGAATATTAACAGCATAACCAAGAAAAATAGCTTCATCACTCTTGCGATCGAGCTTTCCATTATATTCCCTGTCATTCAACACATAACAAGTACTACCAAACGGATGAGAATAGTTAACAGTTGGAGTTCTTCCTTTCCATATTTCATAAGACGTCTTTTCAATTTCTCCACGAAGATATACTCGATTTCCTCCAATACTTTCTACCGACATAGGACCCATCAAATCCATATGAAGCAGCTCGAGCACACGATTTTTCCCTAGTGTCTGAGACTTAGGGTGTGACACCCTTGTTTGTTTCCCAATCTGACAAGGTTCACACACTCTTTCTTCATCAAGCTTCAGCATTGGAATCCCACGAACAACTCCCTTAGAGACACTTTTCTGCAGCATCCTTATATTAACATGACCCAATTTTTGATGCCATAGGATAGAATCTTCTATGCTTGATCGAAGACACGTAGATGAGGCAGAGATGAGATAACAATTGTCCGAAGATCTTACTCCTTCCATGATGCACATGTTGTTATGATCAACTACCTTACAGTTTCCCTTAGTGAAGTTCACATTCAGATCTTGATCGCACAAATGACTAATGCTGATCAGATTTGCCTGTAGACCATTTATCAGAAGAACATTCTCTAGTTTTGGTAACAATGACACATCTAGAGTACCTTTTCCAATGAGACGAGCTGTGACACCATTTTCAAATGTAACTTTTCCCATATTTCCGAATACAGTGTTATTCAAAAACTTCTCATCACCAGTCATATGTCTGGAACATTCACTGTCAAAGTACCACTCATCAGTTGTGGCAGCCTTTAGTGAGGTATATGTGAAGTTGCACCTTAAATTGTACTTTATTACCCGATTCTATTGTGGATCCCTGCAAAAATAAGACTTTCTAGCAGTACCTTGTATCAAATCAGCTAGATAAATCAAGCATCTAGGACGAATATATCCGCGACGATTGCAATAATGGCAAATAGGAATAAATCTGTTACCTTTGCCTCTAGAAGCATGATAAGAATGATATGGATTTGACCTTTTTGTGTTCATTGCAGTCTCTACAGCAACTTGCTTCCCTTTAGATTTATCCACTAGTAGTGACACTGGTTGTGAAAATGAGCTTTCTCTTTTATACCCCAGTCCTGAGTGATCACCACTAGATTGACCAGTCTTAAGAATTTCATCCAGCTTGGGTGAGACTGAATTTAACATCTTGACACCTTTCTTTAGGTGGTTCAACTCATTGGTCAAAGTCTTCACTTCCTCTTGACTTACTCTCAGTTTGGTTCCCAAATCAGTATTAGAGTGTTGAAGAGTGTCCCTTTCTTTCTGTAAATCTCCAATCTGCATATGAAGTTGCTAATTTACTTTAAAAAGTTCAATCAACTTATCATGAAGATTCTTGTATTCGACTAGAATATCTTCTTCTGTGACATAATCTTCATCTTCATCCATATTTTCAATGACACCCTGTGTAACATCCTTTTTCCCACCATAATTTGATTTTTCAGTCTTCGAAGTAAGAGCCACATGATTATTCTGAAAATCCTCTTCTTTATCTGAGTCATCTTCACTCCAGGTTGTGTTGAGAGAATTCCTCTTCTTTCTCAATGTATTTGCACAATTTGCCTGAACATGCCCAAAACCATCACATTCTCTACACTTAATTCCTCTGTTCTTGAATGAATAATCAGATGTTTGATTTTCTTCCCTGAACTTTTTATAGCTTGCAAGTTCATTCTTAGAGTTACTGACACTGGCCTTAACACCTGGATTGTTTCTGCCAAATCTCTTCATGACTCTCCTGAGATTCTTAGATATTAATGCAAGAGAGTCCTTAAGGTCATCTTCATCAGGATTATTTAATTTCTGCATTTCTGCTTTTAAGGCAGTCCCTTTGACTTTCTTTTCTTCCAAATCTACTCCAAGATTCATCTCGAATGTTCTGAGAAATCCCATCAGTTCTTCAAGCTTCATCTGTGAGATATCTTTTGCTTCTTCAATAGCCGTAACTTTATAAGCAAACCGTTGAGGTAGAGATCATAGAGTTTTCCTTACAAGCTTTTCTTCAGAAAAACTTTCACCAAGTGCAAACGCCTTATTAGCAATGTCACAAAGTTTTGCATGAAATTCAGTAATACTCTCATCTTTATGCATCCTTAAACTTTCAAACCTTGTAGTAGGAATTTGCAACTTTGATAATTTCACAGCTGATGTTCCTTCATAGGTAGTTTGGAGAATTTCCCATGCCTTCTTGGCTGTCACACATGTAGAAATAAGTTTGAACTGAGCAGGATCAACACCATTAAAAATTGCATTAAAGGCCTTTGAATTACAATTTGCCAATGCATCTTCAGTAGCAGACCAGCTTTCTTCTGGCTTGAGAGATTTTACACCAGTTGCGTCAGTAGTCATTGGAGGGTCCCATCTAGTTAGGATTGATTTCCAAGCCTTCTCATCAATGGCTTTTATGAATGCTCTCATTCTGGCCTTCTAATAAGCATAATTACTGTCGTCCAATAATGGTGGACGCATTGTTGAACCTCCTTCCTTCATAGAGTCCATCGCACACAAACCAAGATCAAGTCCTGTGGATCCCGCATAAGAAACAAAGACGACCCGCTCTGATACCAATTGAAAGATCAAGGTTAGATGCGTAGTGTCCTAGTGAGGTGGAACACTAGATGTGACACAGTTAATAAAAACAGTAATGGACAATAATAAAATGCGGAAAGTAAAGAGACAGGAGGTTGGTAATGCAATTTGGCAATTGCCTACGTTTGCGGAGCCACGCCCAGAAAAACAATCCACTAAGTTCACGAGTTACAAGACACTCGGTCTGACACAAAGTAAAACTCCCTCTTATCTTTCACGCCGCCTCTTCCTAACTCCACAGTGAACATGATTGTGCGAGCTCCCCTCGACTTGTGTTGATTCCTCCCGAAATCCGTAGTTATGCAAGATCCCCTTTCCCACGTTTGAACTCCTCCCGAGCTCCTTAGCAACCTCCTGCCGAGGCTATGATTGAATCAAGAACACAAGGATTACACCTTCAATAATATTGCATTAAGATGCTTCAAGCCAACACACTTTGATCAAAATTCTCCAACAAAGAAGTGTGTTCACAGTCTTCGAAAGAATGAAAGAATAATCAATAATCCATACACGAAAAACCGTGTGGTGGAAAGATCATATAGGCACACAAGAATCCTTCCATATTTATCCCAAGATTATTTCCAAATAATTCAATTGGAAAGATCATAGAGGTGCTCAAAGTCTTCCATGTTTATCTCCAAGATTATTTCCAAAATAATTCAAATGGAAAGATGGAAACACCATGTGCCTTTAATGCTTATCTTTTCCAAAGATAGCTCTTCCAAGAATACCAAGATAAGCTCCATAATTATCCTCATAGCATTAATCTTCAAATCAATCTTCCTTGCATAGATTGATTTTAATTGATTTATGCCTCCAACAAGATCTTTCCTTATCTTGCCAAAAAATCAATGCCAATTAAAATAAATGCCACTCCACGTATTCATTAACAAACTTGTTGGAAAATTAATCTCTAGCATCTATTATACTCTTCCATTCTATTTTACAAAGAGAATTGGGTTAGATAATAATTCGTTTCTTATTAAACAATAAAGGTTTCTAAGAAATCCCAAAAATAAATAAAATAATTCTTTTGTTAGATTTTATCTATGTTGTTTCGAGGGATCTAGCATATTACGCATCTTAATCCAGTTGTTTTAATTGATTATTAACAAATAATTAGTGTATTATTTTTATAATTAACAAATAATTATATATACTAATATTTCAATAAGGTTCCTTGAAGTGATAGGTATTGGAAAAAGGCAAAGGTGAGAGTTGAAGTTGTTGACAATGCAAAAGAGAAAGAAGAGTAGTCCAAATAGGTTATATCGTAACCATAATCCATACTTTATGTAATTAACTCAAGAAAAGTTTTGCTTTTTAAAGGCTCAAGTAAAATTGTTTTTATTTTTTTAAAATGAGTTCAAAAGATGTAGTTTAATGAGAAATTTTTGAAGTTTAGATTTGAATGGCTTAGGGTCCCAATCTATTGTGTTCTGTTAAAAAAACGTTAAATGCAATTAGGTGACTATCAGATGAATCTTTTTTAAGTGGGTAAAAAAAGCACACCCCTTTATCAATTTTCCTTGTTAAGAAAAAATAATTCAAACATAAATTAAATTGGTGATGAGAAGAGGATATCAGTTGCCATAATTATGTTCCCCAATAAACTCCTATTGAACCAGTTTTGTTCCTTTTCCTTATGATACCATTTGTTATATGTCTTCTCTTTTTTCCAAACACATTATCTTTGTGAATTTTGTTATTATCTTGACAGAAGAAATGACAACGTACGAAAATAGTAAGTGTCTCCTCCTTTGGGGTTTTTCTCTCTCTTTTTTGGGCTAGAGCTTCTGTTTCCTCTATTGGAGTTTTGGTGATTTTTTTCATATTTTTAAAATTTAAAAAAAAAAGTTTTCCAAACCCACCCAAACTTTCCTTTTATGAATACACACATGAGATAAACACCTACCACCCATCGAAAATCCTACATGTAGTAACGGTAGCAGTTAATGCATATGGTAATAAATGAACATGGGAGCAAGAGTCAAAGATCTAGAATTTAGAAGCTCATTGTTTTAAAAAGTCTGATATGCCTATTGAGAAAGGGCTGAAGTTAACACTTTAAAATCCTATGTTGTCTGATCAAAAAATGGAAATTGAATCTAGCATTTTAATTTCTTGTCTTTTATTTTAGTGGATCTTTAATAAGATATTACTTCATCAATTATCCAAATACTATCTTGCCTTTACAGATCTACTCTATCGGGGTCCACCAACTCATTTTCCTTCTCCAACCTCATCATATGTTCTTCTCCATGCTGTGTTTTTAAGCTAAAAAACAAAAAAAAGGAAATAAAAAAATTTCAACATTTTAGATCTGTTAAATAACTAAATTCGTTCTCTTCTTCACAGATTGGTACGGTGAGTAGATGGAGCAAAGATAGTGTTTAAGAGTGATGAGTCTTGAAAAAGTCTCACGTCGTCTTCGGGATCCCTGGTCGTACCGAACGTTCCGAAGACCTGCACAAAACCCCCGGGACTGGTCCCAGGGAGAATACTCCGATGCCTAAGTCAGTAACGAGCCTTAAGCCAATATCGATAAGCAATTGAGAATACTTGAATCGAATCCCCTTCTTAAGTGAGAGAGGGGTTGTATTTATAGAATACATACCTGAATTAGAGTTGTAATGAAACTCTAACAACATACCTTGAAGAAGGGTTTTCTGTAATGTACAAGTTGTAATATAATTGTAATTCTTTTCATGTATGTAACAGGAATATGATCTGGGGAGTTAAGACTCCTATGAACTGAATAGTACTTTTGTAATAGGAGTCTATTTCTGAGGTGTTATACTTGTAGTAAAATTCTACCTTCATCAATAGCCTTTCAGGTCGGATTGCATTTATTCATTCCGAACTGAACGACTTCTGTATAATACCAAACTGCCATGTACACGTTCATCATCTCAACCTTTGTGCCCGAAAATCACGCTTACACGTTTCTATGCACGTCTTATCATACTGACGTCTCGGCTGCACATTCTGCCACCCAGCTATCACGTCCCTTGAACTTCCCAATGCCTTTGTCTATAAATAAGGGATTCTCAGATGTAATCATCACTTGCATTTTCAAATTCTCGCATTTCTCAGTTCGAATCTCTGAGGTTTCTGGTCGGTACCATCAGCTTTTTAGTCTTCCAGCTTTGCCGAACTTGCTTCATCATTCACAAGTAAGTAAATGTCCCATTCAGAACATTGAAATTCCTCTTCTGCAATTCGTTCTAAAAGTTATTTAGGATCTGATTCTGTACACACCTCTAGTAGTTCTTCTGATTTTACTTCTAGCTTATCTGATAGTACTTCCAATCTAGACAAGACTTTAAAAACTACTAAGAAGTTTAGTTTAGTTCGTTTAAGTAAAAAAGACAATGAAGGAACCCCTGATGACATGAACCCAAACACGGTAAACCGAACAGAGACTTTAGGAACAGAAACCTTAGGTGGTTTAGAAAATTTAATTACTCATGCTATTCCCTTAGCAGTAGAGTTTCCTGAAGACCAGCCTTCTAGTAGCCGACCTCAAACCGTGAATCTTCCTTCCAAAAATCCTACCGTGCTTAAGTTAGAGACATTGAATTCTACATTAACTGCCTGTTCCTTAGCTACCATCCTTGAAGATTACCATATCAGCCCCATCATAGAGACCAAACTTCCTCTTAAAGGAGAAGTAGCTAGCAGACCTCCCGAAGGCTTTGTGAGTATTTTTGTCGAACAACTTAGGGCTGGATTGAGATTTCCTTTATCTCAGTTCGTGAAGCCATTTTAGCTGATTACATGATCAGCTTAACCCAACTCACCCCAAATGCGATCAGAATTCTGATCGCATTTGAATTATTTTTCAATCACATCGATCATGAATGTTCTGTTTCATACTTTAGGCACTTCTTCTGCCTAAAGTCTTCTGGTAAATACCACGGCTGATATTATTTTACCCGCCGATCTAGGAAACCTCAGCTCTTGAGTGGTACCCCCAGTTCTATTCATGAGTGGAAGGATAAATTTTTCTTTCTTAGTTTAAAGTCTTTAGAGTGTGAGTGGTACTGGAAGGGAGCTGGTCGGGTCTCTGACCCAATCACTATAAAGAAACTTCCCTCAACCATTGTTATCAAATTAGAGAGGGAAAGACGTGTCCTCAACACTAACTTTTTCCCTGAGAGGATATTGATCTCAACAAAAATGAGTCCAGCTGTTCTCTCTGCCGGCCTCCCAGAATATATTTTCAAGGGAAAAAATGGTATAGTCTTCAATCTTCTTCGTCATTTTCCTGATCGCTTTTCGTTTATCTAAAGGTTTTTCTTGACACAGTGGTTAACATCGACGACCTTATGGAGGAGCAGCCAGAGCCAACACCGATCGATCAGGAAGAGGCAGCTGATTATAAGAAGCCCGACGATACTCCTGCCGACAAGGCAACACTTGAAACTAATTCTTCGAAAATACCAGCTAAGGGGAAAGGGAAGAAAATTGCCCCTGGCGTCGGCAAGCCTTTCAAGAAATCAGCCAAGCAGGCTGAGAAGAGAAAATTGGCTGCTTCAGAAGAGGAGAGCCAGAAGAAACCACGAATTGTGGAAATGGAGGTAGACGAGGCTGAGGACGGTCCTTCTCTTCTCGGGGACATTTTTGTTCCTCTGGGAAAGGTCCCAGAAGGTGAAGTGTCTTTCCCTGCCTCCTCTTTTCGTCCCGACGTCAAGATGGATGTGAACGAGAGGCTTACCATGGAAACGGCGCCCTGTTTTGCATACAACTCTATGCCACGTCGGGACAGAAAAACGTTGAAGAGACTCGACTCTTCCTCTCTTCATCAACGCCTTCAGCTCGGCATTGCTCAGGTATTTTTAAAATTGTTGCTATTCGTTTTTGTTTATTTTATTATCCTTTCCTAACCAACTGTAATATATGTGTTTGGATTGGCTTCCGAGGTTGTAGTTCGTCACGACGCAACCTTGGAAAAAAATGAAGAGTTGTTGGCTGAAAAGGAAAGCGATCAAGAAGATCTTTCAACCGCCAAATCTCTTTATTCAGCCGAGCTGAAAAAATCCCACGATTTGAAGCAAGAGAACATTCTTCTTCAAGATGACTTAAAGGCTGTTCGCGCTTCGAATGAAGAATTATCTGCTCGGTTAGCATTTTTGGAAGGAGAAGGTTCCTCTCTGCTCATCTCTAATTTTTTGGCATCGGATGAGGGGAGAAATGTATTGGTGAAACTATGTACTCCAGCTCGCAACCATGGCTATCACAAAGCTTTGGTGGCTATCAAAGAAAAACATCCCGATCTCGATGTATCTTCTGAAAATGGATACAATGTCAAATCCCAGGAAGCTTTGAACAAAGCCTTTGCTGACCTAAAGCTTGTCAAAGTTGATGGTCGCCAATACGTTCCCCCAACCCCCGACCAGGAGACAACAGAAACAGAGAAAGCGGCGTAAGCAGAAGGATGAGCCTGCTTGCTCTAAAATTTTTTGTAATAGCTGTAGGCTTTACGTATTTCTCGAACAGCAATTGACCAATTTTGGTCCTTGTGAATTTTATCTTTTATTCATTTATGAGATTTTGTCTATTCTGTCAAATCAGCTCTTCTAACGAATACTTTTCAAATCCGAGCAATTTTGGTATGCACTTGATTTTTAGTTAATTCAAACCGAACTAACTTAGCCCGTTTAATGGGTGTAATGTATAACCAGTTGATTCGAAGTGAATCGAGCTGCATGTTTTCTTTTTGGCAGAAAACAATGATACGAACTGAAATCTGTTGATTAGACAGATATGAATTGAGCGCGCTTAATTTGATTCGCATATTTCCTTTTTGGCGGACTAGCGATATTGCGACCTGAAATCTGTTAATTTGATTTATATCAAACTAGATTTGCATTCAGTCTGGATGTTGTCTTTTGTTATCAGACAATCCGTAAAATGGTGTCGTAAACCCAGTTAAGGTCGAGTTTGTAAATACGACAAACAAAAATCTCAAGTTATAAGAATGAACTTATAAAGAGTTTGATTTTATTGATGTGTAGCCTTTAGGCAGAATTACACTTATTTAAAGCATCAATGTGCTTATTTTGATATGAAATAAATTAAAAAACTACGAGTTACTGGTAATATCTGCGCAAATTGGTGATGTTCCACATCCTCGGAATAGTCCTCCCATCCAAGGTTTCTAACTTGTAGCTTCCAGCTCCTCCGACCTGGGCTACTTTATATGGTCCTTCCCAGTTCGGATCAAGCTTCCTGAAACCTTCAACTCGGCTTGCCTCATTCTTCCGCAGGACCAAGTCTCCAGGTTGGAGCTGAGTTTTTCTTACTCGCCGATCGTAGTATCGGGCCATTTCAGCTTTATACTTAGCTTCTGCGAGATGCGCCATTTCACGCTTTTCTTCTAGAAAATCCAAACTTAACCGCAGCTCTTCAGGATTTGCTTACGAAATAAAGTGCATAGTTCTTGGACTTGGGAGCCCAACTTCAGCTGGTATCACAGCTTCAGAACCATAAACCAAACTAAAAGGAGTTTCACGGGTAGCCGTTCTTGGGGTAGTTCGGTACGCCCATAGAATGTTTGGAAGTTCTTCTACCCAATCTCCTTTAGCTCTTCCCAACCTTGTCTTCAAACCTTGAATGATTATCCGATTAATGACCTCAGTTTGCCCATTTTCTTGTGGATGCGCTACCGAGGTGAAATGCTGTTTAATATTCAGCTCTTCACACCAGCTATTGAACGGATCTTGAGCAAACTGAGTACCATTGTCTGATACAATGGTATTGGGTATTCCAAATCGGCATATAATCTGTCTCCAGACGAACTTAATCACACTTTTCCCGGAGATATGCACAAGTGGTTCGGCTTCTACCCATTTGGTGAAATAGTCAACAGCCACTACCAAGTGCTTAAGCCGTCCAGGGGCTTCAGGAAAAGGTCCAGCGATATCAATCCCCCATTGAGCAAATGGCTACGGACTTTGAATTGTGACCATCTCAGCTTGTGGAACATGTCTGACGACGGCATGGATTTGGCACTTGGGGCATTTCTGAACCAACGCATGTGCATCCGAACTCATCGTAGGCCAGTAATACCCCAGCCGCACTGCTTGTCTTGCCAATGTGCGTGCTCCGACATGACTCCCGCACGATCCGTGATGGATTTCTTGCAGAACGTACAGCGCTTGCTCAGGTCCTATACAACGCAACCAAGGCATTAAATAACCCTTTTTGAACAACACTCCATTTTGGAGAGTGTACCTGGCTGAACGCATAGTCAATTTCCGAGCTGAATGTTTGTCCTGCGGTAATTCCCTTTTGTCAAAAAGTTGATGATTGGAGTCATCCAGGTATTTCCCATTTCTTCTACCGCTAAACTTGTGACTCTTCAATACTTCTAGTTGGCAAGACCTTCACCAATACCTTCTTGGTAAGATGAACATGTGCTGAAGATGCCAACTTGCTGAGCGCGTCTGCTCGTTTGTTCTGAGCTCGGGGCACTCGCTGTATCAGAAATTCTTGAAACTTCTTTTTCAGGTCTTCAATTTTATCTAAATATTTCTTCATATTCGGATCTCGGGCCTCGTACCCCCAAGTTACTTGGTTTACTATGAGCTGCGAATCGCTATAAACCTGTAACTTTTCAACCTTCATCTGAGAATCTAACTTCATCCCAGTTATTAATGATTCGTATTCGGCTTCATTGTTTGTAGCTTTGAACTCAAAACGCAAAGCATACATGAGTTCCTGTCCGCTGGGGTTGGTTAATATTAGCCCGGGACCTGAACCATCTTCACTCGATGCCCCATCCACGTATAAAGTCCAAAGACATTCCTTTTGTTTAAAAGGACATCGTAGGTCTTCTTCTTTAGTGAGGTCTTCCTCTGAGATGGAAACCTCTGCCATGAAATCTGCGAGCACCTGTCCCTTTACAGCTGTCCGAGGTGAGAAAGTGATTGCATATTCTCCCAACTCAATTGCCCATTTCATTAGTCTTCCTGAAGAATCTGGTTTTTGCAAAACCTGTCTTAATGGCTTGTCGGTCAGAACATGGATTTCATGTGCTTGGAAGTATGGCTTTAACCTCCTTGAAGCATTAACTAGTGCCAGTGCCAACTTTTCCATGGTCGGATATCGCTGTTCCGCCCCTTGCAAAGCCCTACTCGTATAATACACTGGTTTTTGTATCCCTTGATCGTCTCTGACCAGAACTGCACTGATGGCTACATCACTTGCTGCCAAGTACATGTACAAAACTTCGCCGTGAACTGGAGTTGATAACACCTGTATGTTTGCTACGTAAGCTTCCAAATCTTCGAATGCCTTACTGCAGCTCGTATCCCACTCGACGTTTTTAGCTTTTCTCAAGGCCTTAAAGAAAGGCAAACTGCGGTCAGCCGATCTGGACAAGAAACGATTCAACGCAGCAAGATGACCAGTGAGCCTCTGGACGTCATTCAAACTCTGCGGGGGCTTCATATCCAAGATCGCCTTGATCTTCTCTGGGTTAGCCCCGTTTCACGCAACTTTAGCAAAGTTTCCTTCACATCCTCCAAGAAGGTTGCTATTCTTTTGCTTTTGATAAGCATGTCATCAACATAAATTTCCATGTTCCGCCCGATCTGATCAGAGAAGATCTTGTCTACTAATCGCTGGTATGTAGCACCAGCATTCTTCAATCCTAACGGCATTTTCGTATAACAATAAGTGCCTTTTTCAGTAATGAATGATGTTTTCTCCGCATCATCTTCATCCATCTGAATTTGATGATAGCCTTTGTAGGCATCCAGAAAACATAAGACCTCGAAACCAGAGGTCGCATCCACTTTCTGGTCAATAATCGGTAATGGATAACAGTCCTTTGGACAAGCTTTGTTCAGGTCGGTGTAATCAATACACATCCGAAGTGAAGCATCTGGCTTTGTTACCATGACAGGATTGGCAAGCCAGGTTGGATAGAAAACCTCTCTTATTATCTTTGCTCCCAACAGCTTATCAACTTCTTCAGATATGGCCCGATTACGATCTGGCGCACACTTCATTTTCTTCTGCTTGATTACTTTAGCGGATTTATTAATGTTCAACTTATGAACCAGGCAAAGACATCTTTGAAATCCGACAAGAGTTTTACTAATGACCTTTTCGTCCGCACCGGCAATGATGATTCGATGAGAACAGTTTTTTCTGGCATAGATTCATCCAGGTGCGCAGTCTCTACCTGATCTGTCAACATGATTGGTTCAGCTCGGTTTTCTCCTTCTACATAGATCATGTGACACTCTTTGGCCAACTTTTGGTCACCTCGGATTGTAGCAATTCCTGCTTCAGTAGGAAACTTCATGACCAGATGATATGGAGACCAGATGGCCTTTAATTGCACCATGGCAGGTCGTCCCAGAATAACATTGGATGGAGAACTGACATTAAGGACCGTGAACTCAATGTATATGAGCCTTTTCTTGGGATATTCTCCCAATGTCACTGGCAGGTTTATTGTGCCCATAGGCATTGACGTTTCTCCTGAAAAGCCGATGAGGTGTGAATGACAAGGCTTTAGCTGTTTCTTGTCAATACCCATCTTTTGGCAAGTTTCATAGTAGAGAATGTCAGTCGAACTGCCGTCATCCACATATATTCTGTGAACTTCCTTGTTGGCGATGATTGCTTTAATCAGCAATGCATCGGCATGTGGAAACCTGGTCGGCACCGCATCTTTCTCTGAAAAAGTAATGGTATCTGATGCTTTGAATCGTTTATGGATTGGTTCTCGTTCTGGAATGCTGCTGTTCTTCGATTTTTTGGAGTTCATAGAATCTCCATCGTAAGGTCCTCCAATAATGGTGTGAATCACCTCTGTGACGTTTTTATTCACTCCATTATTTCTTTCATCACCATTGTCTCTTCTTCTTTTCTCATCCGGAAGATCTGGATCTTTTTTGTCCTCAGGTCGATTTGAAGGATTTCTTAAAATAAACTCCTTTAGGTGTCCGTTCTGGATTAGTTCTTCAATGTACCTTCTGAGGTCTTTGCAATGCTCGGTGTTATGGCCGTGTTGATTGTGGAATTTGCAAAAGAACTTCTTATTTCTTTTGAAGTCGGGAGCTGCCATTTTTTGTGGATACCTAACATTTCCTCTGTTCTCCAGGATGGAAAGCACATAAGTTTGTCTTTTATTTAGCAGAGTATAATTATTTCATTCACCACTTGCAAAAGAGTTGTGTTGTACTTTATCAAAATTTTCAGACTTTTGTTTGCGGTTTCCATCACCAGATGCCTTGGCTTTCTCCTCTTTTTTCTTTTCAGGTCCTCTATCATTATCCCGTTTTCGCTTATCCGCATCTTCGCCTTTTGCAAATTTTCGAGCTCGCTTTATCATTTCTTCAGTACTGGCAGGAGGATCTATGACAAAGTCCTTGTATAATCTGCCAGGTCGTAAACCATTAGTGAATGCCCCGGTGACTACTTCTTCTGACCTGTGACCTATTTCCAGGCTTTCATTTATGAATCTGTCAATGTACTGAGTTAGCGACTCTGATTCTCCTTGCTTCACATTGAGCAATTCCATGCTTGTTTTGACAAATTTTTGTCTTTGAACGAATCTGTTTATAAAGGTTGCCTTCATTTCACTGAACCTTTTGAACGACCTAGGCTGAAGATTGTCATACCACAATCGGGCTGTCCCCATCATAGTTATGCCGAAACACTTGCACAATACCTGATCTGCATAATTATAAATTCTCATACTCTGCACGTAGTGGTGCACATGTTCTGCTGGATCACCTTCTCCATTATAATACAGCAGAGTTGGCATCTTGAACTTATGCGGGAGAGGATAATTATCCACATCGGCCAAGAATGGAGATTTTATCCCCAGATCATCATTGACACACTGTGTTCGTGAAGTTAGAGGGAGGTCGGATTGACCTATGTCACCGAACCGCAGATTCTGATTCCTTGGCTGTTCATTCCTCAGATACTGATTATCATCAGTATGATTTTCTACCCTTGTGTGTTGGTGATAGAGCATATATCTTTCAGTTCTTCTTGGTGATCGCGAATCTCTTCGGCGAGATGAAACCGAAATGTGATCCTGATTACCTCAATTTTGATCTTGGCCATCCCTATTAACACGGTCCTCAGCTCGCAATCTGAGCTCGTGTTCTTTCTGAAGCTCTTGTCGAAGTTCTTGTTCACGATTAAAGTAATTTTCGCGAATCGCCTGTTCCCGATCTCGCTGTGTCGTTGCAAGGACTTCCTGTTCGGATGGATTATTTCCTGGAGCATGACCTGCTATCATAGCTTGGATGCGTTGCCCGTTGTCGAGCAGAAACTTGAGCAAGTCTGGGGAATCCAAATTAAATATGGGATTTGAACTTCCCTCTTGATTATAGGCACAGAACCTTGTCCGTCCTGAAGGGGAGTTCCGGTGGGTGAACTGGTTGGATTCTCTCTTAGCGGAGGATTATTCCCCGCCGGAGGTCGACTGGATGAAGGTTGCTGATGAAGTAGTTGATTATCACGTATCGTCATTTGTGAACGAGTAATAGGCATGTTGCTTTCTGCCCCACGGTGGGCGCCAATTAATGATTCTTGAAAAAGTCTCACGTCGTCTTCGGGATCCCTGGTCGTACAGAACGTTCCGAAGACCTGCACAAAACCCCCGGGACTGGTCCCAGGGAGAATACTCCGATGCCTAAGTCAGTAACGAGCCTTAAGCCAATATCGATAAGCAATTGAGAATACTTGAATCGAATCCCCTTCTCAAGTGAGAGAGGGGTTGTATTTATAGAATACATACCTGAATTAGAGTTGTAATGAAACTCTAACAACATACCTTGAAGAAGGGTTTTCTGTAATGTACAAGTTGTAATATAATTGTAATTCTTTTCATGTATGTAACAGGAATATGATCTGGGGAGTTAAGACTCCTATGAACTGAATAGTACTTTTGTAATAGGAGTCTATTTCTGAGGTGTTATACTTGTAGTAAAATTCTACCTTCATCAAAGAGATTCCAAATATCTCAGAAACAGAATGGATACAAAGGTGCTAGCTCAGTTAGAAAAACTCAATCTATTAATGAAGTAAGAGGATGGAATACAACTCGATTTTGGGGATTTCAGTAGGGGACAAGAAGAAAGTGAAAAAAGCCTAATTGGGAAAAATTTTGGAGATCTAGAGCCAACCTTTTGGGGGTGAGTCAAAATTTCTCAAAGTTATGGTGCAGTGAATGAAACCTGAGTAGGGGAATTAGGTTTCAATTATTCCCAGTTCATCTTCCAATGTGATAAAGAAAAGCAGAAGAGGTCAGTAGGGAACAACATAACCAATTGGAACTCTCCGGCAGTGGAATAAAGCTGGATAATGGAGAGTTGATGCATAATAGGAGTGTGAGTTGTGTGCTATTAAATATAGAGATTCAGGAATTGGGTGAACAAAAAGCAATGAGAGACATCACAAATTCAGTCCTGACTACAGTAAAGGGAAATAGTCGAAAGCCAACTGAATAGGAATGGAAGAAATGGAAAAATGGTAAGTAAAATAGCATGTAATAGAGAAGGGTACCAACTAAAGAACCCAGTTCAGAAAGAAAATGCAGTAATATATACTGAAGGTAAATGATGTACCAGTAATATATACTGAAGAGGTAGTTGAGGGCACCAGCTTAAATTGGTATCCTCCAGAGAAATGAAGATATGCATGTGGAATTGTAGAGGTTTGAGAGGACTTTCTACAACTTTCAAACTCAAGAAGACTCTGAGAAGTCACCTCCCTCCGCTGGTATGCTTACTAGAAATCAAACAAAAAATTCAATTTATCAAAACAATTTGCAGAAATTTGAAATTTAAAGACAGATGGGATACTATTGAACCAACTTGGAAGAGTGGGGGAATAACTATTATGTGGAGTGAGCAAATTAGGATTCATCAAATAGTAAAGGCAGATAGTTGGAAAGAAGTGGAATTTGAACTTGAGGAGGAAAAAATTAGAACATGGGCAACATTTGTATATGCAAGCAATAATGAGGCTAAAAAGAGAGAGCAATGAAATCTCATAAATAGTAGAAAGGGACAGTAGGGAGACAACTGGTTTATTTGAGGTGATTTTAACGATATTGTGAGGAAGGAAAAGAAGTGTAGAAGAAATGAGAGGAATGAGAGTAGCTTCAGATACTTCAAAAACTAGATCACTAAAATGGGAATGAAAGAAGTGCAATTTAAAGGGAGAAGATGGACATGGGCAAACAATAGAGAAAAGAAAGGATTTATTGAAGAGAGGCTAGACAGGTTTTTTGGATCTCCATAATGGACACTGAGACACCCTAATGCAATTACTATACACGAGCTAAAACTAGCCTCACACCATCAAATGCTAATTTTGGACACTGTCCCCAAGTCCTACAACAAAGAGAAAATGTTTTGTTTTGACAAAAGGTGGTTGGGGGTGGAATGGATAAAAGGGGTAATTATGGAAGCATAGAATGTAAATGTGGTAGGGTCTAAGATGTTTCAGGTGCAGTAGAAGATTAAGTCATGTAGAGTGAAATTGATGCAATGGAGCAGAAATAATAGCATCAATGCTAGGGAAGAAATTCAATAAGTAAAAGGAAATATGGAAAAAATCCAAGAAAAAGGAGGAGACAGGAATTGGAATAGGTGGAATTCCTTGAGAAAATAGTTGGATAAAGTATACAAATGGGAGGAGAAATTATGGAGTCAAAAATCCAAAATAAAGTGGTTGTAAGAAGGAGACAAAAATATAGAGTTTTTTCAGGCCAGCACTGCTCAAATAAGAAGGAAAAAAAGAATAGAATCCCTAAGAAAATAAAATGGAGGTACATGTGAAAATTAGGAGGAAGTGGTAGAAGAGATTATAACCTATTATAACCACTGTTTGCTACCTCAATACCTGTTCAAGAAGATGAGATGATTAGTGGAATCCCTCAAACAATCTCAAACTCCATGAACCATTCCTCACCAAACATATGACCAGTGAAGAAGTGAAAAAAAAGCTCTTTTTGCCATGCATCCCAACAAAGCTTCTAGACTGGATGGTATGACTACCTTATTCTTTGAAAAATTTTGGTATATAATTGGTAATGACATATGTGTAGCAATCCAAAGTGTTTTTAGAAAAGAACACTTACTGAGAGCTTTTTATCATACTCTCATATGTCTGATTCCCAAAGTCAATGCCCTTTCAGAGGTCTCACAATTCAGGCCCATAAGCCTTTGTAATGTCTATACAAAACCCTTTCGAAAATTATTGTTGAATGACTGAAATTGGTCCTATCTAAATGCATTAGTGCAAATCAATATGCTTTTGTTCCTGGCAGACAAATTCTAGATAATGTAATAATTGCTCATGAGTTCATTCATTATCTAAATAACTCAAGGAAAGGAAACGATTACTACAAGGCCATTAAGTTAGATATGGAAAAAGCCTACGATAGAGTTGAGTGGTCTTTCCTATAAAGTGTAATGATGAAAATGGGATTTGTTAATAAGTTTATTGGTCAGATTATGAATTACATTAGTACTACCTCTTTCTCTATCAATGTTAATGAGAAGCCTAGGGATTTTATTACACCAATTAGAGGGATTAGGCAACGGGACACCTTTTCCCCTTACCTGTTCCTAATCCGCTCAAGAGGCTTAGCAAATGCACTTAAACATGCTGAGCTCAAAAGAGAACTTGTTGGCATGAAAATCTTTATAACTGGACCCTAGTATTACCCATTTATTTTTTGTAGATGATTCTTTACTTTTTGGTAGAGCAGATAAGATGCAGGTTAGGGGCATAAAGAATATTTTTTCGTAGTACGAAAAAAACTCTAGACAGAAGGTAAGCATGGACAATTCATCAGTTTTCTTTAGCAAGAACACACCTAAAGGGTTGAAAAGTAAAATTTGTTATGAACCGAATGAAGTATATGAAGAAAAAAGCAACAAATACTGGTGGTAATCGGAATAGCTAAATCTCAGGTTTTCAAGTACTTGTTAGAACAGCTAAAAAACAGATTGGGAATTGGAATAACATATTTTTATCAACTGTAAGAAAAAAACACTATTGAAATCAGTGACAATGGCAATCCCATTGTATACCATGTCATGCTACAAACTGTCAAGCACAATCTGCAAACAAATAGGAAAGGAAATGGCAGATTTCTGGTGGGCAACAGATAATGGAGAAAAGAAAATAGCATGGATTTCCTGGAAAAAGATGTCTAAAGCAAATGAGGATGGGGAACTAGGTTTCAAGTATCTGCAAGCTTTGAATGACGCTCTATTAGAAAAACAATTACAGAGGGTGATAACAAAGCCTAACTTGCTAATGAGTAGAATCATAAAAAGTAAGTATTTCTCAAATATATCAGTCCTAAGAGCTATTGCCAAACCACAATCATCGTGGATTTGGAAAAGTTGGATGGAGGCAAAGCTTGTCCTCCAAAAAGGATACAGAATGATTATTGGGGATGGTGAAACTGTTAATCCATGGGAAGATAAATGGTCGCCTTATCATACCCCTATAACTACCTTATCACCAAAACCAGTGTCTAGTGAAATCCAAACCGTGAGGTAGCTTATGGTGGTTAAGGGAGACAAATAGAATCAAGAACTTGTGCAGCGGCTCTTCACTAAAGAGGAAGCAAAAATGATTTTGCAATTACCTATCATAAAAGTTGGGATCAAAGATGTGATCAAGTGGCACTTCTCACTGAATGGCATATATGAATTGAAAACTTCATATATATGGGGAAAATATGGAAGAAGTCTAAAGAAAAATGTGTTAGCACTAGTACAAAGGGCTGGGGGAATAGAGGGGAGTGGAGAAAATTGTGGAATCTAAATATAAAGTGAAAGGTAAAAGTCTTCTTATGGAGATGCTGTCAAGGAGGAATCCCAGTTAATATAGCGCTTGCAAGAAGAGTGAAAGTGGACACTACATGTAAATTGTGTGGAGAAGCAGAAGAGAAAGGGGAATATGTGTTTTTGCATTGCACTATAGTGAAGAGAATCTGGAAAATTACACCAGTTCAGTGGACAAATATGGTAAAGAACAATGAAATATTTAGTGACTGGTGGATGAAAATCCGTATAATCAAAGACGCAGCTGAATTAAGTAGCATATTGGAGCTCACTTCCTATCTCATTTGGAATATATGGAAAGCTAGAAACGAAGGGACAAAAAGGATAGACAAATAAATTAAAAGAAACCAAAAGGGAACAAAAGCTAGTGGAACAAGAATGGAGATGTCCTCAACCTGGAGTTATTAAGATAAACTTTGGTAGAGTTAACAGGCTTGGAACACACAACAATGGATTGGGAATGACAGCTAGAAACTCTAAAGGTGAACTATTGTTTGCATCAACAACTACTAGGAGGACCCTTGAGTCCTCAGTGGTAGAATGCTTGGAAGCAGTTAGATGTGCCCAACTACATGCAATCAAGCAGAACTAGAAAAAAGTTGAAATACAATTAGATGATAAAGCTATGGCTGAGATGTTGAGACAGGGAGTTAATCCTGCAGTGAACACCACCACCATAGCTGAAGACATCTTCTTGTTGCAATATTGCTTTGATGAATTTATATTTTTCAGAAATTCATTGGAAATATAATTTTGCTTGTTTAGAATTAGCAAAATTGGCATGTTAAACACTGTCCCAAGTGAAAAGGAGAAACCATTTCCCAGTTGTTAGTTAGAGCAGTGTTTTTGGATTCACACCTAGTTAGTTGATGTTATCTTGATTTTTCAAGTAATGGAAATTTATTTATTTTTTACTAAAAAAAAGAAATGACTACGTACAACTCTTAAGCATTTTTTATACAAATTTGAGGGTTTTCTTTTGGAACTTTGAAAACATTTAGCAAATTTATTATGTTGTTGTTATTGCAAAAGACTAACATGCTTTTGTCCATGGGTGAATAGGCCACTGTAGTAAACTAATACATTAAATGATAAAATTTTAGTATAGATTCGTCAAATATTCCAAATAAAGAAGAAAATGAGTAAATAGAAGAAATTTTAGAAAAAAATAATTTTCTTCATATAAATACTTTAATTACTTTTAAAAAATAATATATTTCTTTAACTCTAGTAAATGAATAAAGAAAATAAATTTCAAACAATTGCAATGGTAGATTCAGGAGCATATTTAAATTGTATTAAAGAAAACTTAGTTCCTTCAAAATATTTTGAAAAAACTCAAATTTTATTAGATATTGCACAAGGAGCACAAATGCATATACATTATAAATTATCAAATATATGCATGCTATTTTTTTAAGAAAATCATTATATCTTCTCTCCATTTGTTTTAACTAAGCAATTAGTCAACATATAATATTAGAAAATTATTTTTTAAATATAATTTTATCCATATAAATGTAATGGTAAAATTTTATCAAAAATAGATTATGAATTTTTATATAAATTTGTGACCTTTTCAAGAACAAGAGATCTTTGAAAATATTAAATTAGAAAATAATCAAAATTAATTTTCTCAAGAAATATTATATGAAAAGAGATTCAAATTCTTTGCTTGATTTTATTACTCTTGAATTCTCACAAGATTAATTTTTGCAGGAAATGGATAAGGATGAGCATTTAGGAGTCTCTGCATTAATACAATCCTTAAAACATATATTATAATTCCATTAACTTTGAAAGGAGCCACAAAAATTTCATGTAGAAAGAATAATTTCATTCCACGTCTAACAATTCCTAATGAATTTTTAATAATAGAAGCTAATCAAACTTTATGCATCAATTAAATTTTTATCTTATGATGGTTACTTATTATACTAATAAAATGGATAGTCCAAATTGGAATAAAAACTATCTTGATATTATTGGCACACAAAGAAAAGATATGGCTTTTTTCAATTAAAAGTTTTTGTCTGTGTAGGAAATGCAAGGAAGAGATTGTAGACCTCAAAATAATCTACATTATACCTTAAATCATATAGGTCTATATAATTCCTAATATCATCATCTTTACTGATCTTCTCAAATGAGAGGTTAGTTTCTATCTGCCGAGTTGAATTATAGAAATATTACCCTCATTCTGATAGGTTTAAAACCTACTATTAAAAGAGTCCTTTTAAACTAGTCATCGTCATAATAGGACCATGGTTATATCCAAAATGGTGTTATAATATATACGAAGCATACCAACAAGTGATCTCAAATTAGATACATATGACGTGGCAAATAAATTTTCATCCAATATTTCAATTCATAGTTTAGCTTGAAAGGGCCATCGCTTATAAAACCATGTCATACATATGCTGATTTCTTAAAATTTTAAAATATTTATGGACATAAATGATATACCCGGAATCAGTCCTCCTCAAACTGCTCTTGTACCATTGAGAATAATGCAAAAGTCTTCTCGCAAATGTACATGCACCAAATCCCTTATTTTTCTAACTGAAAGTTGTCCTCTATGCAAACTTTAAATTTTATTTCTAAAAATAACAATTTTTTATATCAATTTACCGATTATGACATGGCAGACAACTTTTTCAGCGTTTTTTTGTATCAAAATTCTTTTTATATACATATAATATATATGATAGATTCACATAGATGACACTGTTTTTAATAAATCCCTTCCAAGTTAGTTTGTTACTTGGTTCAAAAACATGGAACAAAAAAACAGAAAATTTTCTACCTAGAAAATTAAAACTACTATTTAGTCAATTCAAATATCGCAAAATTCCAAAGTTCATAAATTTTTGTAGAATCTCTTCTAAGCTTTCTTGTCAAATTTCAGATACCATAACTATTTGCATGAAAGTATGAGGTAGGCTATGCAATTGATAGAATTTCTCTACTCGAGAGTTTTATATGTAAAATGGTGGCAAAAATTTTAAGTTTATTAAGATTCAATTTAGAAATATTTGACACATGAATATGTTCTTCTAACTTAAGGAAAATTATTTGATACTGCAAAAATCATTCAAAATGTTGTATCTTCCTATAAAAAGAATGATTCTATAGAATACTAGAAAAAATAAATAAATGAACAAATGAAAAAAGAAATAGAAAAAATATTTGTTGTGTCTACTCCAAATAAAGAGAGGAAAATTAACAAAATAAAAAGAAAAAATTTAAAAATAAAAGAAAAAATTGAAAAAAGAAAAGAAAAAATAAATAAAGAAAACACATCCACTTCCTAGAAATTAGTGGAAAAAGACATGATAAAATTGGATGACTGTAAGGTCCATCTTAAGCTACCTCTAATCTTTTTTTTTCTTAGAGTTTTTGCTTTCTTTTTAAGTGTTTATGTGGTACTCTTAAGTGCTTTGTGGCTTAATTTGTAGGATTTATAATGTGGAGAGTTTAAAGTGTTAAAAAGATTTATTTGGAGGCAATTTTGACAAAAAAGCTAACAAGTTAAAGGACAGTCAATAAGTCAAGGGTTAATTACCCCATGTGCTTTGCCGAATTTCCCTATCACCCTCATGTTTTATAAAAATACATCGCTAACCCCTACGTGTTTTGGTGTTAAGTGAAATTTGACAGAAATTTGATTCCGTAATGTTAATATTTAAATTTTCATATATACCATTATTAATATAATACTTTCTCGTTTAATTTTTTTTCTCTTTCCTCTCTATCTTCTTTCTTCTGATTACCACTTTCTTTCTCTCTTCTCTTTCTTTCTCCCGTCTCACAGATTTCCTTTTCTTTCTCTTTCTTCTTCTTTCCTTTTCTCCTCTTTCTTCTTCTTTCCTTTTCTCCTCTTTCTTCTTCTTACGATTTTCTTATCTTTCTTCTTTTTTCCTTTTCTCCTCTTTCTTCTTCTTGCGATTTTCTTCTCTTTCTCCTCCTTGACATTTTAGTGTCTTTTTTCTTCTTGAGATTATGTTTTGTAGGTTTTATTTTTCATATATGTGATTAAATTTTTTGTGGGTGTTTGTTGATCATACAAATTTGGAATTGATTTTTGGTGGGTTTTGTTCTTAGATGCATGTGATTGATTTAATGAGTTTTGTTCTTATATGCAATTGATTGATTTTTTTTGTTTTGTTGTTCATACAGATTTAAGATTATTTTTTTGTAAATTGTTTGTTCTTATATGGATGATATTTGAGTTATTTGATAAATTTGTGGAAAGAAAGTTTTGATCTTGGACATGGAAAAAAAGTTTTGATCTTGATCTAATTTGTTTCCTTTATTTTATGCACAGTAGCCCATTACTCAAAACATAGGAATTGATTACTAAATTTGAATAAGGATTTGATGTGAATGAAATATTGATATCAGTTGGTACAGTGGCTGGGTTGTTGAATATTCAAACTTTTTGGGGATTTAGTAACTAAAATAAACATGATGATCCAGTTGGGTTGTGCAATTGAAAAAGAATTCAATTAGAATTATGAAATGGGTTTTTGGTTTGTGTTTAATTACAATTGGTAAAAAATTAAAAAAAATGTTTGATTTGTGTTTTTGTGTTATTTTAATAAACCTTCTATAAAAACTTGCTAAACCATGAAAACTTCTAACATCACTAGCACAAGTAGGACTCGGCCAATCCATGATTACTTTGACTTTTGACTTTTGACTCATCAACTGAAATACCTTGAGAACTAACAACATACCCTAAAAAGATTATTGATTCCAAGCAAATAGAACACTTTTTAAGGCTGGCATATAATTTGTTCTCACATAAAATAGCAAACATGAGTTTAAAATGTTCAACATGTTCATCAAGTGATTTGCTATAAATAAGGATGTCATCAAAATAAACTACAACAAATTTACCAATGAAATATCGAAATACATGATTCATTAGCCTCATAAAAGTACTAGGTGCATTTGTTAGACCAAAAGGCATGACTAACCATTCATACAAATCATACTTTGTTTTAAAGGCTGTTTTCCATTCATCTTATTCTTTCATTCTAATTTGATAGTAGCCACTTTTTAAATAAACCTTGGTAAATAAACAAGAACCATGCAATTCATCAATCATATCATCTAATCTAGGAACTGGTGATAAGTCGGGTTTGTACCGACTTATTTGCTTTGCTTACATGATCTTTTGAGTGAAACTCTAGTGAAAATAGTGCCTCATGAATGACTTATGTGCATGAATATTCATAATTTGATAATTGTGGAAAATGTCAAAGTGTTGTGTAAATATTATGTAAATTGGTATGATTGTTGCATAAATTGGAAACAAACACACACTTAGCCATTGTTGCCTCACAAGTCTCAAGCACTACATGAGAGTCCCAGTACACACAAACACAAACGAGGACTTCACATGCACACACAAAGCATACATGTAGCACACAAGCATATACAACACACACACACACACAACACATATGCACGGACGAGCTCCTAGGCGCCCGCTACACTCACTCACACAAGGCAGAGCGCCAGTCCTTCCTTGCACACACACATCAGCAGGTGCCTAGCGCGCCCGCCGTACACTAGCCCAAACACATCGGTGGGCGCCTAGCACGCTCGCAGTACACACCACCACACACATGGACGGGCGCCTAGCGAGTCCACCCGTGCACACACCACCGACAGGCTGGCACCAGGCGCCCGTCTAGGCCACACATAGCACACGGGTGGCACCCGCTCCGGCACACACCATAACACAGGCGGGCGCGCCAGGCGCCTGCCCAGGTATCCAACACACATGGGGGGCGCGCCAGGCGCCCGCCCATTGTACACACACACCCTCACTTCGCTCACTACACTTGCACACTTACACTAAGTTCATGCATTTCATTACACTCAAATCAAATTGCTCACTTAGCATGCACAGCAACAAAAATCATACAAACACAGCTATTTAGTGGCGCACCACATGTTCGATGAATGGAAATCTTAATGCTTAAGCGAACGCTTCAATTAGATGACCTCACTTTATAGGATGACTAACTCTTCCAGACACGTGAAGAAATCTCATGACCAGCAGAAGCTTTCAGCTACCATAATAGAGACACATCATTAAAGGGAAGGTATAAAAAAGTAAAGGAAGAAGCTGAAAAAAGAGAGCCAGGTTCAGGAAGAAAGGATTAGGACTTAAGGAATTGAATCAGAGAGAGATTGCAAAGAGGAAAAAGAGCACCATTCATCACAGTCATATTTCATATTCTACTCTTTCTAATTGTAAAATCTCCGATCATCCTCTCATGTTCGATCTGGGCATATCAAATCTATTTTCTAAGCCGATCATCAACATGATCGGATAAATTTTGAGTATTGCCTTGAGGGTTTCATATGTATGGATCTTGACTTATTTGAAACAATTGAATTGAATTCATCTTTGATTTTTGTTTTCATTCATTAAATGTTTAGATTCAATGGGCTTGCATGACTTCATTTAAATCTATACTGATTTGCGGTACCCACTGAGATCATTATGGATCTACTAAAGGAAATTGAATTCAATGTCAATTGAACCTGGAAACATTGTTGCATGAGTCTTAAAGATCTGATTGCTTTGTGATTTTACTTGTGCGGTACCCACTGAAAATTGAGATCAAATTCGTAGAAAATACTTGAGATTATTCTGGTAGAACAATTTGAACGCTTGAATTAGTTAGCTGCCCTACCAAGGGAGATGACTAAGAATTGAACTAGATTTGTTGTACAGAGTAGGGACCTGGATTCTTCATTTATGCCGAGAACTTGCCCTACCAAGGGAAATTTGAGAAGCTAATGAGGTGGAATTATGAGAACCACCAAGTTAATCAATTTCATGACACTAGTAGGGTAGTCCCCTCATGTACGCACACACAAGTCAGTGATAATAGGGAGAGATCAGTGCTAGTAGTTCCCCCTCAAGGCAATACCCCTTTTTCCCGTAGTTCAAATTCTTGAGTTGTTTAGTTATTGCATTTTCATCATATCATTAGATCAATACCGTGACATAACCTTCTCCCTGTGGAAACGATCCCATTCATCGCTACTATATTTTTGTTGTTGCTGGGTAAAATTGGTGAGCCTAAGACAGCTCCGGCCAATTGGATGTCTATACTTAATGGTGATTTTATTAATTGCACGACAATCAACACACATTCTCCAAGATTCATCCTTTTTAGGAACCAAGATCATAGGAGCTGAACAAGGGCTACGAGATTCCTGAACAATACCTTTGTCAAGGAGTTCATCAACTTGACATTGAATCTCTTTGGTTTCCTCCGTATTTGCTCTATAAGCTGGACAGTTTGGAATTTGAGCTCCTGGCAAGAAATCGATTTGATGTTCAATGCCACAAATAGGTGGTAAACCTATTGGTAAGTCCTCGGAAAACACATCTCCATATTCCTGCAAAAGAGACAAAATAACAATAGCCAAAGAAGTAAGGTTATCACTATCAACAATAAGTACATCTTTGCGGAATAGCAAAAACAAGGGTTGTTTATCTAGTATTGCTCTCTTTATCTCACTTATAGAAGCAAAACAACAAGATTTAGAACTAACTAACTCTCTTCTATCACTATTTCTAGTTACAATTTCTCGCCCTAAGCTAGTTACATTATTTTGTTTCTCTTGCTCATTCTTTTCTTTTGCTTCAAGCATGTCACTACAAGCTTTAGCAATCTTTGCTTGGTCTTCAAAGACTTGGGATGGATTTAAGGCTCTTAGGTTGAACTTTTTGCCTTTATGTTCAAAGCTGTAGTAGTTCTTCTTGGCATGATACACAACATCTCTATCAAATTCCCAAGGTCTTCGAAGAAGTATATGACCGGCCTCCATTAGAACCACATCACACAAAACTTTATCAACATATTTTCCAATGGTGAATGGAACCATCACTTGCTTAGTTACTCTAGTCTCGGTGGAATTGTTTTGCCATTGAAGTCGATATGGCTTAGGATGTTTCATGCAAGTCAACTTCAATTTCTTGACAAGTAGAGTACTTGCCACATTAGTACAACTTCCACTATCAATGATCACACTACAAATTTTATCTTGCACCATACAACATGTGTGAAAGATGTTTTCACAATGGATCAAATCATCATCAACTTGTGGTTGTACATTAAGGATTCGGTGAGTTACTAAACAAAAATCTCCTACCTCATGTGTTTCAAGTTCTTAACTTCCTTCACTTTGTTACTTTTCTTCATGTTCGAGCATGTCATTACATTATCACTTACCACATCTCCATTGTCATTAACATACATCAATTTGCGAGTAGGACAATTGGATTGAATGTGCCTAAAACCTTGGGCACTTAAAGCAACGAATATCCCTCAACCTTTTACTGGATTTTGACGTCGATTGTGAGGTGGATTCAGCAACTTTGTTGGATGGTTTTGTGACATTAAGTGGTGCACTTTGTGGTTGATTTGGAGTGAAATTTTGTGGCCTTAGTGGCGGAGTAGTTTAGCTCGGATTTTGCTTTGAAATCTCTCCTCCAAGGTGGTTGTGGTTGTGTAAACCGATTCTTTCCTTTCATATGCCATTCAATCTTTATAGCTTTATTCACTAACTCATTAATATCAACATAACTTTGAAGATAAATATGATATGCTAATTCAAAATTCATACTTCGAAGAAACCTTTCAATTGTTGAATCCGGATCTTCTTGAACATTAGCCTTAATCATGAGTGCTTCCATCTTATTGTAGTATTCCTCCATGGTTCGACTTCCTTGCACAAGAGAGTGCAACTTGCTATTAAGTTAATGGTTGTAATGTGAAGGCACATATTTCTTTCGCATGAGAACTTTCATTTGACTCCAAGTCCGGATTGGTCTTTCTCCATCTTGACGTCTACTATTTATTACCTCATCCCACCATAAGCTTGCATAATCCTTGAGATGCATGAAGGCTAGGAAGTACCTTTCATCTTCGGGATAATTATTTCCTTCAAAAAGATGATCTAGGTCTTGGACCCAATCAAAGTATGCTTCGGGATCTGCCTTTCCATGAAAAGTAGGTAATACTAGTTCGGAAGAACCAATTGACAAATCAGACTTTTTACCAATTTTGGACGACTCCATGATTTCATCCTCATCATCATCAGATTCTTCCTCATCAAAGTCGATTCTCCTTGAGGTGGAACTTCTAGTGGTATCTTGTTTAGATGCCGACTCCAAATTGTTGAGTTGGATTTGCATCTTTTGGAGCATGTTAAAGAACACATCGTTTGTGAACTTTTGGTCTCCTTGTTGTGCTTTGAGTTCACCACCCTCCATTGTACCTGTAATTTTAGTGAAAAACAACAAGAAAACAATATATCTCCTCACGGGTTCTCACTTTAATGAGTAGGTACACACCACTCTTTATAAGTTGCTTTTCTCTTTTAATATATACCCTAACTAAACTCTCAATAATGTATCACCTAAACTATAAGAGACCAACCAGCACGTTTATTTATAGAACAAACAAAACCAACAAGTTCAATCAATCAAGGCGCACACAAGATAAGTCAAATATAGTATTTTAGGCAAGAAACCGAAAATAGTATTTAGTACACGTGCGAGGTATCATTTGATTTTGCTCCAGAAACTAATGAAAACAGAAACTAGACAGAAAGACAAGAAAATGGCAACTTGAATCACTCAATTCCGATTTAAATTGAGCAAGTTATGGCAATTTCAATTTTGGTGGTTTTAAAGGAAACAATGTGAACACTTAGTTCCAATTTGGGCTGCACAAAAACATTTTTTGTAATGTAACGTCTGACCTCTTTTTATTTTTTTTTGTATTTGGACATTTTTTTTTATGTTGGTTTTTTTTATAACGTCGACCTATTTTTTTTTTTAATTCGGACAACACTCACTAAAGGTTTTTAAGGTTGTTAAGACACAAAACCTAGGATTTAAGTTTGTCTTTTGTTGTCTTAAACTTAAAATTCAGCCAACAAGATTAATCAATAACACACAAATCAATTCGAATTTCAATGTGCTACAAAAGAATTTCTTTCAAGATTTATGCCAAGAAACAAGAATATAAGTTCAAGATTTCGATTTAAGCATATTTTGAAATTCAAGAAAATCAAGAACTTATCTTTATGACAAAAAACAAAACTTGACTAAAGGATAACAAGTTATAGAAAAAAATAGAGACAATTGCAAAAAGAATGAAGCCAAACGGACAAGAAACAAGAAAGTTGGAATTTTAGGTAAAAATCCTGAAACCTTAGCCCTAATTTTTAACGATTTGACACTCAGATTTTTAGCATGCAATCCTATTCGGTTTCAGCACAAGAATCAACACAAAAACAGGCCGAATTGACACGAACAAGACGCATCAAAAATAAAAAATGAACAGCAACAGGAAGGTCACACAATTGACGCAAAAAACATCAACTAAGGGGAGATGACTTGTCGCAAAAATAGCTATGAATTCTATACGAATTTTGCACGAAGATTATGAACAAAGGAGCAGAATATGACACAAAGAGACAGCAGCTAGAATGAAGACGGACAGCAGCAAAGGACGCGACCACAGCAGCAAAATTTTGACGTAAAAATTTTAGCAATAACGTGGAAACAAAACAAGAGCAAAAATGAAAAAGATAACTTGATTTTTACCAACAAACTTGGCTCTAATACCAATTTGACATGGATGTGTCAAGGCTTGATGTCCTAGACCACCGAGTACACCATAATTTAGGACCGTGCTACAGTAAAAACTCGAACCAACACAAAAAGCAACAAAAATAGTGGAATGGAATTTAATGGAAAACGTGAAGATCGGATGAAGCCAATCAAACCCCTACGCCTATAACAAACAAATTAACCTAACTCATGTGAATCTCGAAACTAAACTAATAAGGTTCAGCTTGTTCTTAAAATCAAGAACGGATTGGCTCACCTAAAGGTCTCAGCTATAGGTTTGCGAATTTCTTGAAGATCAACTATGTGACGCCCCGACCCACCCCCTAGTTGGAAAGTGGATCGGGTCGTCCAACCAGTAATACGATCCTGAATATACAGTGAAACCTTGAGGAAATATTTTCTCTATTTCTTCTCAACATTTTTTTTTCTCAACACCAATAACCATAACGAGTACAATGAAATCTCACATTTACAATATTATATTACAACTTAATTTATACTCTAAGGTTCAGCGCCAAATGTCTCACAATCTGATAGTGGTCCTACTCGTCCATCCTCCTCGGCCTTTTCTATTGCTTTACTGAAAACATTTAGGGAAAATGGGGTGAGCCTTTATCGCTCAGTGGGTGGAGAACTGGGTATAGTTTTTTTTTTAAAAAAAAACGGTGAATAATTTAGAACTACATTTTCAAAATATCAAATACCAAAATAATTTATACATTCCAAGAGAAGTTCACAATAACAGTCACAAAGATACTAACAATAAATAGTTATAGAAAATTGGCAGTGGCCAGTCATGAAGGAACTGGCAATAAACAGTCACCGATAGCACAATGTCCCATAAGGGAGCACATAACAGTTTAGATTTGTTACCTGTGGTCAGCCCAGCTGACCCTGTACCAGCCATATAACTCCCGGTAAATTGCGCGCACGACTTAGAGCTATCTTATCCTCCACAGTCAATAATTGCCCCGCAGGCACAGTATGATATATCCGGATAATCAGTACCCTTTATCATGAAACTAAAACCTCCTTAAAAAGTCACGGTGGACTTATGATGAACTCGTCGGCCCTTACCTTCCCGACCACCAATAAGCCACCATGACTGGGCCCTAGTCAGTCAGGCAGTCACAGTATAGGCAAATTCATGCCACACACAAAGATTTCCCACCTTGTCGGTATGCTACAATCAATAGCGGCATGTGTGGATTCTAGAGGTGGCTCTCGCATTCATATCAGCGAAGCACTTAGTTCCACACAGCACGAAACCGATATTTCAATCATCTCATATCATATTTACCAAATTCAATATATGCAAGATCACAATGAATTATAAAATTCATTCATCATGGAATATCATTTTCTAATATAAGAAAGGAGATTGTCCATAAATCAAATAATGCCCTATCACCTTCAATCATTATAAGGACATGTAGACACAAAATCATATAATCCAATTATCATAAGGACAGGCAAATAAGCTACATATGACGGGGTCCAAATATTTTAATAATTCCAGACAGACCAATCTTTACAAATAAATAACCGGGTAAACAGACAAGACTCCTATACATTTATAGGGATACAAGTAAATTATTATGTTCTCATTTATTATTATATTTACTACCATTTTTATCGTTATTATTTTACTTGTATCATTAGGATTACGAATATTATCATTAGTATCAGTATTATTTTCCCTTCCTAATATTATCATTATTAAAACAAGAATTCTTTTACAAAAGAGATGTAACGTAAATTTTCATTTAAGGTTGGCTATAAACTTGAAATAAAGCATTAATTTTAAAGCTTAAGACCCACAATTAAATAACACCACCAAATCCCATTAAAACTTATTTAGATTATTAATTCTATAACCTATAACCCAAACTGGTAGTGTATAAAAGCCCATTCTTAAAAGGTCCACTTCATATCAAACTCTAAAACCCCATTCTTGTTACTCCCATTCATTTTAATTCCTGATGGGCTGAAGCCCAACTTGAAAATGCAGAAGTCCCACACTTTGTCAATTAAAATTACTTTAAGAAGTAGAATATTTAAATAACTGATCCAACTAGAGCCCATTTCCCCTTGTATTTAAATACCTGATCCAACTAGAGCCTATTTCCACTTGTATTCGAATACCTGATCCAACTAGAGCCCATTTCCACTTGTGTTTAAATACCGGATCCAACTAAAGCCCATTTCAACTTGTAGCACCAGATGGTTAAAGAATAATAGAATGCAAATTTTAGTTTAAAGACTAGAAAATAAAACTCAACTGTTGACATACTTGGAGAGCAGCAGGAGTAGCTTTTCAGTCCTTCAATTGAGAAACTTATGCTCACACAGTTTCAGAGCATAGTGGTTCAACCACAATTAAAGGTGGAAATCTCCATATATAAAGCGCCCTGATAACTTATCTTAGGGTCATCTAAATGATTGTGAATCTCACAGTATATTATCAAGTAAAAATGAAAACTTTGGTTCAGCGAATTTCAACCAACGCTGCAATGATCTTGTCTTACTAATGAACCAAGTTTATAACAGATTGAAATTTATTTCGATCTCATCATCAAGAATTTCATGACAATGAATTTGTATAGTATACCACAGGCATAATTAAATGAAAACCATCCAACAATTACCACCAATTGTGAGTCTTGGGACTAAAACATTAACCAACAGAAGTATGAAAGTGGCCACATTGATTCATGTTTCAACTAGCATGTTGACAACCTTCTTTATACAATCAACAATTATATTGATCACTACATCACCAAGGTGAAATTAGTTTCATAAACATTAGTCTCCTCATCTTTCTTAAGATAAAAACTTCATCTTTCTCCCTTTGCCATCACTGCCTACATTGAAATCTCCAACAACCACATAAAGAAACAATAAAAGAAACAAAAGTCCCATTTGACACAAACATCAAAGGACACAAGAGGAAAGGAAAAACAGAGATTAGAAGCATTAATAGCAAAAGGGCGGCAAAATGGGCAGTGAAAAATAGTATTGAAAACCCAATAACTCATCAAATCCATAACTGTTTAGGCGATGAATTGCAAGCAAGAAGACAATTTCTTCTATTTTTCTCTTTTTTTTTGGCACCTGATCGGTTTTTTTTTCAATTCAAGATTCAAACACAAAATTTCATCCATATTTCTCTTTCGCTAGTTTAACATCTAGCTATTAACCAGCTTCACCCAAATTCAAGTAGAAATCAATTAACAAAATTTTCCCAAAACACCAATTTACAAATTAAATACAAACCCAAAAGTAAGTTTATCTTTTTTTTAAGAACTTGAACACCGTTGCAAAACTCAAATTCACCCACAAAAACAACATTCTTTACAATATACTAATTCAATCCAACAAGAATTTAAACAATTCATCAAGCCATGAAAGGAGCTCCACAAGAAAATCAAGTCCGTCATACAACTTTAGCTAAAGTTTTAAAACTTAAGCACACCCACCTTTCTCAAGTTTTCACAATTTTCTCCGAATTAGCAAAAATACAGTTGACAAGCCTTTCTTCCTTCTCCTTCCAGCTTTTCCCTCTTCTTCTTCTTCCCTTTTCCCTCTTCTTCTTCCTCCCTTTTTTTTTCCTTTTCTTCCTTCCTTCTTCTCCCGTTCTCTGCTTCCGTCTTTCTTTTCTCTCTTTTCCTTTCTTTTTTTTCCTTTTCTGCATCTTTTTCCCATTCTCCCTTATTCCTTTTTGTTTCTTATTGAGGCGGTGGCAGCTTGCATACCTTCGTGGCTCACAAATTTGCCAACTAGGTAGCAAGAGCCATTAATTTTTTTTGTTTGTTTGGTCCTTGAATTTTGATAAATGCTAATTAAGCCTGAATTGCTAATTATTTAATGCAATTAAGCCCTTTCAATCTTATAAAGTTCGTAATTTATTATCTAAATTTATTAATTAACTAAAGTTCTTACTTCTGGATTCTTAATTCTCAAAACAATGTTGATTAATGATGTCGTATTTCAACTTTAAAATTATGTTAACCTGCTTGAATTTAATATTAATTAAATTGTTCACACGTTAATATTTTGGGTTCTCACAAACTAAATTTAATTGAAACTTCAAAAGTGAAAACACAACGTGTTCCTCAATTTAGCAAAGCTAAAATTTGGATTTTTTCTATTATATGATTAAAACGTGTAAAGTGTTGCCTTAAATAGGCTACAAAAAGGAAACAAAATAAAACCCTAGCAAGAAGTCAATTCGGACTTGACTTGCTCTTAACTAACCAATCCAATTTAAGAAACTTCCAAATTGGAGTTGATAACTAACTAACTAACTACTTTCCTAAAACCGAACACACGGTTTTAGTTAAAAAGCAAAACACGTTTTTACTCCTAAAATATAGGACACGCTAGAACCTCCTAAAAAGTAGGAAGTTACTTTTCTAAATCCATTACATGCCATTATCATGCCAGATAACTTGGACCATGTAATTAACTTATTAAAAACCGAACAAATAAGCCCATAAGTAACGTTTAATGGACTTAATTTATTACAAAACAAATAAATCTCATCTTATTAAAAGTGGCGTAATCCATAAATACCAAAGCCTAAGCACGCGATCTTGGTCTTCAATGTGATTGCTCCATGAATACTCTTCAAGGTGGAATTTCATTAAGCTCCAATGTAGAACTCTTGGAAACATCTGCATGAATTGTAATTGAAGACATATTCCAAATAGTTCCATGTTGAGATGGTGATGCCATGTGAGGAACTTATTCAAGATCATCTAAATCTCCACAATGTGATGTCAATAATGTTTGCAATGCGGCTTTCATCCTCTTGCTCCTTGATCTTGTCATTGGACCATCAAGATTCTCCAAAGGATCATGTGACGTCGGCCTTGGCACCATGGACATGGGCGGATTGTCATCATTTTTGGTTTGGCGTCCATGATGTTCTCCATAGCCAATAATAGGAGGACTTATTGAAACATTGTATCAAAAGTTATTTCTTTGATCTTTGTATGTTCATATAGTTGGAAAATTCAATTTTGGATATAAAGAGATTTCTTGATGGTGAATGTTCAAACACATGACCAATAACCCTCAATTACTTAGGAAATTAAAAACTAAGAAAAAAATAACATGTCACTTTTGATTAACCATAAGTTATGCAAATTTATTGATATTAGAAATGTGAAAAATGGCGACAACAATGTGATTGAAAATGTTCTCTTGATTTATTATTTGAATTTAATTTGGTTAGCGTTAGTTAAATTATGATAAGGATCTTGATATTTGTTTAGATATAATAAATGTTTTCTTCTTGATCTTAGTAATGCTAAAACTATTCTTACCAATTATAGATATAACAATGTTTATAATCTTCAATTGAGTGATATTATAGATTGAGACATGCAAATTTTAGGATAATGCATGACACAATTTGATTTTGGCATAAAAAATTACTTCATTTAAAAATAGATCTTTTGATTAATTTATCAAATAAGGAGCTAATTATAAATTTGTCTAACAAAAAAATTAGAAAAATAAAATATGTGATGTATGCCAAAATGAAAAACAAATTAGAGGGCCATTTAAACTTAAAAATGTTGTCTATATTTCAAAACATCTTGAATATTTATATAGACCGGAATAAACAACTAGTTTAGGTGAAAAATGAAATGCATATGTAATAGTTAATAATTATTATAAATTTTCTTGGATTACATTTCCCGCACGTACAAGTGGTAATTTTAAAATATATGTAAGAATGTTCAAAAGGGTTAAATAAGTTGAATATAAATGTGAAATTTCATAGTAATATAGGAACCACAATCTTAAATTAAAACTTTATAAATCGTTGTGATAAAAATGATATTACAGACAACTTTTCAATAATTAAATCATCCTAACCTATTATTTCAGTTAAACCCAATAATTTTAATTTGTGCTTAGTGCTTGTTAGAGATTCACTACTTGCTGCTTGAGTTGTGATTTAATTTCACAACAACAGTTAGGAATTAAATTATACTATAAATTGAATTATTGTAGCTTTTATTGTCTAAGACATCCTTTATTAGGTATTTGTGTAACATTATGAATCCAACAATTGTTCCAAGAATGGAAGAGGGAAATGGTCTTTTCTAGTTGCCTTATTGAGCTTCCTGTAATCCATGCAAACTCGCCAAGCATTCACCACTCTTGTTGCCAGAAGTTCATTAGCCTCATTCTTTATAACCGTCACCCCTCCCTTCTTAGGGACGCACTGGACTGGACTAACCCATTCGCTGTCTGAAATTGGAAAAATCATCCCAAAGTCAAGCAATTTGATAACCTCTTTCTTCACAACTTCCATCATCTGGGGATTTAATCTTCTCTGTCTATCCCGTACTGGCACAGCATTTTCCTCAAGCAAAATCTTGTGCATACATAAACCTGGACTTATGCCTTTTATATCAGCAATTGTCCATCCAATAGCCAACTTATGTTTCCTCAAAACTTCCAAAACCTTCTCCTCTTGCCAACCTTCAAGCTTTGAAGATATAACAACTGGCAATGTCTCATTTTCTCCCAAGAAAGCATATTTCAAATATGGAGGTAGTGGTTTCAATTCAAGCTTTGGTGCCACCACAATGGAAGGTAAAAGTTTTTCATTCCTGCACAAATTCTCACTAGTCCTCACCTCAGTGGGAGTAAAACTTTCGTTAGTCAAAACAGTAGGTTCATGAACATGTTCCCCTACAGTTTCATGCATTTTAACTTCCACAACATCATTTTGCAATTCACAAATTGACTCTTCCAAATAACAACATTCAATGAAATCTTCAATTTCAGCAACAATTTTCTTATCCTCATCATCTAAATCAAATTCATCAAAATTACCCTCACAAACACTTAACTCATCTACAATAGAAAAATCATGCATGTTGTTCACATTACCCAAAGAAGAACATGTTATAGCTTTGATAGCAAAACAAGACTCCATATTCAGAGATTGCTTCATAGCATAGTTTACATCAAAAACCACTTCCTCATTGTTGATCCTAAACGTGACTGTCTTGTTTTCACACCAATCAAAACATCACCAGTGGCTAGAAAAGGTCTACCAAAAATGAGAGGAACCTCAGGGTCCTCTTCCATATCAAGTATAATGAAATCAACAGGCAAAGTAAATTTGTCAATTCTTACCAACACATCATCCACCAAGCCTGTAGGAGTCACCAAGGATCTATCTGCCAACTGTAGTGTCACTGCAACTGGTCGAATTCTTCCACTCCAACCCACATTTATTGCAATGGATAATGGCATCAAGTTGATTCCAGCTCCAAGGTCACAGAGGGCCTTTGCAAAATATCTGGTTCCAATCTTGCAAGGTATGGTACAGCTACCTGGATCCTTAAGCTTTGGAGGTAATTTGTGAACCATCCATGCTTGACTGCACTCTGATAGCATCATTGGAACTTCACATCTCAAGATTTGTTCCTTGTTTGAAATGAGATCTTTTAAATATTTAGCATATTTAGGCATGGCTGTAACCAAATCCAACAAAGGAACATTGATATTCACTTGTTTGATCATATCCAAGAAACGATTGAATTGAGGTCCCTTTTTAGGTGGAGGTTTCTTCCTATCTGGGAATAGAGCTTTTGGAGCATAATCTGGGAAGTTATAAGGATTGGAATTTTTGGTGATTTCATTTCTCACCCTTGCTGGTATTTCCTTCTTCTCAGACTTATTTTTTTTCTTGCTCAACTTTCTTCTCAAGTTTCACATCTATCTCAACTTCATCTTTTGGTCCTCATCTACATCATCACTCTTGTCTTCTACATGTTTGCTTCCAGGCAACAATTTTCCACTCCTCAAAGTAATAGCATTGCATGCTTCTCTCCCCTTGGGATTTGGTACTGTGTCACTAGGAAGAGCTCCTTTTGGCCTCTGGTGTACAGCATTAGCAAGCTGACCAAGTTGCATCTCGATATTCTTCAAAGTGGCTTCGTGATGCTTCACGGTGGACTCCAAACCTCCAAATATCTGTTCATTCTTATCAATCTTTTCCGTCAGCTTTTGAAACATATCTTCCACATTTGGCTTCTTTTGTTCTGATGTGCTAGCCTGATTATCAAAACCAGGAGGTGGTTGATTCATTGCTCTCCTTGATTCATTACCTTGATAGTAACTTCCTCCTTGGTTCTGCTGTTGATTCCAGTTGCTTTGGTTTCCACCATATTGTCTGTTGCCTCCATTATAATTGCTCCCAGAATAGTTCCCACCATATTGGGGTTTGTTACTGTAATTGTTCACATACTGAATGGATTCAGTAGTGATTGCACATTCATCCGTGTTGTGTTCTCCTTTGCATAGTCCACATGAGAGTACTGGGGCTTTTGTTTGAGTCGCCTTTAAAGTCTGCACCTGCTTGGCCAATGCTTCAAACTTAGCACTAAGTGAAGTCTCCTCATCTGCATCAAGAACTCCTCTTTGTCTCCTGACATGTGGCTTTCTAGTCTCTGGAAAAAGGTATTCATCCTCAGCTATCTAGTTAAAAAGTTCACGCACTTCAGTCACAGATTTGTCTTTAAGTGCTCCATTAGCACAAGCTTTAACCATTAAAGATGATTCAGGAGTTAGGCCTTTGAAGAAAGTATTTAGCTCCCTAATCTCGCCCAAGTCATGATTGGGGCATTGCCTAATCAAATCGTTGAATCTCTCCCAGGCTTCCCGAAATGACTCACTGTCTTGTTGTTGGAAGTTCATAATTTCCAATCTTCTCTTTTCAAGCTTAGCTGGAGGGAAGTACTTAGACAAGAACCTTTTCTGTAGATCATCGAATGACATTCCAGCATTTGTTCCCCCAATACTCTTGAACCAATGTTTAGCCTTTCCACGCAGAGATAAAGGGAACAAAATTCTGTGAACCTCACCCCTGTCAACTCTTGGCAACTTAAAAGTGCTACATAACCCGAGAAACCAATCAAGGTGATCATTCGGATCCTCGTTATCAAGACCTTGGAAGAATTGGCCCTGGGTAATCATCGAGACTATTTGTGGAGGAATGTGGTAACTTTCCACATCGATGTCCTGATGGCCAAATCGATTGTCAAAATTTACTGCATAATGGTCTCCAAACCTCGGTGCTTGTACTCCTTGTGCAGCCATAGCTCTCTGCTTTGCTCGATTCCTTAGAGTTCTTTCCAATTCAAGGTCCAATTCAAATTCAGGTTTTCCTCTAGATCTTACAGACCTGGGCATACACAAACAGGAACAGCAACAGCAAATGGTATCAAGAGAACAAACGGATCAAACTGTAAACCAAACCAATACAATAAGGTAAAAGTACAGAATCACACACAGTAAAGGAACAAGATAACTAAATCAAAGCAATAACACACACGCTAAAAACAGAACAACAACAAATTCCATGAACCGTGCCTAATTTCCCCAGCAACGGCACCAAAAATTGATGATTCGAGTGTCGTAGCTCGTCAATTTATCCTAATTTCACTGAATATAGTAGCAGTGAGCTAGGTTTCGTTCCGCGGGGAAATAGTCGATTCAAGAAGTTTGATATGCTCAATTATGTCACCAAAATATAACAAGAGTAAAAGAACACTGATTACAAAAATTAACAAGAATTAATCTGGTTTGACTCTACACAATTACGAATTTAAATGTACACACAAGTAAAACTCAAGGAAATAAGAACAAAGTTGTCAAGAAATAAAGCTGATAATCTAGGCTACCTTCGGGTGAATGCAAATTCTCATATGTGCAGTATTACTAACATTCAAGCAAAGCAGATGAGGAGAATCACAATTGGAAACAGAAATAATAGCTAGCATGGTCACTACACTACTATTTTAGTCTCCCGACACCATCCTATCCTATGATCGGGCCTAAATATGGTGAAGTGTGAACAAATTGTCTCAATTCCTCACTCAAATTACTCAGTCATTAACACCTAGAATCTCTCATGGTGAGGCCCGATCCTAGCATGTAAGTTCATCAATTGAGTATAAGAACTCAAGCATTCTCAGGTTCTTATTCATGATTTTCATCGAAATCTTACAAAAGAAGACTCAATTCAGCATGACGACCGCAATCGAATCTCATTTCATCAAAATTCAGATCAAAAGCATGTAATCAACAAGTTTTTCCAATTCGTAGTTGAGAATTTCCATTTCTTATAATAGATCGTTAGTTTTACTGCACACTTACAATTTCACCCTAGTATTCACCGTCAGTATCCTAGAGTATCATACAATTAGCCACGAATCTCCATTTCAGCTTCACAATCAACAAATTGGAAGATTAAACAGATAAAAATCATTAATTGGAAGAGTTTACAAATTAAGAGTCCTAAAAGCTTCCAAATGCCGAGAGTAATGTAGCTTTTCTTCTCAAATTCAAGGAGATATACAATTATGAGAGCAAATCTTTGATCGGAATCCAAAATAAAGCAACAATCTTAGTGAGAGAAAGTAGAGAGAGAAAGTGGATCTCAAGAACACTTCCCGCTCTTCAAAATCAAAAGTCGGTTACAATATGGAAAATGAGCAGTGAGAAAATCCCCCTTTACATATTAGCTACCTTCCCTATATATAGAATTAGGAAAACGTAACTAATACGCAACGTAAAATGTGTCAAATATTTCAAAAGTGTCCTTAAGGGAGGGAACTAAAAATCAGCCAAAAATGTCAAAAAATCCAAGTTTGAAAAAGTATTCAACACTTCAGCGCCTTTGGTGTTAATTTCCAGCGCCTTTATCAACCTCAGCAACGAACCACAAGCCTTCAGTCCTTGGATGTAGCGCTTTCATTGCCCAGACTTCCAGTGAAGAAATCAGAGTCGAACCACGCCTTCAAGCCTGGACTCTTCACGCCTTCAGCGGCTCCGCGAGCTTCTAAGCAGATCAGCCTTTAAAGATTCACGCCTTCTTGCCACAGACAACCACGCCTTCAGCTGCCTGGAATTTCAGAAACCAGAAATTTCAACACTTAGCCAATTTTCTGAAAACTCAAACACAAACATTTCATAGCAACAATTTCCCACCAATATTTGATCATGATAAACTGTGAATTAAGGAAAACTTAAAACATGAAAGTTGTAGCACTTTGTCTTAGCTATCCATAGACATCAAAATCAACCAATTTGGAGCTAAAACTATAAAGTTATGACCAAACTACTGAAGTGTGACAAAGCTTAAAACCTATGAAACAACACTCAACACTTTGCCATTTTTTTCACAACTCTCCAACAACATGTCGTAGGCTAAAATTTGTTGTTCCAGAATTGGCCTACGACATGTTGTAGGCCAAATCTTCATAGCCACAATTTTGTCGTGGGCAAAAAAATCCACTCTTCAAGAATGGCCTACGACATGTCGTAGGCCATTTTCTGCCTTCTTAAGTTTGGCCTACGACATGTCGTAGGCCAAATCTTTTGCCCTCAAAGTTTGCCCACGACATGTCGTGGGCAAAATTTTCTAGTTCCTTCCTATGCCAATGTGAGTACAATCATGTTTAGAGTGTGCAAATGTTGTGCTAAAGTAAGTGCATAGTGAGGTGCCAAGAGTGTTGTGCTTGCTGAACTCAATTCCAAGTCTCATGCCAAGTGATGTGCCAATAATGGTATGCTAGTGTATTAAGCTGTGAAGAGGTGGTGGTCCAAAATGTATGAATGGCGTGCCAAGAATGTTTGAGTGTCGTGCCAAAGTGTGCAAATGGTGTGCCAAGGTAAGTGCATAGTGAGGTGCCAAGTGTAGCAAGGTGGTGCTTGGCAAGGGGTTGCTTGGCAAGGTCGGCAAAGTTGTGTTGGCATGGTTTGGCAATGTTGGCATAGTTGTTGCCAGATGTGGCACGGTCATGGCAAGGTCTTGGCAAGGTCTTGGCAAGATGGTTTGCCGAATTGGCACAAAATGTTGGCCAAGTATCTATTCAACACAACACCCTACTTTCATGCCAAATAAGTGTGTCTTAGCTTCTGATTCTGACTTGGTGGTGAACTTAAAAGTTCTAGATCTTCCTCTTAGCTTTCCAATGGTGCAAGAAACAACACCATTGGATACCTAAAACTTAAGTTATCATCAAAACACCAAACTGTGGCAGGCAAATAAAACCCTAAAACCCTAAAAACCCTAATGAATGGTATTCCAAAAAAAACTTCATATTTCATAGCCTTGCACACACAATTAGAAAACAGTTAAAACATAAGAAATGTAGTGCATTCAATGAGCTTTTCAGAACACCAAAAACCTCACCAATTGGATTAATATCAAGAATGTTATGCCCAGATGAATTTCACCAACCAAATCTGCCAAAACCCTAATTTTAGCTTTACCAATTTCGGTTTCATCCATTTTCTTAACACTTTTAACTCCATTTTCCACCATTTTTACTATCGTTTCACCATTTCAACATTACCAATCAACACAACACATATATGCATAAAAACACCTAAAACACCACACATTTGCACTGACACAAGTCAAAGTCCAAGAATTTAAGCACATTTTAGGGTTTTCTACAAAACTCTCACTCACCATTCTAGCTATTTTTAACTCTCCTCTTATCATTTAGCATCAAACACACATTTGCCTCATTTTAACAACATTTGTGGTCTTTTTCACCATTTTAGCACCTCAAGTTGCGAACCACCTAAATGCACACAATAGCACATTTCACCACATAAATGCATGCAATTCAAGCCAAAAGCTAAGTGAACTAATCCATTTAAGTTGGTATAAAACCAACTTATCAATTATATATAGTGATATTTGTTATACTTTTTAACATTATAATAATACTTTTAATATTATAGTTATACTCAGAGGCTCAGGGGCGGATCTAGGTGGGGGTAGGAAGGGGCTTCAGCCCCAACCAAGCTCACCGAACGACTGGAGGAAGAAGATTTAGCCTCCAGCGCCGGCTGCCGCCAACCACCAACAAAGTTGTAAAGAGAAAGGCCTGAAGAAGAAGACAACTTTCTAGATTTCTGTTTTGACCTTTTTTTAAAAAAAAAAGCACTCACATTACAAAACGACGTCGTTTTGTTAAATGAGAACAAAACAATGTCGTTTTGTATTTTTTTAAAGAGCAGATAATTTTTTCACACATGAACATGTGTTTTCCCTTCATTTTCAGTTTACTATGCCAAGCAGAAGCAACAAACTCATACTAGTGGGCACTAATCTTTTCCAACTCTTCTAATTTCAATTTCCAAACCAAAAAATTGCTAATGCTTGTGCCAAATTTTTTTTTTCATTCGATAATTTCATTCACCACTTTTTATTTAACTATATTTCTCGTTTTCCTTTCCTTGCTTTATTCTTTCTATTTCTTTATCTTCATTTATTTTGTAGAATTTGGAGAGGTGTTTTAAACCTAAACGAATTCGTAGTGGTACATCTTCCAATGATCTTCCAATCAGGCTAATGAGGTGTTGCACGTCTCTAAATTCTAGTTGGGGGTAGGAAGGGGCTTCAGCCCCCACCAAGCTCACCAAACAACTCGAGGAAGAAGATTTAGCCTCTAGCGCCGGCTGCCGCCAACCACCAACAAAGTCGTAAAGAGAAACGCCTGAAAAAGAAGATGACTTTCTAGATTTCTGTTTTGACCTTTTTTTTGAAAAAAAAGCACCCACATTACAAAACGATGTCGTTTTGTTAAGTGAGAAAAAAACATCGTCGTTTTGTATTTTTTTAAAGAGTAGTTAGCAATAATTTTTTCACATGGGAACATGTGTTTTCCCTTCATTTTCAGTTTACTATGTCATGCAGAAGCAACAAACTCATACTAGTGGGCACTAATCTTTTCCAACTCTTCGAATTTCAATTACCAAACCAAAAAATTGCTAATGCTTGCACCAATTTTTTTTTTCATTCCATAATTTCATTCACCACTTTTTATTTAACTATATTTCTCCTTTTCCTTTCCTTGCTTCATTCTTTCTATTTCTTCATAGTCATTTATTTTGTAGAATTTGAATTTTGTAGAATTTGGAGAGGTGTTTTAAACCTAAACGAATTTGTAGTGGTACATTTTCCAATGATCTTCCAATGAGGCTAATGTTAGTAAGCCTGTAGAAAATCCGTCTTATGTAGAATTAAATTTAGATGATATTGGAAAATATAGTTGTTAAATATATTCATTTATTTGCAAAAAAAAAATTAAAGTTAGTCCCCCACTAAAATTGTGTTCTTGTTACCGCCCCTGGTGATACTTTTTAATGTTTTAATAATTTTTTAATGTTATAATAAAACTTTTTAATATTATAGTGATATTTCAATATTATAAGTGATATTTTTTAATATTATAGTGATACTTGTGATACTTATTAATCTTTTGCTAATATTTTTTAGTGTTATAGTGCTACTTGCTAATGTTATACTGAAATTTTTAATGTTATAATGATACTTTAATACTATAAGTGATACTTTTTAATATTAAAGTGATGCTTTTGATACCTTTTAATGTTAAATGTAATATTTTTAATATTATAGTGATTCTTTTTAATGTTAGAAGTGATATTTTTAATAGTATTGTGTTACATTTTAATATTATAGTGATACTTGTGATACTTTTTAATCTTATAGCGATACTTTAAATAATTTTTTTTAAAAAAAAATTGTTTTTTGGTTTACAATAAGTTGAATGGTGACGGTTAATGTTGATTGCTGCTGGTCATTGACCAGCATTGACTGCCAGCGGGCCGAATTCATGTCAATCGGCCGGAATCTAGTAGACTTGCTAGCGATCAACAGCCGTTGACCTGCGGTAGTCAATGTTGATCGTCACCAGCCAGTCAATGCTTGATCATCTTGCCATTTCTTTTAAAAGCATCTCTATAATCTCGATACTTTTAAATCAACTTACCTTTATTTTTAATGTTATAATGATATTTTAATATTTTTAATGATACTGTAAAATTTGGACATAAAAGTGACACGTGAAAATTGATCCTTATTGACAAGTGACACATTTGGATTGAAAAGTAATACTTCTTATAGTTATTTGTGAAGTAATACTTTTGATTTTTAAGGGGTGATATATTTGAGTTGAAAGTGATAGTTTTAATACTTATTGGACGAGTGATACTTTTTATACTTATTTGAGATGTAATACTTTTGATTGTCAAACTTTTGATACTCATTTGAAAAATGATACATTTAGATTGAAAGTTGATACTTTTGATACTTATTTATCATAAAAATGAAAAATACGTGAGTATGCAAGTCGCATATATGAATTTACTTTCTTATTATTGCATTCTTTTTACTTTTTTTTTGGTCCCAAATTAGAGTCATATTTAAACTTTTAACCAACACTTCCCATTAACAACATGGATTTTAACAAATCCTAATGCACACCTAAAAATAGTACCATTTAAATTGAAAGTTTACGGCTAATGTTGATCTAAAATCTAGTTCGATTAAAGACCGTCATTATTCCATTGAAAAGAGAAATTTTCCCAAATGAAAAGGCGAAACTTTAAAACCGTGGAATACCATTTGCACAAATATTGGCTGAGGAATTGCCACGACATCATACGTGTAAACTTCCCAACCGCTCCTAACGACTAGTGAAGATGTCGAATCAGGCAACGCCCACTCTTCAAATTCCACCGCGAACCCAACTATACCATGATCAAGCTTGTTTCATTTCCTCGTTCAATCACTTCATCGATCTCACGAACAACATTCCTCGTATTTGTTCATCAACCAACTCGAAAAACCCACATTCCTTTTCGCACAATTTATAGAGCCATGCAGTCGAATTCCTCTAAATCAGTAGCCACACCAGTAGTGCAACAAGTTCCAGGACTTGCTACTGAAGAAATGAGCAGCATCACCGAACAAACCTTCCGAAGATACACTTCTACTTCACTGCCCAAAAGAAAAGGCAAGGGGGTTGCTATTGTTTGGTTTAGGAGCGATTTAAGAATATTGGACAATGAAGTTTTGCTTGAGGCTTGGGTTTCATCTGAGGCTGTCTTACCTGTTTTTTGTGTTGACCCGAGGCTTTTCAGTAAAACCCATTATTTTGGGTTCCCTAAAACTGGAGGTATTAATAACGAATACCCTTTTAATTTCTCTTTTTAATTATCTCGACATTTATAGTTCAATGGTAATTTCTTCCTTTTTTTTTTCTTTTATTTGGGTGTCAATTTCCGTAATTTGTGAGTTCTTTATCAATTGAACCATTAGTAAAGTAAATGCTTCTAATAAAAGAATTGTTGAGGGTGGTTGAATGGTTCATTTGGCATCTATTGAATATGATTAGTTGTATTCAGTTTTGCGTAAACTTTGAAGAGAATAGTTCATTAGGATCAAGAGACAATTTTGGGATAATTAAGTATATACTTTTGTCTCAATTCTCTGTGTTATCTACCGTCAGTCATTATATTACAGGAGTAAGTTTTCGACGTGTTTAAGAAGTTAAGAGTTTGGAGCAAAAATTCAAGAAAATTTCTCTGCAATGAAAAGTTTTATACATGATATTTTTCATCTATGGTTGTAAATTCTTGGATTTATTGCTTTGTTGAATTTTCAGATTTAGTCTTGGTACTTTCCAATTTAATATTAAGTGTAAAGATAATGATCATATGGCATCCAACAAATATAAGTGCATTCTTTTCAACTTGAGAACATCAGTAGATGACTGGAATTCTGGAAAAGTTATGCTTGATGGTTCTGAACTCATATCTTGAATTCTTAGACAATGAACTACTGAGTGACCAACATGTCCATGGAAATGCCTTCAAATCCCTGCTTGTAGGCCATGGAATTTTACCAGGTCCAATTCCAAACCCACCCACATTTGCTGTTCAATTGGAGTATCAATCGTTTCAGTGGAAGTATACCTTGATTGTTTTGATGATTCTCATGTCTTGATGCATAGCTGCAGGATAGAGCTGTGTCAATAGAACAGTATTCTATGGGTATTAGTTTTCCTTTAGCTCTGGTGATGAAATTATTGAAGATTTACAACTGGTTATTAACAGTGATATCTGTCTATCTTGTTCAATTAGAAGAATTAGTTGAGCAATAGAAGAACTACGTTGGAATCTCAATGGTTAATGCGGTCAAATATAGCTGCAGCATCTTGATACTTTATCTGGTTGTTGTCCTCTAACTCGGTTGTGTAAATTTTTTTTTGGCAGTTTTGAGGGCTCAGTTTCTCACGCAGTCTTTGGCTGACTTAAAAAGAAACTTAAATAAACATGGGCTGGACTTATTAATTAAACAAGGGACACCAGAGGATTTTCTGCCTTCACTAGCGAGACAATATGCAGCACACACAGTTAAGCAGTCTCCATTTCGAATGATTATTTTCTAAGTAAATTCTTAAGCAGCTGTTGATCGCTAATTATGGTCAATTGATTGTTAGGCTTTGAATGGCCAATTGATTGTTAGGCTATGAATTGTGTAGGTGTATGCTCAAAAAGAAACATGCAGTGAGGAGTTGAAGATTGAGAGATTGGTGGCTAGAAACTTGCAACAAGTCCACCTGTCAGCAACTGAAGGGTTATCTACTAAGCCAAATTCCACTAATGGTACCAAATTGAAATTGATTTGGGGCGGTAGTATGTATCATATAGAAGACCTTCCATTTGATTGTAATTGTTTGCCAGATGTCTATACACAGTTTCGCAAGGTATCATCATTTTTCTTCTAGTTTAGAGTGCATACTTTTTGCCTATAAGAAGAAAAATCTCATTAGCCATGTTCTCTTTTTGGATGATGACCAATTTACAGTCTGTTGAATCGAAGTCTGAAATCCGTGGCTGTGTAAAGCTCCCACCAACACTTGGACCACCACCCAATGTTAATGACTGGGGCTGTGTTCCAGAAATTTCTGATCTTGGCCTTCAGCTGCTAAAGGCAGGTGTAGTTCTTTCTTAGATTATTAGAAGGGTACCTACACACAGGTTTGCACACGTTTAATCTTCCTTGAACATTTATATCTTTTGCTAATTTAGGTTAACAGAGGAATGACATTTGTGGGTGGTGAAAGTGCAGCTCTAAGTAGAGTACACGAGTACTTCTGGAAGAAGGCAAGAGTTTTTTCTTACATAAGAATCTCAATTATGTTTTTCTTTTGGAAAGTTTAAAAAAAAGGGATGGATAGGAGGCTAGTTTACAACACTCTTCAAGAAAGTTTAGCAATGAAAACCAATTGTAGGTACTTCAATTGCTATTACTCCATATTATTTTGTTCATCATTTGTTATGGTCGTTATCATGGTATTCCATTTTCCACAAGTCAATGTTATAGCATTCCCTTTTTGGTAGATTTGATTTAGAAATTCAAGTTTTTAATGACTGTGATAGAAGGACTAAAATGTTTTGTCCTGAATTGTACTTTTCAGGATTTGCTTAGCATTTACAAAGAAACTCGCAATGGTATGTTAGGTCCTGATTACTCCACCAAATTCTCCCCTTGGCTTGCATCAGGATGCCTTTCTGCTCGTCTTATTTATGAGGAGGTCGATAATGATTTCATTATTAGAGCATTGGAAGTAATACTATTTGTTTCCCAGTTCATACTAATGTCATGTTTCTTATTTATTTAAGGTCAAGAGATATGAAGCTGAGCGACGATCAAATAGTTCAACATACTGGTATCTCTTTCTCATTCTCTCTCTCTTGCTGTAAAATATGCTAACCTATCCTATGTAACTAAGTATCTGAAACCGACATTTGGAATGAGACTGTCCAAACTTTGAATCACTAATGTGTCCTTTAGGAGTATGCATCAAACTTCATTGATCTATTATGTTTTTGACCTTTGAGCATCCAATTATGCTGTCCGCTAGTTTGATATTCACTAGAGTTGAGAAGAGCTTCACAGTGATTCCCATAGGATAATTAAACTTGCAAAATTGTAGATGTTCCTATAGGATAATTTTTTTGGTTTAATTTTTTCTATAACATGTGTAATCTTTTCAGGGTTGTGTTTGAATTGATATGGAGAGATTACTTCAGATTTCTTTCGATTAAGCAGGGAAACTCCCTCTTTCATCTAGGTAAAGCAACATGGAGTCAATGATTTTCTGAAGAACATACAAGTACTTTATTCCTTGTTGTTGAAAGCTTTCTTAAGTGACTGAATAGTATGGATTCATCAAACTGAAACACCTTGACACACATTCCCTTAGAAAGGAAAATGCAATTTTCTTTCCTTGTCTGGTCCATTTTTGTTATTAATTTATATTTGGCTGGATAGAAGTTCATGTCTGACTATGCCACCTCATTTTGTTCTTTGTTTTTTTTCATCCAAATTATGCTCTATTTCATTTTTAGGTGGACCTAGAAACGTTGAGCGTAACTGGAGCCAAGATCACAACCTTTTCGATGCTTGGAAGGATGGCCGTACCGGGTATATTATTCAGTGCTTTTGTTGTGGTCACTCAATGTCTGTAGACAAACTCCCTTTTCATGCTTAAATTGGATCCCACTCACAAATCTTTCCCCAGCCCTGTAAATGGCTGAGGAAAATGAAAAGGAAAAGAAGGAATAGAAAGATTGATGCTTGTGAATAGGGGATGAGGAATTTACTTGTTATCTTTTCTTGATTCATCTAATATTTCTACACATTTAGGTACCCTCTCATAGATGCAAATATGAGAGAACTTTCAACAACAGGATTCATGTCAAATCGAGGCAGACAGGTAGCAACTAGTAACATTCTCTGAAAATATAGCTGAAACATTCTAGATTGTTCTTTTATCAATTCACAATATCAGTATTGTGAGATTGTTATCTATCATATCTCTGCTTTGAACTCAAATATCAGATAGCTGTCAGCCTACTTGATGTTTCCAATCATTGATACATCTTTTCACAGATTGTATGCTCCTTTCTTGTCCGAGACATGGGTATTGACTGGCGAATGGGAGCAGAGTGGTTTGAGTCATACCTTTTGGATTATGATCCGTGCTCCAATTATGGTAATTGGACATACGGTGCAGGTATTCACCTTTTGTGCATTATATGTTTATTGTGGTGTAAGTTACAGTTTATGTAAGGGGAAAGACTATCTTTTTCGAATACACAAAACGATTCACTGTGCTTTGCTGAAACTATATGGCCTTTTGCTTTATGGTCTTAATTCTTGGAAAAATTTCTTCTTTCATTTGGCTTTTCCTGTTTCTCACTCTTGCACTCCCCATCATCGACCACTACCCAAGCCTCAAATTTGATGCTGGAGAAAGAATGTAGACAAATCTTGCAAAATCTCCTTTCATTGAACATCACTTATCAACTTTAATCAAATTTGGATTCTATCAAATGACAAATTATGACAATCAACTAATCAAAGTTTCAATTCTTTTCCTCTTCCTCTCTTTTGTTTACCCTATAAAATCTTTACAATTTCCTTTTTTGTTGAGGAATTGACTTATGCTATAGCAAGGATAGAAATTTATGCTCAATTCCTATGTGCATTCATGGAGTTAGTAAGGAATAGTTGTGATGTGGGAAAGTTATCTCTTATATGCAGCTATCAGCTTAACTTCAATATTTTCAGGTTGAATTTTGATTTGAAAGGTTTGAAGGATGGTTATCTTATAAGAACTGGCAAGTTATACAAACAAAAATTGCACTTCTACAAAATGGGCATTTGATAATTACTCTTGATGTACTTTGAAGAATACATAATTTTGAAAGGCTTCATGCCATCAGTTCTTCAGCAGCCCCAAAACTAAAATAAATCCTATATGAGTGCAATATATATCGCCTGTCGCGGAAAGTTGAAGAACCTGAATGGCAACTCCCTATCCCTTTTAAACACTGTCCTTTCCACATATTATCTAGGATCTCGCACATTGGATGAAACCTGTGTTCAACATATTGAATCTATACACAGTTTACAATCTCAAATCCTCAAATTTTGCTAGACATGTCCTTGGAGTGACTTCGCTTCTAATATCTTCCCACATTGTTTTGTCAAAAGAGATTTTCATGTTTTGTTTGCTTTCAAGCAAACCATTTTCTTATAAATATTTTCAAATGCTTCTCTTGCCCATTAACATTCTCTATTATCACTTTCCTTTTAAGGGTAGGTGAAACTCAACCATCTTCCTCACTAAAATTTCTAACCATTTCCTTATTGATTCTTTCAAATGCTTCTCTTGCCATTAACATACCTCCACTGTCACTTTCCTTTTAAGGATTGATGAAACTCAACCATATTCCTCACTGCCATTGTGGGACTTCAGCTATTCCAAATGGATCAAGATTTAATTCTTCCTCACCATAAGGTTTCTTGTTCTCTTATCACATATATCTTTTGGATTATTCCATTCTATCAGCAGCTAATTTTGTGTTTCTGGTCCGGTTGGTTATAAGTGGAGAAATATTTGTCCTATCAAAATTTATTTTTGGTCATTTGAAATGTATTTTTGTGTTTGCTGCTAATTTATTCTCCATACTTTTTGTAATACCATTCGACACTACTTTGTATTTCAACAAAAATAGGCTGGAAGCAGTCGTTCTTCAGTTTTGTGATTATTGATACCCTTCAAATATGTAGCCGATTAGTGTTTTACTTCTTTTGGCATTAAGTAGCCAAGAAATTTTCATAAATCTCATTGGTTCCATTTGTGGAATTAAATAAGAAAGGAGTATTTTATGTGAATGCTAGATAAAGTTTTCCCCTTTTCCGGTCTCCTGTAATAGTGGCCAAGTTCTCTTTTATATCCTGCTTTCTTCTGTTTTATCAACATTTTGGCTGAAACCTTTCATTACAGTGATGAAGGGGAGAGATGGAATATCCATTCTCACCACTCTATAGTCTAGTCCATCAGGCAATTGATTTAATAAAATTAATGGATGTTCAAACTCAAAACTTTTGCTGTATCATCCATTCTGTTTGGAAACCTATTTTTTATGTTCTACACACTGAACCCAATCACCATTGACTTGATACTGTGCCTTTAAAATATCATTAGAGGGTTAATCATGGGCAAAATTCACATTTATTGGCATGCCATACAACCTCTGGAATTTCCTTTCTTCCAGAAATGAATACTGGTGTTAAGATAAACTTTTCCTACCATCTGTTTTATCCTCAATTTGAATTTTGGAGACAGTTTTACGACGCAGCTCTGCAGGCTGATGGATCCAACTTCAATCATGTCAGAAGTTCCTTGCCTTTTTGGGAATTAAGATTACAAGCAAAGATACGTTATTTGTGTCCGGAAAAATAGAAAGAAAATTGATTCTGACACCCTTTTCATCTTTGCTTTAATACCTGCCAAAAGCTTGAGCAAACCCATTCTCTTTATAGCTTTAGCCAATCATTTCATGCCTCAGAGTCTTACCAAGACTCCTTGTCCTCCTCTATACTTAAATCAAAGTGCACGTGTTCATTTTATGCCTACTGTTTTCAGTTTTCTTGGACAGGCTTTAAGGAAAATATATGATCCTTTCATCAGCTTCTTTGCTTTTCTTGGTCCATGGTATTTGCATTTCATCTCATTCCTTCTACCAACTGGCTCTGGAATTTTTCCAACTGTTTAATTTATTGATTTTACCTTTTTCATCCTATCCTTCGACTCTCCTGTTTTGTTAACACAGTTGGTCCTTGTCCCCATCCCTATCAATAGGAGAAACCATTTTTCTCTTCCAGTCTGTCATATTTCATGCTATTCTTCAAACATTTGTCCTTTTCTGTAATTAGAGGTCAATGACTTAGTTTACCTGGGTAATTGAGTCTTCAATCACCTCCTTATCATAGGATGCCTACAGTTTTTCTGTCTTATCGATTTATTGTTTGTGAATATTGTTGTACGTGGCTTCTCTTCTAAATGACGAGAGTCTATCTATATTCATCTCTATCTCTCTCTCTCTCTCTCTCTCTCTCTCCCCCAGCCAAAATGAAAAAGAGAAAGATAACCCTTGAGAGACATGTTGTTATAAGTTCTATAAGTTGAGAGAGAAGCATAACTTCATAAGTTTTATAAGTTATATCTATCAGATAATTATCTTTCTGTGGTCTTGGTATTTAATGATCTTTTGTTCTGAAATGATAGCCGTGACAGTAAATTTTATAATAAAGCATAGTCTTCTTGTTAAACAAATGTACTGCTGTAACAGTTTTATGGCACTTGTTTACAGCCAAAAGGCTTTAGGCGCATCGAGTTTTCTGATTCTTCATATGTTAAGTAGTCATTTCATTAACTTGTGATGACTGCTATTATGGATCTTGTTACTTTGGATCAAACATTTTTCTTTCATGAAATGTTCTTCTGACTGATATAACCTTGTTTCCTACCTCTCATTCTCTTGTTCTCATATGCATTTGGAGTTTCAAATATTAACTTCCATTCTTGCAATCTTTTTATTTAGGTGTAGGGAATGACCCAAGAGAAGATCGTTACTTCAGCATTCCCAAACAGGTCAGCAAGAAGCTTCAAATATTGTGGTTGGATTGGAATTACCTTTTTATGTAAAACTTATTGGTAGCTTTGTTTTTCACTTATTCACCCTGAAGGTGAAAAGAGATGCAGTCAATAGTTTGGTAGTTATCTTTAAACTAAGAAACTCTTATGGCATCAGGGTTTGAATTTGCTGCAATGGTGCAAACCATAAGAAAAATGTTTTGGCTTAATGTAAAGCTTAGTCATATTTTTCTTCTTGTTGGTGAAAAAAATGTGACAAGATATTTGATATCATAATCCTAATGAAAAATTTTCAGAGGCGTGTGACTGTGACAAAAAAGAAATGAATTATATAAAAACAATGATGCAACTAGTAAAGTGAAAATCATGACCTGCAACTTACGTAATGAATGTCTTGCTCATCCTTCAAGCAAACCACAGAGTTTCGTATTCTGACTCCTGATGTCAACATATGAAGTTATCTTTAGTCTTTTGCAGTAGAGATTCTAGATTTGATTTTCAATGAGAGAATTCTTGCCATAGTTGTATTATGTTCATTTATGTAGAATTCCATAAGTGAATAACATCTACAAATATTCGACTTCTGTAGGTTGTTCTTTTACTATATTTTTTGGTGTAAATGCTCAGAACATTTCTTCTTAGACATAATTGACAATGTGATTCTTTGAGAGTAAAGAGGCATGTATACAAGAATGAGTGACGGAGCTAGAGGAAGAAACATCACTAGTCTAGAGGGGAAATTGTTTAAATTCAAATGAATGCATCCCGTTTACCGTTAGTTCAACTCATAATGATGGTATTGTATGGTGGAACTAGTGTGTTTGATGCAATTTTTGGGTAAAGAGATATGCACTGAGAAAATATTTTGAAGAACACTTAATGTTTGCTCTCGTTTGTGACTTTAGAAGAAGAGAATAAATGAAGAGTCAATTTGTGAAACCTAATAGTATGGCAAATATATGCTGACCTTAATGGAAATGTTTCAACAGAAGATGAAGGACATAACTTGCCAACTTCAAATCATATTTTCTTTCTTTTCTATTTGTTTTTTCCAAGTCCAAAATACAGGAAAAGATGCTTCCTCTCTTATTCCTCCTAGACTCCCCAGCAAAATCACTTTTTTCTTCCCTTTTTCTGCTGATTAAAGTTTCCTCTTCCTTTTTTTTTCTCTCCTGAACTCTCTAACGTATTGGATAACTGAATGAATTTGTGAAGAAGTTGAACCATTATTAATAGGATACCTTGCTATGATTCAGTTGGCTAAGGACAAGTGATACCCAAATTTGTATGGTTCTTTGCCTCATTGTAGGAAGAAAATGACCCATTCCATTGTGCCATTTCAGCAGAAGCTCACTTTTACAGGCTTTGCTTGTGTGTTTTCATGGTTTTAATCTGTACCATAGGTGAAATATTTGAGTTGTTTGCCATCTTCTTCAAGATTAGTTATATGGATTTCTTACAAGTTATACACTACCAAAAAAATTTTATATGTAAGGTCTTCAAAGAAAGTGAAGATGAATTCTATGTGATAATTTCCTCTCTCTTCAAATGTGGATTTGGGTTCAAAGGCAAGCAATGGAGAGATATATACTTCATTTACATTTTAGTTTCAGATTTGTTGGTCAATTAGATTGCTGTAAACATCAGGGCATCTTTCAAAGTTTCAAAATTTAAGTGTTTCTGATTGGTTAAGTTAATATTCACTTGGCCACTAAGTCGATCTGTTGTGAAACAACTGCCTAAGCTGCTGCTGATTACAGCTTTCCAGAATTAGGCTTCTTGTTTCTACAAGTATGTGCTTCCATTGCCACTTGATTGGAGACCACGGAAATTTTGTTTTGATTTCCATGAGAAACATAATTTTTTGTTCTTCTGCTTCTAGATATCTAGATCTGCTTCTTTCTTGGCCTTGACGTGATTGAAACCATTTACTTCTGCATTATTCATGTTCAAAGATCAATCAAAAACCATATGGATTAGAAATCTTTGGAGCTTGTTCAGAGGAATAGACTTTGAACCAATTTTATCATAAAACATGTCAGTGCATGTGTAGAAGTTCCTTGGTCATTTAAGTACCCATAAAAATCTTCTGAGGTAGTTTATTAAATTGAATGGAAGTGTCCATGTTGCCTTTCGTACTTGCTTAAGTTTTCAGGCAGAAAAAATTGGAACAGGCCATTTAATCTTATAAATGGGCGCTGTTCCTGAATGTTGGAAAAAAAAAGAAAAAAAAAGCCTTGTTGATTGATTATTTTTCTCCAATTAACAAGCTTACCACGGAATTTGCCTAGTTATAAGTAGCTTAGCTGCCTATAATTAGTCAATTCTAAACTCAAGGAAAGGAGAACGGTTGAGACAGTTGAAAGCCAACATAAAAATTTTGCCAAACTCTAATGATATATGGACCACATTAGAAATCGTGTAAAGATTAGAATACTGACTAAATGAGCCTAAATCGAGCACAATGGCGGAATATGATTTATATAACCGACACCACTTAGTGGGATAAATGCTTTGTTGTTGTTGTTGTAACAAGCTTAACATAGGAGTATTTATCAGTCCAGCTTTCATTTGACAAACAAGCTGCTTGATTTGTATTGGACAGGACTGGTCATGGATGCATGACCATGCATGATTACATCCAAAATGTTTCAAGCATTACAAGTTAAGGAATCTATATCTATATGTTTGTATTTTGGTTTTGTGTCAGTTTCTCATGTACATTTGTTGCTTGTATAAAAAATTCTTAGTAATGCATCCATATAATCTACTTCCTTCTGTTCACATGCGAAGTTCGTTCAAATCCTTTAAGCCTGTTAGTTCATCAATCTTGTGTAATTTCACTTGATACAGGCTCAAAATTATGATCCGGAAGGGGAGTTTGTAGCTTATTGGTTACCGGAGCTACGAGCACTTTCTAGAGAGAAAAGAAACTTTCCGGGTAGCTCATACATCAAACCGATAGTAGCCCTGAAGTTTGGGAGTAATAATAAAACTAAAACAAAGACAGTGGTTTCTGTCACAAAAGGAAAGAGTGAAAGTAAAAATGAAAAGGAGCTGGAGATAAAAGGATGATGTAGAATGCCTTTTCTAGTGACTTATAAATTGTACTGTATGATTGATCAAAAGATTGGGAGCATGATTCTGTTTGGGATCTTAATTGTTGTTTGCTTTCAATGTACAAATAATTTTTTTATTGAATGAATTGAAGTTTCTAATGTTATCTGGAGTAAAAATAGAATGTTTAAATTTTTCTGGGTTAATTACCGATAACCCCCATGTGGTTTGCTGCATTTTCGTATAACCCCCATGTGTTGTCAAAATATACCAACAACCCCCACGTGTTTTGTTTTCGATTGTAAAGTGGATAGAAAGTCAGTCCCCTAACGGAGATTGAGTTACACGCGTATAGTTTTGCAAGTGTGATTGTCCCAAGCTTATTAAGTGATCATACAATTCCAAAAGTACCCTCTCTTTGACCTTTAAATCTAAGTGTGCTTACTGACTTCCTTCTTCTTCCTCATTAGAATCTATACTTCAGTCGAATACATCTTTCTCAAAAAAAATCTCCACAACACAATACTTAGATCTAGTGGTATTCGTTCAATCTATCTTATTTGAAAATATAACCATTATCGTACAGATCTCAATTTGTTGAAGAGAACTATCAAGGATCAATTTATCAAATTTTAAGTGGCCACAAAAATTTTCAGAGATGTCAAATTCAAGCTACAGCAGTGGAGGAAGTCGTGGAGTGGGGTATCAGTATAAATATTGTGAGTGTGGGAAAAAGGCAGCTGTAAAGATTGTAAATTATGAGAAACCCTCAAAAAGAATGTTGTATTTTGTGTGAGAGACAAAAGAATGCGCGATTTTTGGGCATGGTGTAATCCGACATCAATAGATAGAGGAGAAGAAAACAACAAGAGAATCATGAACAACATTGACGCAACTCAAAAGGTTGTTGAAGATTGTAGAATCTCTCCAATAAGGCAACAGATTGGGGAATGTTTAAAAATGATAAATCTATTAATAATTGTATGTGTTGTTGTATTGTTTTTGTCTTTGATAATTAGCATTTTGAAGTGATTTTGTATTAGTAGTTAGGTTTGTCATATACTAAATTGTTATGTTGTTGTTAAGTTTCATTATGAATTGAAATGGATTGAAGTTTACAAATATCGGTGTAACATGTTAAAAACATGTTGTTAGAGTTTCATATCCCTGTTACAAGTGATTTTCAAATTGAAGAGCAAGTCCCCTAACAAAGTTCATATCCAGAGCATCAAAGTGCAAATATTGAATATCATATCAAAATGCACAAACATTTGAACCAATCCCTATTACAAATACTAAATATATCTGCAGCATATATTGTTAATAGATAGCATCAATATAGCAAGTTGAAATCTAATACAACCAAAAGTAATAACTGTCTTTCTATTCAATTGAACCAAAGCATCAAACATTTGTAGACATTGTAGGTATTGTGCTTGATGGAGTAAGAGCATCATGGCCTTCAAATGGAATAGGAGTATCATGTCCTTGAGGTACACTACGGGAAAGAGGTTGTGAACTGAAACTAGATGGTACTTGAGCCTGCATGAAAATTACAATGATCAAACAATATTCTCAAGTCACAATCAATTGAAAACTATATAACAATATCATTATATATACATGTGACTAACATGGAACCTTTTTGGATTTTTTTGATGGGGGATAGTTTGAGCTTCACACTACCTGTGTCATTGATGGTAAAGTATTTGGAAGAGGTTGTAAACTGGAACTGAATGGTGAGCCTGCATGAAAATTACAATGATCAAACAATATTCTCAAGTCACAATCAATTGAAAATTGTGTAACAATATCATTATATATACATGTGACTTAGATGGAACCTTTTTGGAATTTTTGGATGGGGGGTAGTTTGAGTTTGAATCACCAGTAGCCCTCTTTCCTCCACCTACAACACTATTACCATCAATAAGTGCTTGTACAATAGTATGATCAGTTTTAACAGCACCATCACTCAATAATGGTGCCTGTCCACTTCCTTGTTGTGTCCCAAGATTTTTTGCCCACTTTCTTGCTGCGTCCCAAGATTGTCATCAACTGCATTAGATGTTTTAGGTGCCTAGTAAATAAAATTAGGGTTAATATATTTGAAGTGACATAAGTTAAATAAGTAAAGTAGAATGTTGAATATATTTGAAGTGACAAATTACAAAACTGAAATTCTCAAAACCTTGTAATATTTGGATTTTGGATGGATTGGAAATTTGCAAGATCTTGAATTATGGCCTGCTTTAAAACACCTCTTGCAGTGGACAGTTAGACCTTTTCTTGTGGATGTTTGCCCTGGACGTGGTTCATCTTGCTCTCTTCTTCTCAACTTTTTTGGCCTTCCTAGTTGCTTCCTCATAATGGGAGGATTAATTGTCTCTCCAACATTTTTCATCCGAAAAGTCCATAGAAGGTATTGGAGCAATGGAGAATTTGTATGCCTGCAAATATACCTCTCTTGTATAACATTTATCCACATATGACTCCATTTCCCTTTTTGCATGTTGAATTGCTGCAATTGCATGTGGACAAGGGATTCCTGTCAACTGAAAATTACCACAACTGCAATTTCTTGATTCCAGCCTAATAGCATATGTTACTCCTACACAATCCACCTCATATACTCTAGGAGATGAATATACTGCCCTACAAAATCTAGTTGCAATCTTGTTTTTCTCCACTTTTTCTTGAATATTAGGACAAAGTGTACCCTTATATTGCTCCATGCCAGCTCTCTTTATTTGTTTTCTCTGTATCAACTTTCTTCTAATCCATTCAAACATTCAAATAATGGGTTTGTCCCTAGCCTCCAAGATATAACTGTTGAATGATTCATTGATATTGTTTACCAATATATCACTCTTGCATTTAGAACTAAAGTGTGACCTTGACCATAATGTAGGAGGTATCTTTTTAAGCCAACCTGCTGCATTGAGTGTGTTTCCCACCTTTGGATAAGCTTTCTCAAGATTCTCCATTGCTCTTTTGAAGTCCCTATATCATTCCCAGCAGAAGCTGCAGCCCAAAAATAATATTTCAATTCATTTCCCTTGAACTTTAGCTTAAAATTCTGATAGATATGTCTAAGACAATATCGATGTTCAGAATCTGGAAAAACCTCATCAATTGCATTAATTAGTCCCTTTTGTCTGTCGGATATAAATGTCCAATTGACATCTTTCCAACTCCAATTTGCTCCTTAAGCCGACTTAAAAACCATATCCAACTATCAGTTCTTTCAGCCTCTACAACACCTAGTGCAACTGGAAATATATTATCATTTCCATCTCTTCCCATAGCTGTTAGAAGTTGACCACAAAATGGACTCTTTAAAAAGCAACCATCCAGACCAATATTAGGCCTACAACCTGCCAAAAATCCCTGTTGTAATGCTCCTAAACCCCAATACATTCCTTTAAAAGTCCCAATCTCATTTTCATTTGGTCTGTCCACTTGTATGGTCACACGGCTATTAGGAATTTCCTTCAATAGAATTGCAGCATAATTGACAAGCGTGTCGTTAACCTCGCAATTTTAACCTAACTAATGTAGTAGTAATGAGTAGGGTATCGTGTCTTCAGGGAAGGGGATGGTTCAAGAAATTTGATTAAAGTTGCTCTATTTGTGATCAGATTCAGAAGGAAAATTAAGAACGAGTAGAAAATCCAGGAGCTAGTAAAGAAATGTAACGCAAATGCAACAAAATAACAACACAACACAAGAGTGAAGTCACGAGGTTAAAACAGATGTCCCAGGGTTCAATTATCAGATGATTGCTCATTAAACTGTTATGCTATGCTCTTGACTCCATGCAAAACACATCAGGAGGAGAAATTAGTTGCCTAGGAATCTAGAGAAAACTCGGCATGTCGACCACAATATTCTCTATTCTCCCTTACATCTTACCTTTCCCATGGCGAGGCCTAGACAAGATGATTAGAATACTGCAACGACTCGACTATCCGACAACGGCTAGTAATACTTCATAATCTTAGGTCTCCCATGGCGAGGCCCGACCTAAGTTCCTATAACTAGCATCAAATAATCTTCCTTTACTTGATTCTTATGACTCAATGATCTTCAACTGGCATGGCGACCACATCTCTAATCACGAACTAAAGCAAATAAGCAAAGGAACTCCACACTAGTATATCTAACCCTAGTTTATGTGATTTACACTTCAATCGAGAAATCAAACCTCAATCTAGCATGACGACCTCCATTAAGGTTCAATACCCCCAGCAGAAGCATAAATTTCACAAATTTGATAGAATTAAGCATTTACGAACATATACGATATCTCTCGTGAAAGATGAGTCAATAGCATAACATTCATAGTTTAATTACACAGTCATTTGAATCAAACCCTAGGACATCACACGATCTAGCCAAAAATCACCATTTCAAGTTCGCGATCAACAATTCTCAACATTAAGCAACTCATATTCAATAATTGAAAAGATTATACCGATTAAATTGCTTCGGAAGCTTCAATTCACAAGCGGATCAATGTTCGGATCAAATGAACTGAAATTGGAGATCAATCGGCGAAGAGAGATTCTAGTGAAAGAATGAATGTAGAAAGAAAAAATTCCCGCTTACCAAAATCAAAAGTTCTATTCTAAAGCCTCCGATCTCCTCTATTTGTTAACTAATCCTCTATATATAGAGGTTACAAAACGTAAACAATACGTAAACGTAAAATGACCAAGATATTACAAAAATGCCACTACTCAATACAAAGTTCCACAAAGCAATTCGTACAAGACCACTATCTCACGCCTTCGAGCCTCCAATCCTCATGCCTTCGTCGGTCTCAGCATGCCTTTAAGCTATCCTGGTCACGCCTTCTAACACCTACGAGCAAGAGAACACCTCCAACACTTAGCCAAATTTTTGTATCAAAACATAACATTACAACAGCAATGCATCGGAAGCCAAAATCACATGAGGCTTGCGATGCGTCGCAAGCCAACATTTCGTGAAGCTTGCGATGCATCGCAAGCTACTTTCCATAAATACCATCGATGAATCGCAAGCCAATTTAATGCATGCTTGCGATGTGTCGCAAGCCAATTTCATGCATGCTTGCGATGAGTCGCAAGCCATTTTCCCACAAAGCTTGCGATGCGTCACAAGCTAATTTTCACACTCTTGTGCATACATGTTAATGTTCTTGTGCATACATGTTAATGTTCTTGTGCATATCATGTTCAAGGATTTCCATAAATGACGAAGTATGCTACCAACTGGACACAAGAATCGAACACACAAAATGAGTGCTAAGAATGGTGTTGTGATGTGTAACAAGTGGTGCATATAACGTGCTGTGAAGTGCCCATGTGAGTGTATGAATATGCTGTGAAATGCATGAACTATGTGCATGAGTGTGCTGTGAAGTGCCCATGTGAGTGCATGAGTATGCTGTGAAATGCATGAACTATGTGCATGAGTGTGCTGTGAAGTGCCCATGTGTGTGCTGTGATGTGCAACTGAGGTGCTGCAGCGCGAGAGCGCGCGCAGCATGCGTGCGAGGGCTGCGCGAGGTGCGCGCGCAGCGTGTGTGCGAGGGCTGCGCCCGCTGTGTGCGTGTGTACGCCTTGCCGCGCTCGCTCTGTGCGTGCGGCGTGCATGGCTGCTGCGCGCGGTGCGCGCGCAGCCTGCATGTAAGGTGTGTATAGGCTGCACACGGTACGTGCGCAGCGTGCATGTACGGTGTGTATAGGCTGCGCGCACCATGCGTATAGCTCATGTGCGTGGTTGTGCCATGTTGCGCGCGGTGCATATGCTGTGCCAACCCCAACGTGCACAAAGGACACCTTCCAAAGCCTTTTTAAACCATTTTAACACGTCCCATTATGCAATTCATGAACATACAACTCAACACATAATCTCATAAACTTTACACCACTTTATGGTCATTTACTTCATTTTAACACCCCAAGTTGTAATCCACCTTAATGCACAAAAATCACACATAACAACACACAAATGCTTGTAAAACAAGTCAAAAGCTAAGTGAAATAACACATATAAGTTGGTATAAAACCAACTTATCAATAATCTCTCACTCTATGGTACTGCTCCATATCACAACCTTGCATGGCCTTCTTTGCTTTCCTCTTAGTCCAATATGCTTGCTTGTATGAAATGTCAACCATATAATCACTCCTTGCTGTATTGACTAATCCAGCCACACTTATGTCTGGATCATCCCTGATTTTGTGTTGCAGTTTTTTACTTAAATAAGTAGATGTTGCATGAACATTGGTGTACTCTCTGCCACAAGAGTGAACATCTCTTATTGTTTTGATTTGAAAAGTTGTAGTATTCTGCACTGGACTTGCATGTAATCTCCAACCACAATTCTTCTTGCACAATACTGTCACCTTTGACCTTTCATTTCTGATGTACTTGAATTCCCATCGTCCCCTAACATGCCATTCTACGAGAGCCTCTCTAAAAATCTTTATATTTTTGAACTTTTGACCTACCTTTAATTGAAATTCTGGCTTGTTGAACTCATGGTCAGTATTGAATTCATGATATGAAGGCACACTGCTATTTTCTTTATCTGACAAAAGCTTCTCCAATAAATCTAATTCATCTACAAGAGGTCATTCCAATCCTCCCTTGCTTTCATACAGTCAGCTCCATTATGATTTTCTTCATATCTGCTAGCTCGTGAACTGCTTGGTGTATTTTCTGTTGTTTTCTCAGTTGAGGTATTTTGTTGCTGATTATTCAAATCATTAAAAATGTCTTCATCTTCTGGCCTCTCTAACCCTTTATTAAGCCAATATGGTTCACTTGATGTATTCGATCTGGTTTCTTCTTCATCTTTTAGATTATGCTTTTGTCTTTTGCCTTGCTTCCTCTTCCCTTTACATTTGGCTGATTTGTCTGGTACTTTGCCTCTACTTCTTGGTTTAGAAGTTTTGTCTGAAGCTTGCTCAGGAGGCCGCTCTGATGGCAGATTCGAGACCTGTTAAAAGGGCTGATATTTTGATTGGTTTGGTAGCTGTTTTTCTAGTTGGGTTAGTGGCTGCTCTTCTGGTTGGGTTGGTGCCTACTCTTCTAGTTGGGTTGGTGGCTGCTCTTGGGTTGGCAGCTGCTCTTCTAGTTAGGGTGGTGGCTGCTTTTGGGTTGGTAGCTGCTCTTTTGGTTGGGGTAGTGGCTGCTATTCTGGTTGGAGTAGTGGCTGCTCTAAGGGCAAATCTGAGTGTTGCTCTGCTGACAGATTAAACTTAACAGATTTTCTAGCTGTTTTCTTCACCACATTCCTTTTTGATGTATTTGGTTCTGCACTTTCAACCCCTCCGTTCTGCACTTTCTTCACCTCACCATTTGGTTGATTATTTTGCTCTCCATGTCCTCTAGCTCTCAGTGTCCTTCTGAATGGAACAGCCTTTCTTGCTCCTACTTTCACTCTTTTGGTTGGCTTAATATCACTTTAAATTTTAACAGACCCACTATCTCTGTCATTTTCAATATGTTCCTTACCATCACTATCCACAGTTTTGTCACTATTTATATCTTTATCTTCCCCATGATAAGTCAATGCTAATAACTCTTTAGTAACAGGCCTTTCAAATAAAATTTTTCCTTTAGGTCACACAACCATCAGTGGCATTTCCCCATTCTCAACATATAAGTGCATTTCACTTAGTCCCTCATAACCAGTAATTAAAATTTCTATGTCCACATCACTATGTATGCCAACAACACGAACATCTAATGCACAACAGGGTACTTGATAATATATCTTAATATTAACCGCATCAGGATCAATCATATTATACATTTCATGTAACTTTTGCAATGACAAATAGTCCATATTATATTTCTTGAATATACCAACTTTATCACCAGTATAAATTAAAGTTGGTTTCTCAATAAACCGATCACCAAAATGCATGTGAATATCAATGTCTGCTAGAGCAGGTGTGTGTATTGGACCTGACATTAAACAAGACAAATATATCATTTTTCTATATATATTATCATGCATCAGAGTTTAAAATCTTAAATTAAGTACATTAGAGCTTGGAACTTCATAGAGACATTAGGATGTATACAGGCGTTTTTCAACATTGACTTTTCTAACAACTACTTTTTCAACAGTGACCCCTTTTTATTCAATTCTCTTGAAAACGATGGACACTTTAGAATGTATATGGCAACCAATTCATAGCTACTAAATCACATATCAATAAACATTCAAAAAATGCTCTCTTCAACCAACCTCACCTACTGCTCTTCAACATATACCAAAAATCTCAGAAACCCCCAAAAACAACCCATAATGCACAACTCTCACAATGAAAACTAAATGTGTTAGCTTATCAACTTCCCAGTAAATTCTCCTGCCATTGAAGATAATGTGAATCTCTTCTGATAGCTTGGTTCTTACAGGTGAACTTGCAGATCTTACAGTCGAAGTTGTAGAAGTTGCAGATCTCTTCTGACTGCTTCTTACAACGAAATATTTGATTCTTCGAAGCAGAGCTACTTTGATTAGATTGGAGTACAGATTTTGGAAGAAAATTTGATTAGGGATTTTGTTTAGATTCTTCTGAAAATTAATTTTGACCAACAGTGAAAGAAGACTGTTTACTTTTACGACAGTGGAAAAGGGCTTTTATATCGGGGTACTTTCGGAAGTTTTGACGGCTCCGTTAGGGGACTGACTTTCCATCCACTTTACAATTGAAAACAAAACACGTGGGGGTTGTTGGTATATTTTGACAACACATGGGGGTTATACTAAAACGCGGCAAACCAAATGGGGGTTATCGGTAATTAACCCAATTCTTTTATGTGAAATTAGAATCCACTCATGTAGAATTTACTATTATTTCATAAAAGGAAGAGAGGTGGTTCCAGTTTTAGTTTGGTTTAGTTTTGGTTCGAGTTCTAGTTGGGTTTAGTTTTGGTTCGATTTCATATTCTATTCTTTATTTTGATTTCAAATTTTAATTTCATTTTCATAAGTTTACTTATTTATTTAGGGATTTTAAGTTTGAAAAATTATGTATTAGAAATTAGTAAATAAAGAAATACTAACAATTATTCATAGGTGAATTATACATTTATTTGACTTCAAACTTTATGTGTATTTGGGTATTTAGCTATAACATATGTATAAAAAGAAAGGTGTTAAAGAACAATTAAACTATTAACTCGAATTCAAATAGTGTGATTAAGGGTGTAATCGAGTCGAGTCGAGCTCGAATACACCCCTACTCGAGCTCCAAAGGGGTGCTACTCGAGCTCAAACTCGTTCAAGCACCAACTTTTGAGCTCGAGCTCAATCTCGACTTCAACTACCGAGCTCGACCTTGAGCATGAGCACGAGCTCGATTTTTTTTAATAATTTTTAATTTTTTAATAGTTTTTTAATTTTTTTTTTTTTGGAAAAAAATTAGTACGTATTTGTAATTTTTTAAAATTTTATATGGTCAAATTATAATTTATCATAAAAGTAAGGACTAAAACATAAATATAAGTAGGTTAAACTATAATATATCATAATTTCAGGGACTAAAACCTAAATATAAATAAAAAATTTTAAAAAAATATATGTACTCGAGTAGCTCACGAGCTACTCGAGCGTTCCTAATATGAGCTAGCCGCTCGAGGTCGACTATAACTTGGTCAAACCGATTTCGAGTTGAGTAGTTGGCCGAGCTACTTGCGATTAGTAGCTCGTTTAGCATCCCTAAGTGTGATATAATAATATAATTGAAATAATAATTGGAATTGAATTAATATATAGAATTTTGAGAGAAAGTTATAAAAAAATATATACAAAGAATAAGGAGATGGAAATAATAATTGAACTACTAATTGAAATTCAAAGAGTATAATGAAAAAATAGAATTAGAATAATAATTGAGATTGATTTAATATATAGAGTTTTTAGAGGAATAGAACTATTAATGATTAGAGAAGTGAGGAAAAAAAAATATAAAACGAATAATTTAACTAAATACATTAGGGAGAGAATTATGTGGTGAAAAATGAGGAGGGATGAATGTATTTATAAATTTTAGGAAATGAAAAATTTTTTTTTTTGCCAAATTAAAATCGAGTTGGAATTATCGATTCAATTTCATTTCCATTTTTAATGGGACTGCAATTGAACCTCCTAACAGTTTGATTACGATTTTAAAACGTCAAGTCGCGGTTTCAATTCCAAAAAGTAGAAGGTTCAGTTCTACTGTTATATAGTTGGGCCATTCTCCTATGAGACCGTCTCATGTATAAAACTTGTGTATAAATTTCACTTTAACATATAAAGTATAAAAAATTAGTGTATAAAGTATAAAAAATTAGCTTATAAAATATAAAAAAATTAGCATATTAGCGTACAAAATATCAAATATTAGTGTATAACATGTAAAAAATTAGCGTATTACCTTATAAACTATTTTTCGCGTATCATGTCTCATATATGAAACAGTCTCATAAGAGTTTTTGCGTATATAGTTTAATCATTTGGACATATTTGTTTTTCTATGTTTTAGTGTTTATGTTCACAAATCTAATTCGACTTGTTTGTTTTCTCCATTTTTCTACCAAATTTTAAAAAAATGCTACGCTAATTATTTTTGCTACATTATTTTTATAAATAAATATTAAATTTAAATTTGAATTTTGATTTTGTAATAATAAACATATCTTCCTAACACAATTAAAAAAAAACAAATTTAGAAAATATTAATTCAATTTTGAGTTTTAAAATTCCATCAACAAAAAATTCTCTAGTAAATTCTAACAAAACAAACTCATCAATCCAAACGCCTCCAAGCTATTCATTTCTTATAATAAAACCTAAAAAATAAAATAATATTATAAAACCAAAAAATACTCTATCCAAACAGAGCAAATTGCTTTGATCGTACTATTGGTTGTTTGTTGAAGCTCTTTTTCATTTATTTTCTTTGACGTATTATTGCTTGTTAGTTGAAGCTATTTTAAGCTTAGATTGCTTGGTTTATAATTCATTTTTTGAAATGTTAAAAGTTAGAACATGTAGTGGTGGAATCAGAACGTATTTTGAGGGAGCTCAATTGTATAAAACAAATTTCTCATAAAATAAATATATATAATGCTAAAGTATCGAATTGATAATCATAATGATAAAAAATATAAATATATATACATATCAATAAAATAGTTATTTGTTCACACTTGAACTTGTAGTACTGTGCGTATAAATAAGAGGAGACAATTGTGTTCTCGAATCTGCATCTGTTGAAAACGCTGCAAAATTTGTTCATTATCAATTTTATAAAAAATCTCCTTTACGATGTAAACTATCAAACTATCATTCATCCACTCAACTCCCATTGTATTACGCAAATCAGTTTTAAAAAGTTTCCATCACAGAGAAAATTCTTTCAAAGAATCAGTTGTAATTAGTAAAACCAATTCTAAATCGATCAAATGATATACCAATGAAAAAACCATGTTCTTGCCAGTTTGAACCATTTTTTAGCAAGACCCCCCAAATCTTCAATTATAGAAAATTCACATCATACATTATGAATATAATTCTTAAGTTGCTTCTCAAGTACCACACGATCAGTCAATGAAAAGTCTTCCGAATAAAGTTCAGCAAGACAGAGCAACTTACCAATGTCAAATTAAGAGAAAGAGTCTTTTTTTATCAAGATATGCAATGCAAGTAAGTAACTCTGTACTTGCTTCTGAAAATGATTATTCATCTCTTGAATCATTATATCAATAAACTAATATTGTAACAATAAAAAAGTTAATGCAAAAACACTATTGAAGAAAACACAAAAAAACTAGATATTTAAAAATTAAAAGTAATACCTGATAAAAATTTTTAACATGATAGTGATGAAAATTAGTAATCATTTGCCTATTTTGCCTACTATGACCATGAGTTCTCATATTTTCTTCCACATTAGACAATAGAATCATGTGGTTACCACAAAATGTATTAATTTCATTTAAAAGATTCTCCCAACCCTCATCTCTGAATTCTTGTAATCAAACTTTTATTTTTTTGATCAAACTGACAGCCAATACAATATTTTGATCCTTTTGTTATAAGGCAAATGACAGTTCATTCGTAATTTCTAACAAATATTTCATCATATGCATTACAAACACAAATTGATAACTCTCCATCTTATCAATTAAACTTGTAGCTATACCGCTATTATCAACATTAGTACCATCATCATACATATTTTCAAGCACTTGTAATATGGAAGTTCACATAGACATTAGACAAATAATAGTTATGTAATGTGATCCCCAAGGAATATCCCCTGGTCTCTTTAAACTGGTTTCATGATTTTTTTCCCTCTATGACTAGTAATATCTCCTCTCTCCAAACATTCTAAAAGCCTATCGTGTTCAAATTGTCTAAGTTTGTCTTTTATTTTATATGAAGCACTCGTAACATTCATAATCATAGTAACATATTGGAAAAAATCACTAATACTTCTGTTACTCTTAGCAACTGCAACAACAACTAGTTGAAGTTGTTGAGAAAAATAATGGAAATACTGTGCAGATGAATTTTTCATCAATATGAGAGCTTTCAATCTATTATACGCTCCTCGCATATTTGAAATCCCTTCATATCCTTGACCTCTCAATCTTGATAATGACAACTTATGTTTTGCGAACAATTCATCAATAGCTTTCTTCAAAGAAATAGAGGAAGTGTCAAGCACATGAATAATAGCAAGAAAGCGTTCAATAATATGTCCATTTTTGTTCACATATCTCAAAACAACTCTCATTTGATCATTGACTGAAATATCTTGGGATTTGTCAACTGTAAGAGAAAATATATTGTCCCCTATATCATTAAGAAGGACATTTGTGATTTCAGTAGCACAAGCACTTGTTAGTTCCTTATGAATTATTGGAGACTACATTTGAATGTTTCCAAGGGCATTTGATGAGTTGGTTTTATACCCAACTTATATGTGTTATATCACTTAGCTTTTGACTTGTTTTTTCAAGTAATTGTGTAGTGTTTTGTGCCATTGTGTGCATTTATGTGGTTTGCAACTTGAAAGTGCTAAAATGGTGAAAAAGACCAAAACTGATGATTAAATGAGGCAAATGTGTGTTTGATGTTAAATGACAAGGAAAGAGTTTAAAAGAGTTGGAAGGGTGTGTGAGAGATTTGAGGAAACCCTAAACATGTCTAATTGCTTAGTTTGAAGTTGGGAAGAATTGGTAGTGCGATTTCATTTGGGTGTAACTCTCTAAATACTAATCTAAATGAGGAGATCTTGGATGTTCTGGAAAGATCTTTGAGTGTACTGAATTTTGTATGTTTTAACTTTCTTCTACATATGTCTGAAAGTAGGAGAAACGGGGGCATCTTTGCAATTGTTCCTTCAGGTTTTCATCTTTAAATTCATATTTCCACAGTTTGGTAGAATGTGTATATCGTGATCTAAAAATCTCCAATGATGCTGATTCTTGAACCAATGGAAAGCTAAGAGAAAGATCTAAAACTCTTATGTTCACCAAAAAGTCCAATTCAGAGGCTAAGACACACATATTTTGCATAGAAGTAGATTATTGTGCTGAAATGGTTGCATCACACACATGCACTCACCTCGCCACACATATGCACAAATGGCAAGGTCTCGTAGCGAGACCTCGCCACACACACGAAAGCACAGCGAGGTCTCGCAGCAAGACCTCGCGCCATGAAAACGCTCTTGTTGATAATCAAAATATTTTCTAAGTGTGGAAGTTTTGTGTTCGTTTACAGAGGCTTGGAAAGGCGTGGGATCCAGAGGCTCAAAGGCGTGGTTGCCATGGTCATGAGGACATACGGGATGACAAAGGCGTGGAAGATAAAGGCTCAAAGGCGTGAACCGACAATATGCTCAACCTATTGTTGAATATCTTGTTATTCATAGTGGCATTCTTGTAATTTTATATTCATTTTACGTTGCGTATTATTTACATTTTGTAATCTCTATATATAGAGGATTTAGTTAGCATTTTGGAAGAGGGATCATTCTAGATAGTGAATAGACTTTTGGACTTTGAGAGCGGGAATTTTCTCTCTCTAAAACTTTCTCTCTCTAAAAATAAAACTCCGTTTTTGATTCTGATCGAGGATTTGCTCAGATCATTGTAATTCTTATATCAATTAAGGAGGCAAATCGTGTTTCTCTTGTGAATTGGAAGCTCTTGAAGCAATTCAATTGGTAAACTCTTTCCATTTAATGAAAATGAACTGTTTCAAGTTGCAATTTGACGATCGTGAATTGAGAATGGAGTTCTGTGGCTAAGTTTCTTATGTTCTAGGGTTCTAACAGGATAAATGTATAATTAGACTATACAATGCTATGCAATTGACACAATTTCTTAAGAATGAAATCATATGCGGTTTTAATGCTTGAGTCTTGTTAAGTTTCATAAATTCGCACTTTTATTGAATGAATTGAACTTTGATTGCGGTCGCCATGCTGAGTTGAGGCGAGATTCACCAATATATGTGAGAATTGCATGAAATGAGGACTAAATGTATGATTGTTGAGTCTTCCACTTGCTTTGCCAGATCATGATCTGAGATGCGGTCGCCATGCCGGTGGAGGATCATTTGAGCTGTTAGGAATAAGTGAGAAGAAACTCTCTGGAGTAAGCGAACACACTAGGACCTAGGTCATGGGATACCTTAGGAATTGCATGCTAGATTTGCTAACCTTGGAGAGTTGAGACATTGCGGTATGCATCCGCCACTCTTAGGCCTCGCCATGGGAAAGAGTGACGTTCGGGAGGGTAGAAGGCAATGCGGTCGCCATGCTGATTGCAGGCTAGTCTCTTAGGCAATTGTGATCTCCTCATTGTGTTACTTGTGTGTCAAGAGCATTGCAACCGTGGTCTAATGTGCATTCAACCGGTGAAAAAACTCTAGAACATCCACTCTCTTCCTGTTTTTACACTTTATTTGCTGCACTTGTTACTTTACTAGTTATTGCTGTGTTTTAGTTCTCTTTGTGACATTCCGTGACCAAACACTGACTTCAAAAATCCACCCCTTCCCTGTGGATACGATCCTTCTCACCACATCTACATTAGTGAGTAGGGTAAAATTGCAAGTACACGAAACGCTTGTCAGCATTCCCATTCATTGTCTTAGCAACCTCTTTATTTCGTTGTGTATACCACTTAATTAGTTAAAGAAAGTTTCCTTTATTTAAAAAACTTAAAGATTTATCATGTCCATGGAAAGGCAAATCTCATTTCAAAAGAAAGCGTGTCACATCCAAAACTGCTGTTAAGCAGGTGCGATAGGCAACTTCCATTTCACGTCCCTATGCTTATAACTAATGCAACACACTTTATCTTTGATTTTGAAAAGGCTCAAGTTGTATTCTTGCATCATTGTGAGCACTAGTTACACCACCAACATGTGTCTTGAATATTTCTATTAATTTTTTCCAATTACTTATCCCCGAGTTAGTAAATGCCTCATCTCTAAAAGAGATAGCACCAAAAACAAAATGTTGCATCCTTTGATATGCTATAATCCAACTATGAATTTTTTTTAAACAAAGTAACTTAGAAATTTTTATACTCTTTATCAAATTATTTTGAGGGATTAATATGGCTAATTGGTAGACAAGGGACTCTAATCAAATATTCTATTCGAACATGATCTCTAATAAAAATATCAAATTCTTTAATTGGTTTGCGTAACCTCAGGGCACTAACAACATCATCTGGGTTGAATTCCACACGAGAATATTTTTCTCTACTATTTTCTTCATTAGAACTTTTAGAAGAGTCAACATTTTGTCTTAAAAATTTATTCATAGCCTACAACAATTCATCAAAATTACCAAAGTCATCAAAGAACCTCTACCACATCAATGAATCCATGAGACATCAGTCGAGTTGTCGTCATTAAACATATCATTTCTTGGGAGGCAACCCAAGTTTTTTTAACTTTTCTCTTTGATTTCGTTAGTTAGATTATTGTTTTGCATTTTTTGTGTGTGTTAACGTGATTGTTGAAGTTGATTCGAGTCTAATTATTGGTGTGTAGGTGATGAAAGTTGAGTGGGATTGAAGGGAGGACGTTTCAAAGCAAAGAGAAGCAAGAGAAGAGGTAAATGGTGACCTCCACCGCAATGGAGATAGTTTTCCGTCACAACGGAGGGAAAAATGGAAAAAAAGAGTCTTCAACTAGAGGCCTCTATCACGGCAGAGAACATTCTCCGCCGCGACAAAGAGATTTTGCATCTCTTTATCGTGACGCTACAAAATTTTGAAGCTAGTGCTTTTGAGCTCTCTGCCGTGACGGAGAGGGAAAAGTTTGAAATTAAAATGGGCTAGTAGCCATTTTCTTCACAAAACAAAACCCTCTCCTCTCTCATTTTCTCTCAACTCAACATCACCCACACCTAACTCCCTCGAATTTGTGACAAATCCAACAGTAGAATCACTCAAGAGAGTCTTGAATCCATCTTTTCTTACCAAAAAAATTTCAGATTTGGGAGTTGGAGAGTGGTTTTTGAAAAAGTTTTCTTTAAATTCAACTCAAACATTAAGATAATTTCATGGCATTCCAAGGATTGGGAGTGTTCTTGGGAGTCTTGAAAGGGATTTGACGGTTCCAAACACCAATTAACCACACTTAAATCTCATTTTTTCTCAAGAACTCAAGGTAACATACTTCACTCTTTTTGTTCAATTCTTGCAATTTACCTTTGAATTCGTGCTTAATTTGTGTTATGCAATGATTAGTAAGTGTGGTGGGATGATTGTGGTGTTGATCGATGTACATAAACATAACTTTTCTCAAAGTAATTGATATGAACAATACATGTACTCTAGATGTTTGATGAAATGCACCTTAGAAGTTTAAAACTTGAAAATGCAATTTTACATGTTTCAATACTCTAAAATGGAATTTTCTTGTATTTCCTCTTGATTAAAGGGGTGAACGTGATTCTTTTAGGATATTTGGCTATGTCTTGATTAATTTGTGCCGTGAAGTTATGGTTCTTCATATTGTGAATTGTGTACATTGAAGGTTTTCCAAGAAACTAACCTGGAAGTGTGGAAGATGAGATCTTGTTCTACTCCATGTCTTTTCCACGTACTAAGAACTTACGATGATAGAAACTACTAGAGAATCTATTGTAATTCACCAAGTACTAAGTATAGAAACAAAGATAATAGTAAGGACGAATTGTATATTACTTACATCTAATCGTTAAATGTACTTAGTATGATATTCTATATATAAATACTAGTGGACTCCTATCTTTTATAACTTTATCTCATACGAGATAATGCCAAACTAATCTATCATGAGCGTATTTATCCCATATGCCAACATCTCCCACTCGCACATGATAGGAAGGCGTTTCTTACTCTATTCCTCAACTTACTCATTATATTTGTTCATACTAGTAAATAATTGGTGCGACCGCTGAGTTCACCTATTTTTGGGAGTTCTATACTAGAAACCATTTAAGGCTAGCATAGAGACATCAACCACTAATAGAGATAGGACTATCATGACTCAGTGATACGGATATCGAGGCTTAGAATCCTGGACACACGTTACTCACAACCTTTGGACCGTTGTTAGCTTAAATCCACAAACAAGAATTCAACAACAAGCTGCGGAAACACAAAAAGAAAACGCAAAAACAAGCTAAAGTGAAATCAAGGGAAGATGAGAAGATTGGATATTAACCAATCGAACCCCCACGTCTATATCAAACAATTAATTTAGCTCAATTAAATCATGAAACTAAACTAAAAGGTTTGAGATGTTCTTGAATTCAAGAACGAGTTGGCTCGCCTAGAGGTCTTAGCTAGAGGCTTGCGGGTCAATGAATTTCAACTAAACTTAATTGAAAATTCAAGGTTTGTAAACACAAAGTGCTTAACGAATTTAACAAAGCTAAAATTCTTAATTCATTCATATGTCAAAAAAATGTTAATGGTCTTTCCTTTAAATAGGAATAATTTCGGCCAAGACAAATAGGAAACCCTAGTGAAAGCCAATCACAACTTGACTTCTTAACTAACTAATTATCTAACTAGTTTCCTAAAACAAAACATAAGCTAAAAACGTTCTAATCTCTAGAAAATAGGGCACGACCTAGCTCCTAAAATGTAGGAGTTTTACTTTTCTAAACTTTCCTAAAAAGTTGGAGATTACTTTCCTAATTATCATGCAAGATAATTGGGCAAAGTAATTGACATAAAAACAAAAATTCAAGCCCATAATTAAATGTTAATGGAATTAATTATTACAACTCAAAATAAACACTAAATAATGCAAGAAAAGCGTGAACCAATGATGTAAAGTCCAAGCATGCCATCTTGGTCTTCAATGTAATCCATGAACGCTTCTTCAAGGTGGAATTTCCTTAAGCTCCAATGTAGAACTCCTAGGAACTTCTTCATGAATTGTGATGCAAGAAATGTTCCAAACAACTTCATGTTGACATGGTGATGGTGATAACGTGATGCAAATGGTTGGCCGAGGCTCCAACTCCTGGACCAAATTCGATCTCCAATGCTTAGGACCGTGCTGCACAATCAAGTTATTCCACGAAACAAAACAGCAAACCGGGCGGATGAAATTCGAGGGAAAAACGCAAGTATTGAGGATAAATCAAACCCCACGTTTTTAATACAAAAGAACTTAATTTAACTTATGAAAATTCAATTAGTTAAACAAGTTAATTTGGCCTGCTCTTTAAATAAAGAACAATGGTGAAGTCACCTATAGGTTACGCTAAAGGCAAGCTTTTACAATGGACAATTAAATAATTCTCCAAGGCTTGGACAACACAAAGTGTTAATCACAATTTTTAGCAAGCTAAAAATCTCGAAATTCTTCTTCTTATTTCTTAATGAATAAAAACGTTATTGACCTCCTTAAATAAGGATTAAAGTCGGTCATACAAGGAAGAAACCCTAGTAGTTGCCAAATACAACTTGACTTCTTAGCTAACTAACTAACTAACTAACTAACTAATCCTTTTCCAAAAAGGATTAAGGAACACGGTTTCAAAGGTGGCCAAATTCAATTTGACTTCCTTTGTTTCCTAAACTATTACTTGCCATTATAATATAAGATAATTGGGCCAAGTAATTTATTAAACAACCAATTAATTAAAGCCCACATTAAGTGTTTTGGACTTAATTAATTAACATAAAATTAAAACCCTAAAATTACTTGAGGGTGTGATCCACATAAAAGCCCAAGGACACGCCTCTTCTTTGGACTTTAACTCTCGGCCTTTGCAAGCTTCTTCAAGGTGGAATTTCCTTAAGCTCCAATGTAGAACTTCTAGAAACTTCATCATGAATGGTTATTGAAGAAACATGCCAAAAAACTCCATGTTGAGATGGTAAAGAACTCTCAGCCTCCAAGTCTTCAAAGTGTGATGACAACAAAGTGTGCAAAGCTTCTTTCATCCTTTTGCTCCTTGATCTAGTCATTGGTCTATCAAGATTCTTTAAAAGATCATGTAAGCTCGGCCTTGGCACCAAGGATGTGGATGGATTGCTATCATTCCCTCCCTCCTCGAAAAGATTCGTCCTCGAATCACCTACATCAAACAAAGATAAATCAGAAACATTGAATGTAGATGAAACATTGCCATACTCACTTGGAAGCTCGACTTTGTAAGCATTATCTCCAATCCTTTCCAAAATTCTAAAAGGACCATCTCCTCTTGGATGAAGCTTAGATTTCCTCTTTTCAAGAAACCTTTCCTTCCTCAAGTGAAGCTTAGATTTGACTTCCTTTGTTTCCTAAACTATTACTTGCCATTATCATATAAGATAATTGGGCCAAGTAATTTATTAAACAACCAATTAATTAAAGCCCACATTAAGTGTTTTGGACTTAATTAATTAACATAAAATTAAAACCCTAAAATTACTATAAAAGCACTCAAACAGGAAGAAACTTTGGGGAAAAACACTATAGTGCATTACTATACATTCTTTTAATAAATTACAACCTAATATTTATACTGCTAGTTGACAAGAGATGAAAGGTAACTAACTTCCTAATTTATAGGAACTAACACTAACTATTAGAACCTACTAGAGATAAGAACCTACTAGAGATAAGATCAAATCTACACTCCCCCTCAAGCTGGATAGTATATGTTATACATTCCAAGCTTGTCTATTAATCTTTAAAATATAGGCTTAAAGAGAGCTTTTGTAAGAATGTCTGCAGCTTGCTGTGTGGTAGGTACGTATAAGATTATGAGAATGCCTTCATTAATCTTCTCCCTAATGAAATGTCTGTCAATCTCAACATGCTTCGTTCTATCATGATGGACGGGGTTGTATGAAATTGCGATCGCAGCCTTGTTGTCACACCTAATAATTATGGAACTTTGCTTCGGTATGTGTAGTTCTTCTAGAAGTTGCTCGAGCACTACTTTTTACTAGCAATTTACCTAAACACTTCTGGGGGGATGCTATTTTAACTGCTTGCTATTTAATAAATCGGTTACCATCTCGGGTGTTAAAATTTAAAACTCCAATTTCCACTCTTAAAGAATGTTTTCCAAATTCTCATGTTTTTTTAGATCTTCCTTTACGCATATTTGGATGCTCTGATACCATAAAAGCACTCAAACAGGAAGAAACTTTGGGGAAAAACACTATAGTGTATTACTATACATTCTTTTAATAAATTACAACCTAATATTTATACTGCTAGTTGACAAGAGATAAAAGGTAACTAACTTCCTAGGCGTGTCCTTGGGCTTTTATGTGGATCACGCCATCAAGTAATTTTAGGGTTTTAATTTTATGTTAATTAATTAAGTCCAAAACACTTAATGTGGGCTTTAATTAATTGGTTGTTTAATAAATTACTTGGCCCAATTATCTTATATGATAATGGCAAGTAATAGTTTAGGAAACAAAGGAAGTCAAATTGAATTTGGCCACCTTTGAAACCGTGTTCCTTAATCCTTTTTGGAAAAGGATTAGTTAGTTAGTTAGTTAGTTAGTTAGCTAAGAAGTCAAGTTGTATTTGGCAACTACTAGGGTTTCTTCCTTGTATGACCGACTTTAATCCTTATTTAAGGAGGTCAATAACGTTTTTATTCATTAAGAAATAAGAAGAAGAATTTCGAAATTTTTAGCTTGCTAAAAATTGTGATTAACACTTTGTGTTGTCCAAGCCTTGGAGAATTATTTAATTGTCCATTGTAGAAGCTTGCCTTTAGCGTAACCTATAGGTGACTTCACCATTGTTCTTTATTTAAATAGCAGGCCAAATTAACTTGTTTAACTAATTGAATTTTCATAAGTTAAATTAAGTTCTTTTGTATTAAAAACGTGGGGTTTGATTTATCCTCAATACTTGCGTTTTTCCCTCGAATTTCATCTGCCCGGTTTGCTGTTTTGTTTCGTGGAATAACTTGATTGTGCAACACGGTCCTAAAAACGCATGGGTTTCCTTAACAAGTAATTCACGAATGGAACAAAGGGGTATGCACAATTTATCCTTTCGAAACAAGAAACCATCATGCAAGTAGTAGTCACCATTCGGTTTTGAAACACAATCAATATAGGCGGCATTGAAATCACTATCATCTTTGTACAAAGCTTTTATCAATTCAAATCCAAGTAACTTAGCATGCATATAGGTGAATAAAGAATAACGCCTAGATAATGCATCAGCTACAATGTTTTCTTGACCAGATTTATACTTAATCACATATGGAAAAGTTTCAATAAATTCTAACCATTTAGCATGCCTCTTATTCAATTTACCTTGAGTTTTCAAGAATTTAAGGCTTTCATGATCAGAATGAATTATAAACTCTTTAGGCCATAAGTAATATTGCCAAACCTGTAATGACCTTACCAAAGCATACAACTCCTTGTCATAAGTTGCATACTTTAAAGCAGCCCCATTAAGCTTTTCACTAAAGTAAGCCACGGGTCTTGATTCCTGCATCAAAACAGCCCCAATACCAATCCCGGAGGCATCACAGTGTATCTCAAAAGCTTTATGAAAATTAGGCAATGCAAGTAAAGGGGCGTGAGTCAACATATACTTTAGTTTAGTGAAGGCGTTTTCATGCTCTTCTTTCCATTCAAAAGCAATGTTCTTTTTAACAAGTTCATTCAAAGGTGCAGCTATAGAACTAAAGTCTTTAACAAACCTTCTATAAAAACTTGCTAAACCATGAAAACTCCTAACTTCACTAGCATTCTTAGGTCTCGGCCACTCCTCTATAGCCTTGACTTTTGACTCATCAACAGAAATACCTGGAGAACTAACAACATAACCCAAAAAGACAATTGATTCCATGCAAAAAGAACACTTTTTAAGGTTAGCATACAATCGGTTCTCACGTAATATAACAAACACTTGTTTTAAATGTTCAACATGCTCATCAAGTGATTTGCTATAAATAAGGATGTCATCAAAATAGACCACAACAAATTTACCAATGAAAGACCTAAATACGTGATTCATTAGCCTCATAAAAGTACTAGGTGCATTAGTTATACCAAAAGGCATGACTAACCATTCATACAAACCATACTTTGTTTTAAAGGCTGTTTTCCATTCATCACCTTCTTTCATTCTAATTTGATAGTAGCCACTTTTTAAATCAATCTTGGTGAAAATACACGAACCATACAATTCATCAAGCATATCATCTAATCTAGGAATTGGATGTCTATAATTAATGGTGATTTTGTTTATGGCACGACAATCAACACACATTCTCCAAGATTCATCCTTTTTAGGTACTAAAATTACTGGAACAGAACAAGGACTTAGAGGTTCACGCACAATACCTTTGTCAAGGAGTTCATCCACTTAACGTTGAATCTCTTTTGTTTCCTCAGAATTTGCTCTATATGCTGGACGATTTGGAATTTGTGCACCAGGAATGAAATCAATTTGATGTTCAATTCCTCTTATTGGCGGAAATCCAATGGGTAAGTCCTCGGGAAACACATCACTAAATTCCTGCAAAAGAGATAAAACAACACTAGGCAAAGAAGCAAGGTGATCACTATCAACAATAAGTACAAAATCCTTGCGGATTATCAAATACAATGATTGCCTATCTAGTATTGCTCTCTTAACCTCACTCTTGGAAGCAAAATAACAAGACTTAGAAGGAACACTATTTCGGCTATTACAAGATTTAGAATCAATGCTTCGGCCTACACTAGTTACATTCTTTTTATCTTCTTGTTCTTTCTTCTCCTTTGCTTTCATCTCACGGCAAGATTGCACAATCCTTGATTGATCTTCAAAAGCTTGGCTTGGACTCAATGCCCTAAGGTTGTACTTTCGGCCATGATAATCAAAAGAATAATAATTCTTCTTTGCATGATATGTAACATCTCTATCAAATTGCCATAAACGACCAAGTAATATGTGACTAGCTTCCATTGGTACAACATCACACACAATTTCATCAACATACTTTCCAATGGTGAAAGAAAATTTAACTTGTTTAGTCACTTTACTCTCGGCAGTGTTATTAAGCCATTGAAGCTTATATGGATTTGGATGTTTCATGCAAGTCAAGTTTAGCTTCTTAACAAATAATGTACTTGCCACATTTGTACAACTACCACTATCAACAATCACACTACAAATCTTACCTTGAACCATGCATCGAGCGTGAAATATGTTTTCTCTTTGAGACAAATCATCTTCAATTAGTGGTTGTGCACTCAAGACTCGGCGAGTAAATAAAGAGAATTCACCAACATCATATGTAGTAAGATCTTCACTATCTTCATCACTTTGGTACTTCTCTTCAAGTGGTGGCATGTCGGCACATTCTTCATCACTTTCAACCTCTCCATTATCACGAATTATCATCAATTTTCTGGTTGGGCAGTCGGTTTGATAATGGCCATAACCTTGACACTTATAACATCTAATGTCCCTCAATCTCTCATTCGGTTTGGGCGTTGCTTTGGTTGAAGATTCAGCAAGTTGGCGGACTGTTTTGGGAGCATTATTTGAAGTGTTTGAAGGCTGGTTTGGGGTGAAAACTTTCGGCTTTGATGGAGGGGTGTAATTCGGCTTTTGATCTCTCCTCCAAGGCGGCAATGGTTGTTGGAAATTTCGCCCTTTACTCTTCATATGCTTCTCAATTTTGATAGCTTTGTGAACAAGTTCATTAAGATCAATGTAACTTTGAAGATCAACTTGATAAGCCAATTCGGAATTCGTACCTCTAAGAAATCTCTCAATGGTTGTGTCGGGGTCTTCATGAATATTGGCTTTTATCATCAACGCCTCCATCTCATGATAGTAATCTTCAACTGTTCGGCTACCTCGCACAAGGGTATGTAACTTTCGGTTGAGCTCTCTATTATAATGTGAGGGAACATACTTCTTCCTCATGATTGCTTTCATTTGATTCCAAGTCTTAACTGGCCTTTCACCATCTTGTCTTCTAGCTCGAACAACTTGATCTCACCAAAGACTAGCATAATCTTTAAGGTGCATAAAAGCAATTCGGTATTGCTTTTTCTCGGGGACATCATTACCTTCAAAGAAGTGTTCTAAATCTCGAACCCAATCAAAGAAAGCTTCGGGATCTGATTTGCCATGAAAGGTAGAGATGGTGAGTTTAACAGACTCTATGGAAACTTTAGACTTTTCACCTTTTGAAGAGCTCGTGTACTCCTCCTCTTTTTCCTCATCATTATCATCATCGGATTCATCATGATCTTCAAACTTAAGCTTTCTTGAGGCGGAGCTTTTTGTAGATGACTCCAAATTATCAAGACGAAGATTGATCTTTTGAAACATGTTGAATAGGACCTCATTGGCGAACTTTTGTTCAGCCTCGGTGATTGGTTTGCCACCTTTTTGTTCCTCCATTTGTACCTGCAAATTAGTAAAGAAAAAACAAGAATATATGTATATATACCTCTCGGGTTCCTCACTATTGGGTAGTAGGTACTCTCCACTCTATTTAGGTAGTGTTCTCTCTTGTTTATCCTAGCTAGAACTCTCAATTAATGAATGAGTTGGGATGATTAAGACTCACCAAGTTCAATTACTTAAATAGCAAAATCTCAATCAACAAGTTCCACACAAAACTTTCACAAGAAAAATCAAGAGAATTAACAAAGAAATCACGTCCAAGAAGTTTAGAACACGTGTGGGTTACAAACTGACTTACCACCAGAAACTATGCAATTCAGAAACTAGACTCAAAGATGAAGAGAATGGTTTTTGAATCACTTAATTCCGATTTGTATTGAGAAAGTTATGGCACTTTTAATCCAAGGTGGTTTTCAAGTAACAAACTCAAGAACAATGTGTTCTTCAACTAAAATTAAATAATTAAAAGAAAATAAATAACAGAAATAAATAATGCAAAGTCTGAAATAATATTTTTTTGTTCTTTTTTTTGTTTTTTTTTTAATTGACCATTTTTTTTATACGGTCTTTTTTTTTTTGTTCGGACAACTACAAGACAAACTCTAACTTTAAGGTTTTGAACACAAACCTTGGACAAACAAAACTACTAGGTTCGGACAAGAACCTTAAAAAATGCAAACTTTAAGGTTTTAAGACAAGAACCTAGTACAAAGTACTTAGGTTTAAGGTTTGAAGACAACAACCTAGGATTAGGGTTTAAGGATGTTTTGTCTTTTGTCTTAACCTTAACAACCTTAAAATTTTCAAACTTTAATATCTCACCAAGGAAAAGGAATTTGAATTTGCCACTTTCACAAAATTTTCAAGATTTTCAACAAGGATCAAGAAGATGGCTCAAGATTCAAATTTGGACACTTTTGAATTTTCAAGAAAATCAAGAAGTTCAAGAAAGTGTTCAAGAAACTATCTTTTTCAAGTGTGATAAAAGTTTGATCAAAACACAAGATATGGTAGACAAGATAAAGAATCTAACACAAAAAAAAAGATCAAGAAACGGATAAGAATCAAGAAACTTATGAAAACTTAACCGAGAAACCCTAGTTTTGAAAACCCTAGTTTGACACAAAAATCCTTGCAATGCTTTGACGTGAAAACAGCAAGGAAAACTCAAAGAATTCAACACTATGAAGACAAGAAAAGAGTGCAGAATTTAGACACGAAAAACAGCAGAAAATCGCAACAAAAACAACACACAAAAGATCACAAAAAACGCAAAACACAAGATGGACGTTTTCAGGCAGATTTGATGAACAACTTGAGATGCGATTTTAATGAAATTTCTAGATGATTATGACTCGACCTAGGACAGAAAGAAGGACACAAAATAGCAGCAAGAAAGATGCACAAAAATCTGCAGAAATTGACGCAATAAACGGCAGCAAAGACGCACACAAAAATCAGAAAATTTCGCGGAAGAGAAAACGGATTAACCTGAAATTTTTGGGCAACAAACTGTTCTCTAATACCAATTGATGTGAATGGTCGGCCGAGGCTCCAACTCCTGGACCAAATTCGATCTCCAATGCTTAGGACCGTGCTGCACAATCAAGTTATTCCACGAAACAAAAAAGCAAACCGGGCGGATGAAATTCGAGGGAAAAACGCAAGTATTGAGGATAAATCAAACCCCACGTTTTTAATACAAAAGAACTTAATTTAACTTATGAAAATTCAATTAGTTAAACAAGTTAATTTGGCCTGCTCTTTAAATAAAGAATAATGGTGAAGTCACCTATAGGTTACGCTAAAGGCAAGCTTCTACAATGGACAATTAAATAATTCTCCAAGGCTTGGACAACACAAAGTGTTAATCACAATTTTTAGCAAGCTAAAAATCTCGAAATTCTTCTTCTTATTTCTTAATGAATAAAAACGTTATTGACCTCCTTAAATAAGGATTAAAGTCGGTCATGCAAGGAAGAAACCCTAGTAGTTGCCAAATACAACTTGACTTCTTAGCTAACTAACTAACTAGCTAACTAACTAATCCTTTTCCAAAAAGGATTAAGGAACACGGTTTCAAAGGTGGCCAAATTCAACTTGACTTCCTTTGTTTCCTAAACTATTACTTGCCATTATCATATAATATAATTGGGCCAAGTAATTTATTAAACAACCAATTAATTAAAGCCCACATTAAGTGTTTTGGACTTAATTAATTAACATAAAATTAAAACCCTAAAATTACTTGAGGGCGTGATCCATATAAAAGCCCAAGGACACGCCTCTTCTTTGGACTTCAACTCTCGGCCTTTGCAAGCTTCTTCAAGGTGGAATTTCCTTAAACTCCAATGTAGAACTTCTAGAAACTTCATCATGAATGGTTATTGAAGAAACATGCCAAAGAACTCCATGTTGAGATGGTAAAGAACTCTCGGCCTCCAAGTCTTCAAAGTGTGATGACAACAAAGTGTGCAAAGCTTCTTTCATCCTTTTGCTCCTTGATCTAGTCATTGGTCTATCAAGATTCTTCAAAGGATCATGTAAGCTCGGCCTTGGCACCAAGGATTTGGATGGGTTGCTATCATAACGCCAACTGATCTTCAAAATTGATCAAGTCCTTACAATGTGTAGCCAATAATGTATGCAAGGCGGGATTTCATCCTCTTGCTCCTTGAACTTGTCATTGGTCCATCAAGATTCTTCAATGGATCATGTGAAGTCAGCTTTGGCACCATGGACATTGGCGGATTGCTATCATTCCCTCCCTTCTCGAAAGGATTTATCCTCGAATCACCTACATCATACAAAGATAAATCAGAAACATTAAATGTAGATGACACATTGCTATACTCACTTGGAAGTTCAATCTTGTAAGCATTGTCTCCAATCCTTTCCAAGACTCGAAAAGGACCATCTCCTCTTGGATGAAGCTTAGATTTCCTTTTCTCGGGAAACGTCTATTTCCTTAAGTGAATCCAAACCCAATCACCCTGTTCAAATATCACTTGCTTTCTACCCTTATTGGCTTGCTTGGCATATTGTTCATTACGCCTTTGAATATTAATTTGAACTTTCTTATGTAACTGCTTCATAAAATCAGCTTTCTTTTTAACTTCTATATTAACAAACTCATTAATAGGAAGAGGCAAAATATCAAGTGGAGTTAAAAGATTAAATCCGTAAACAACTTCAAAAGGTGAGCAATTAGTAGAACTATGCAAAGTCCTATTATATGCAAACTCAATATGAGGTAAACAACTTTCCCAATTTTTTAAGTTCTTTTGAATAATGGCACGAAGTAAGGTAGAAAAAGTGCAATTAACTACTTCAGTTTGTCCATCAGTTTGTGGATGTGCAATAGTAGAAAACAACAATTTAGTGCCTAACTTATTCCATAAAGTACGCCAAAAATGGGACAAGAATTTAACATCCCTATCACTAACAATACTTTGTTGAATGCCATGCAATCTAACAACTTCCTTAAAGAATAAATTAGCAATATGTGTAGCATCATTAGACTTAGAACATGTAATGAAATGTGCCATTTTGCTAAATCTATCAACTACAACAAAAATGCTATCATGACCATTGCGTGACCTAGGTAATCCAAGTACAAAATCCATAGAAATATCAATCCAAGGATGACTAGGAACAGGCAAAGGCGTATATAAACCATAAGGCATCACTTTCGATTTTGATTGTTTACACACAATGCATTTATCATAAACACTTTTAACATCTTTAATCATGTTAGGTTAATAAAAGTGTTCATTTAAAACAACAAGTGTTTTAGCAATTCCAAAGTGCCCCATTAACCCTCCCCCATGGTTTCTTTAGCAAGTAAATCACGAATGGAACAAGAGGGTATGCAAAATTTATCTTTCTTAAACAAAAATCCATCATGCATATAGAAGTCACCATTCGGCTTTTTCACACTTTGATCATAGGTGGCGTGAAAATAATATCATCTTTATACAAATCTTTAATCAAGTCAAAACCAAGTGACTTAGCATGCAAATAGGTAAATAACGTGTATCTCCTAGATAATGCATTAGCTACAATATTTTCTTTACCAGATTTGTATTTGATCACATATGAAAAAGATTCAATAAACTCCAACCATTTAGCATGCCTTTTATTCAATTTACCTTGAATTTTCAAGAATTTAAGGCTTTCATAATCAGAACGAATAATGAATTCTTTAGGCCATAGAGAATGTTGCCAAACCTGTAATGATCTTACCAAAGCATACAACTCCTTGTCCTAAGTTGCATACTTCATGGCTGCCCCATTAAGCTTTTCACTAAAGTAAGCCACGGGTCTTGATTCTTGCATTAAAACAGCACCCATACCTATCCCGGAGGCATTACAGTGTATCTCAAAAGCTTTATGAAAATTTGGCAAAGCAAGAAGAGGGGCGTGAGTCAATTTGTTCTTTAATGTGTTAAAGGCGTTTTTATGTTCTTCTTTCCACTCAAAAGTGACATTCTTTTTAACAAGTTCATTTAAAGGTGCAGCTATAGAGCTAAAGTCTTTAACAAACATTCTATAAAAACTTGCTAAACCATGAAAACTTCTAACATCACTAGCATTTTTAGGTATCGGCCAATCTATAATTGCCTTGACTTTTGACTCATCAATAGAAATACTTTGAGAACTTACAACATAACCCAAAAAGATAATTGATTCCATGCAAAAAGAACACTTTTTAATGTTAGCATACAATTTGTTCTCACGTAATACAGCAAACATGGATTTTAAATGTTCAACATGTTCATCAAGTGATTTTCTATAAATAAGGATGCCATCAAAATAAACTACAACAAATTTACCAATGAAATATCTAAATAAATGATTCACGAGCCTCATAAAAGTACTAGGTGCATTAGTTAAACCAAAAGGTATGACTAACCATTCATACAAACCATACTTTGTTTTAAAGGCTGTTTTCCATTCATCACATTCCTTCATTCTAATTTGATAGTAGCCACTTTTTAAATCAATCTTGGTGAAAATACATGAATACAATTCATCAAGCATATCATTTAATCTAGGAATTGAATGTCTATACTTAATGGTGCTTTTATTTATGGCACGACAATCAACACACATTCTCCAAGATTCATCCTTTTTAGGGACCAAGATAACAGGAACTGAACATGGACTAAGAGATTCTCGAACAATACCTTTGTCAAGGAGTTCATCCACTTGCCGTTGAATCTCTTTTGTTTCCTTAGGGTTAGCTCTATAAGCTGGGCGGTTTGGGATTTGCGCTCTACGCACAAAATCGATTTGATGTTCAATGCCACGAATAGGTGGTAAACCTATTGGTAAGTCTTCGGGAAACACATCTCCATATTCCTGTAAAAGAGATAAAATAACACTAGGCAAAGAAGCAACGTGATCACTATCAACAATAAGTACATCCTTGTGAAAAAGTAAATACAATGGTTGCCTATCTAGTATTGCTCTCTTAATCTCATTCGAAGAAGCAAAGTAACAACTCTTAGCACATTTATCACTAAGTACAAGTTCACGACTTATACTACTGTTTACATGCTTTTGCTTTTCTAGATCACTCTTCTCTTTAGCTTCTTGAGCACGGATATCAACAAGTAAGCTGTACTTGGTCTTCATAGACTTGGGATGGACTTAAGGCTCTCAAGTTGAACTTCTTACCTTGATATTCAAAGTGATAGTAATTCGGCTTGGCATGATACACAATATCTCTATCAAATTGCCAAGGTCTTCCAAGAAGTATATGACTAGCTTATATTGGAACCACATCACATAAAACATTATCAACATATTTTCCAATGGTGAATGAAAAGTTGACTTGCTTGGTTACTCGAGTCTCAGCTGAATTATTAAGCCATTGAAGTCTATATGGCTTTGGATGTTTTATGCAAGTTAATTTCAACTTCTTAACAAGTAGTGTACTCGCAACATTAGTGCAACTTCCACTATCAATGATCACACTAAATACTTTGCCTTGAACCATGTAACGTGTGTGAAAGATATTCTCACGATAGATCAAATCTTCATCAATATGTGGTTGTGCATTAAGAATTTGACGAGTAACTAAACTATAATCACCAACCTCATAAGTTTCAAGATCTTCACTACCTTCACTTTGGTACTTCTCCTCAAGTGCGGGCATGTCTTGACATTCGTCATCACTTTCTACTTCTCTATTGTCATTAATAAACATCAATTTGCGTGTAGGACAATTGGATTGCAAGTGCCCAAAACCTTGACACTAAAAGCATCAGATTTCTCACAATCTTTGGCCAGATTTTGACGCCGATTGGGAGGTATTTTCAGCAACCTTGGCGGCTGGTTTTGGAGCTATTGACTGTGTGGACGTGAATTGTTTTGGCCTTGGTGGCGGAGTGAATGGGGTGGAATTCGGCTTCACATCCCTTCTCCAAGGTGGATTTGGTTGAGTGAAATTTCGACCTTTCCCTTTCATGTGTCTTTCAATCTTAATAGCTTTATGAACTAGCTTATTAATATAAACATAAATTTGAAGATCAACATGATATGCCAATTCAGAATTCATACCTCGAAGGAACCTCTCAGTGTTTGAGCCAGGATCTTCTTGAATATTGACCTTAATCATAAGTGCTTCCATCTCATGGTAGTAATCTTCAATGATTCACTTCCTTGCACAAGAGAGTGCAACTTTCTGTTGAGTTCTCGGTGATAGTGTGACGGCACATACTTCTTTCTCATGAGAACTTTCATTTGGCTCCAAGTCTTAATTGGTCTTTCGCCATCTTGGCATCTAGTTTTAATTACCTCATCCCACCATAAACTAGCATAATTCTTGAGATGCATGAAGTCTACGCGATACCTTTTATTCTCGGGGTAACTCTTGCCTTCAAAGAAATGATCTAGGTCTCAAACCCAATCAAAGTATGCTTTGGGATCTGCTTTTCCATGAAAAGTAGGTAATATTAGTTTAACAGTACCAATAGACAAGTCGGATGTTTTACCACTTTTAGAAGAACCAATGAATTCCTCCTCTTCATTATCGGATGCAACTTCATCAAAATCAATTTGTCTTGAAGTGGAATTCTTTGCGATTTGATGCTTAGATTTCGAAGTCAAATCATCAAGTTGAATTTGCATCTTTTGAAGCATATCATAAAGCATGTCACTATCAATCTTTTGTCTGGAATATGATATGGTTTTATCACCCTCCATTGTACCTTCACGGTTAGTGAAAACAAAAACAGCAAGAAAACTATAAAGTATCCTAACGGGTTCTCACTTTGGTGAGTAGGTACACACCACTCTTTAAGTAGTTTCTCTCTTTGATTGTATAGCCTATCTATATACTCATTAATGGATATTCCTAAACTACAAGAGTCCAACTAGCACGTTGATTTTTAAAACAAGATAAACCAAAAAGTTCAAGTAACCACAACGCACATAAGCTAAATCAAATAGAAGTTTTAGGCATGAAACCACAATAGAGTATTTTGGTCACGTGAGGGTATAATTCGATTCAGTTATGGAATCTAGCAGAATCAAAAACTAGACAAAGAAACAAAAAGTGACGACTTGAATCAATTAATTCGGATTTATAACGAAAAAGATATGACAATTTCAATTTGAGTGTGCTTTTAGGAAACAAATAAGAAGACTTAGTTCTTGAAATCAATTTTGTTTCTTAATTGTTCGAATCTCTTTTTTTTTATTTAGACCAATTGCCTTTGGGCTATATTCTACGTGGTCTCTTTTTTTTTTTTTTTTTTTATATCACTGGCCTCTTTTTTTATCACGACCTTTTTTTTTTGAATTTTTCGGACAACTAGGGTTTTAAGACAACTTTAGGGTTTTATAGATTGTGTTGTCTTAATCTCAATATTTTAGGACATATATTGTCACAAATCAGTAGTATAAACTTCAAGAAGAATACGAAACAACGATCAAGTTGAATAACAACAAGAAGTGAAGAATTTGGAAACAAAACCTTAACCCTAAAAACAACAAAATTTATCAAGAAGACTACACGAATTTCAGCACTAAAGCAAGCAATTCCTATGCTGTTTTTTTTAAAACAAAAAGAAGACACAAAATGGGCAGAATTATAGCAAAACAAGATGCTACAATTGAAGGGACAAAACAGCAACACGAAGGCACAAAAATTAGCACAAGAGTATGACGATTATGACGAATTTTTTATCACTAATTTTAACGAATTTTGCTCAACAATGAGAACTGGATTTAGAGCAGAATTTAACACAAAATGAAAGCAACAAGATGACTCTTAAACAGTAGCTAAATGACGCAAAAAAAACAACGGAATTTTGACGCAAAACAGCAAGAAAAACGTGACAACAAAAGAAAGACTCAAAGCTGAAAATTGTAACCTGAATTTTGTAGCAAAAACCTTTGCTCTGATACCAATTGATACTGATGTCGAGGCTTAGAATCCTGGACACACGTTACTCACAGCCTTTGGACCGTTGTTAGCTTAAATCCACAAACAAGAATTCAGCAACAAGCCACGGAACACAAAAAGAAAATGCAAACACAAGCGGAAGTAAAATCAATGAAAGACGAGAAGATTGGATATTAACCAACCGAACCCCCACTATCAAACAATTAATCTAGCTCACGTAAATCATGAAACTAAACTAAAAGGTTTGAGATGTTCTTGAAATCAAGAGCGAGTTGGCTCGCCTAGAGGTCTTAGCTAGAGGCTTGCGGGTCAATGAACTTCAACTAAACTTAATTGAAAATTCAAGATTTGTAAACACAAAGTGCTTAACGAAATTAGCAAAGCTAAAATTCTTAATTCATTCATATTTCAAAAGAACGTTAATGGCATTTCCTTTAAAAAAGAATAATTTCGGCCAAGACAAATAAGAAACCCTAGTGAAAGCCAATCACAACTTAGCTTCTTAACTAACTAGTTTCCTAAAACAAAACATAAGCTAAAAACGTTCTAATCCCTAGAAAATAAGGCACAACCTAGCTCCTAAAACGTAGGAGTTTTACTTTCCTAAACTTTCCTAAAAAGTAGGAGATTACTTTCCTAATTATCATGCAAGATAATTGGGCCAAGTAATTGACATAAAAATGAAAATTCAAGCCCATAATTAAATTTTAATGGACTTAATTATTACAACTCAATGATGTAATTGACATTAAAAAGGCGTGAACCAATGATGTAAAGTCCAAGCATGCCATCTTGGGCTTCAATGTAATCCATGAACACTTCTTCAAGGTGGAGTTTCCTTAAGCTCCAATGTAGAACTCCTAGGAACTTCTTCATGAATTGTGATGCAAGAAATGTTCCTAACAACTTCATGTTGTGATGGTGATGGTGATGATTCCAAGCGGTCTTCAAAATTGTCCAAGTCCTTACAATGTGTCACCAATAAGGTATGCAAGGCGGATTTCATCCTCTTGCTCCTTGATGTTGTCATTGGTCCATCAAGATTCTCCAATGGATCTTTTGAAGTCAGCTTTGGGCACTATGGACATGGGCGGATTGCTATCACTCAGTATATCCCAAACTTATTTGATATATAAGGTCAAGTATCTCTAATCCCTCAAAGAGCATACTTGAACCTCCATTATATACATTACACTCATAATTATGTCATTTATCAAAAAGCGTCATAACCCGTCGATGAATGAGTATAGTGTAATGATATAATCCAAATAGTCTTCCTTTACCCTAATATCATTCAACTTAAAATTAGCTGCTTTCCCAGACATGCCCATCCATCCGAATTAACTATGATCATTGGTAATCATTCTAAAATAGCAAACACTAAGCATGTTGCCTTGACGCTGGTCAATATGAGATCTTATTTAAGATCGCATATGGATAACCCAAAATTCATATCAAGCTTGATTAATAGTCGGATGTGAGACTTTTAAGTGTAATTTAGGCTACACTAGAGGATAAAATAAGTCTTAAGTCACTTGATTAGCGACTTGACTAAGATTTGTATAGCATAATACATATATGCTATAACGTGTTGTTTGTACAACATGTGCTTTGCAACTATGGATGGAGGTGAGTGAATGGATCTATGCTTCCTTATTGTGTGAGTTCAAAATGATATTAAATGTCCTTATTAAAAATACCCTCTGTGACTTTAGACTGTAGCATGAAATTTAAACTCTTTAGTGCATGGTACAACTAAAAAAGTAAACTTCAACAGGGCAAAAGGAAGATAAATGTCAAACAAAAAGCTGCAATCGAAGTAAGATAATCATGGTTCAGATGGGAAAGCTCACCAACCGCAATATTTAATTTGGTCCAATGCTTAAACATTTATAAGATTTATGTAGTTGTTATTGCTCATATGACACATACACGAATCAACATGAATTAACCAAATCTGTAAGTAGTAAGACAACCTTCTTTTGTGTTCGAATTTCATCGCTAGTTCTCCTAAGAAGCCATTCTCGATTATGTAGCAGTTCTGAAAATCACACAAGGCAGTAAGATGTGTTCTCGAACAATTCTAATGGATTATGCTATCCATGACTTAATGAGTGTGACTAAAAAGTATGAATTCCATAATGAATAGTGACAATGCCCTTGCAACACTATGCCATAGAAAATCAGTAGCTAGTATGTTTGTTCACTAAATAAGAAGAGACTTGAGGAACATTTTTTTCCTTCATGGTATTTTCAAAGAGGGAGCTAGTCTCTGGAGTTGAGCTAGTAATAGAGATCTTAGATTTGGTGTCCCCATAACCAAAGAGATCCATCTAAACAGAAATATCACAACAATATGAGATTGTTTGGAGAACTTTGAGCTATAAATATAGGCAAGTATGTTGGAAGTTGGATCCTAGTATCCAGTTCTGCATATAAGAAGTAGCAAAATTCAAATCACAGCTGACTTTTTACTATGGATCATTAGATGTAATAAATCACTTTATACACATCTAGAACTCAACTGTGGAAATAGAAAAACAAGATGTAATACTCTAAATAGAGAGAAAATAGTCCAAATTGTTATAAAAATATTCCATAATGCAAAAACATTTAAAACTCAAAGTATCTAAAATAATGACTGCATGGAAAAGAACTTCTCCAACATTTTACCAGTATTTATTTTGATGAATCGAAAATCTAGTTGAAAAATGAAAGAGCATAGAGATAAAATTTGTTTGTATATTTACCACGCAGCTTACAGAATTACCAGTACTCATTAGGGGCCAACTATTCAAATTTAATCCCATGCACGACTTAATAGGATAGATGCAAATAGATTTCAAAAAATGGCTTGCATTAGCTCTACCAATTCCTGCAATTTGAAAATGCAAAAGAATTTAAGCAGAATAAAAGAAGCAGAAAATACAATTATGTCATGCCAGGGTTTTCCATGTTTATTTACATTTTTAACACCAAAATAGAGCCCCTTGAACATCTCAAAAAGAATAAAACATACAGATAAGTAAAAAACCTTCAACAACAGGGCGAATATTCCTTGCTCTTAATGAATTAGTGCTAGAAGCTAGAGAAGGTAATGACACAAAGGAAGCCTCTATGAAGTTCACAAATTTCTGCAAGACAAGCTCTATGATATAAGGAAATGAAAAGGACTACATCATAATAAAAATTATTAGCTTGATCTGCAATAAAGCAGCCAACTAGTGGAATGAACTGCGGTAAAAGATTTTACCTCATTCGCTACTTAAAGGATACTTCAACATTCAGTAGTTCTTTAAAACTTAATGTTTTATCTGGAGATCTCAAAGAAACAGCAAACTAATGCACAAATGGTATAAGCCAAGAGTTGCTTTCAAAAATTCGTAAGAGAAGAATTATTCACATTAACAAAAAGATTATCAAAAAGAAAATGCTAAGCATTTCAATCCCCAATATTAGTCATACTAATTGTCTCCCTCCAGTTTTCATTTTAAGTCAAGAATAGGGAAGCAACCACCTGAACAAACTAACAAAAGAAAATTAGAAGGCCAGACAATCATTTTGGTTATGAACATTAACACAAAGTCAACTTATTAAATACCTTGGCATCTTCAAATGTTGACATGTAACCAAAGGATGCTCTAATAGCTCCAGTCGGCTTTTCATGTAACACATCATGATTATCCCAGCAAACATGCCCGGCTTAAATAAGAAAAGAAAATACATTTATCGAGGTATATTTCAGATTAACTAAGACAATTGATAGGCTTAGTAAGGAATAGCTAAATGGATAGGCTTAGTAAGGAACTAAAAACCACCTCAATGTTAGAAAGAAAACCCGAATGAGACAAACCAAGATATTTTGCACACACACCAGGGTAGCAAAAACATCCAGTCTACAAATTAAATAGCACGAATGGTAAAACACACTATCAGACAACCAACAAAGATGATGCAATTAGACTCTCAGGACAATGAATCACAATTTCTGGTACATCTGAGATCCCATAATGCTAAACCATGAATATTTCATAAAAGAAAAGAAAATAAAAATTTTATACACTTTGCTTACTTGAAAGAATGAAAAATATCCAGCAACAAGAGGAAATTATCCCAATTGGATATTGTATAAGCAGTATCATGTCATTGCATGAATGTATCCCCTCTCTTAGTTTGAAACTTCTAGAATCAAAACTCATACAATTCAAGACTAAAAGAGAATTTTAGCAAACAATCAAACAATTATCTTGAGAAAGTCAATAGTTTTCTCCAGTCTTACACGTAACTGGATTCCAGAAAGTGATGCAAGTTTTTCCACCTCGCGATAGCCAAACCATGATCCGTCTGGCCTTCTCAAATTGAACGAAATTATAGGACCCATTCCTTCAAGTATCCCCTGGAAAAGAGATTCATAATTGAATAAGTTTTGCGGAAGGTGCTTCTTGCATTTAACATACTTCAATTAAAGAACAGTAATAGAGAGAACTAATGTACAATGTCACAATCACTAGTTTTTGCAACAAATATTCTGAGATCAAAACCACAATGAACCCTAAATTAGAGTTTTATAAAGTTGGCCACAAAATTCAAAAGGAGAAAAAAATGAACCAATGTGATGCTTAAGCATCAATAGGAGCAGACATTTATGGAGCACAAGATTCTTCAAATAAAATACTCTTGGACTAATGAATAGCTTAGTTGTCTTGGATTGGAATAATCCAGTTTTTGAAGATACCTAAGAGTGCTTTTATTCCTATTAAACAATGCCTAAGCACTCAGTTTCAATTAACCAATGTATTCTAGGAACTATTTTCTTGGGTAAACTGCTCTATGAAAAGGGTTAAACAATTTCCAATAGTTAACAATGATATTTTCCTGCATGAGTTCCATGTTTTAACTAGAATTCATTATAGCTATAATCCTTTTCATAGGCCAGTTTATCAAACACAACTATTCCATATGTAATCCAGTTCTCGACATAATATTAAGACCATACGCTAGTTAGGTAAAAAGAAAGCCATGCAAATACAATAGAATAAAGCTGACAACTTCTCAAAGGGAAAAAATCAAAAGAAATTCAAGAATCTCAAATTATGTCCTAGAAAGTGGGTCATCGTAAAACAAACCTTTGAACTACCTGTCACATAAAGTGTGCAAACATGATTTCCATTTTCATGCCTCATAGCTGATAGTGTTTTTCTCACATACGTTGCAAGAGATACTGTGTGCCGTGAAAATAAGAACAACCCTACTTAGACAATAGATTGCTCATAATTTGGAACTTTGGCTATGCATTTCAAATCACAAGAGCAACAACAAGAGGGCATCAAGGGTACTATAATAATAGAGATTGCAATTCATGCTTTCAACAATTACGCACAAATTTCAGAAATCAATATCATGAATAGGTTTTAGGTTTTATGTAAAAGCACAAATGAAACCAAAACAAATAACTTCAAATGTACCGTGGCACAACAGACATAGTCAATGTGTTAAGAATTTTGAACCCGTGGAGAATTGAAGTGATGCTTAAATTTGGAATAGTGACATCTTCAAAACATTCCTCAATGCCCTCTCTTCTTTTCACAAAGTCCATGTCAGCAATGGATGCAACCAGTCCCTAAAACATAAACATATATGAATCATGAAGCCAACCATTATATTGAGTGAGTTTGTCGTACAACCCAAACAAACAAATACCCTAACTCTAAATATGTAGCACTTGGAAGCAAGGGGTCGAATTCCACGGAGAGGGGGGTCTTGTTAAGAGTTTGTGTCTAGTATGTAGAGTAATGAAAAATGCAACTACGAAAAAAAAACAAGAAAAAATGCAACAAGACTAAACCTACACTAAAGTCAACCTAATTGATCTAGGACTTTAGCTTCAAAATTAGGGAGTAGAAATCAAGTATATAAGTGTATCATTGGAATTTAGGACTAGGTTTATCAATCATTTGTAGCATTGGTGATTCATGTGATAGCTCGAAGAATGTGGTTTAATGTTGTCTAGTGGAAATTTGGTGGTTAAGACTATAACCGGACCAAACTCAACCACAATTAATAGATCAGTCAAAGCAAATTGATTCTATGTCATTTCAAATCCACAACTTCCAAGCCAAGTCCCCAACTAGGTTGCCATGCTAGTGTTGACTTGGTTTCCATATGCTTAGGGCTAATTCATGGAATATATTCAATCAACATTATCATAGACAAAGAGGTCTCTTCATCACAACATGCAATGGATTAATATTCTACTCACAACATGACCCAATTCTCAATTTCAAGTTAAGGATATTGCACAAGAAATGTGACCTTAAAATCAAGCATATGAAACATATAATCAAGCCCATAACATTTCATCACCATACAAACAAATTATCAAAATCCCATAGCCTAATTCCAAAGACACCACACAATTTAGCCCATCATGGCTAATTAGAGCAAACCCAAATGGTAGATTAAGCAATGAATTAGCAAGAAAGTGCAAGGAAAGAGACAACCCAATATATTTGGTCTTCCCAAATGTTGATTCCAAGCTAAAGGTCCAAGCTTCCTTTTGATTTCCACTCCAATTAGCCAAAAGTTCATAGAATTCTATCCCAAGAAATGAAACACCAAGAACACATACTAAAAGGTGTGTTCTTATGAGCTATTGCTAACTGAGTCCTAGATACCTAACTTAGTGTTTAAGAAATCTTATATAGTTAGTAAAATGACTAAAAATCAATAATTACATAAAGTACCCCGCTTATTCTAAAATAGGGGCCGAAATGCAATTTTTGAAAGTTTTGGTCCCGCAGACACTTTTTCAGGATTTCAGACAGCACACTTTGATGATATTGGGACGCGATTTTGAATGTTGTCCATGCAGAACTGGGTGTTTTGGTCTTCATACGCATTGTAGCCCTGCCTCCTGGCTTTTTAATGCATCACGAATCATTGAATTTGAAGGTATGGAATGAAAGTTATGAATATTCTCCAAAACTGTGACATAGACTTCTGATTTTCCGTATTCTTTGGTGTATATTGACCTGAGCCTCAATTCCAACCATCTTGCTAGCCAAGTTTGGAGTACTTCCAAACATAAGAGTTTTATTACTCTCGTAGATTTTTCCAAAACATCCAATAACTCTTCTTTTAGTTAAGTAGAAGCAGAGATATGCTCGTTTGAACTTTGCTTTGTGTTCTGCCCAGTTTTGACTTGCATTCCCATCTTTGCTCCTTTGTGCCATCTTATATTTGGTAATCCGAATTGAGTGATTTTTGGTTCTTTTTCCCACTTTTTCACATCAAATCTGGATTTTGTTCCTTTTAGCCTCATTGAACTTGAAATCCTGCATTTATTCCAAAAACAACACATAAACAACAATAAAATACTGAAAGGCAAGCATAAACTTAAGTAAACGAGAGGGTACGAATAGGTATTTTTAGCCCCGATCAATCCCCCCACACTTAAAGTTTTGCTCATCCTCGAGTAAACAAAACAAAAGAGAACCAAACATAACACATAACACATAACTTTGTTGGCCACGTGCAAAGATAACATCCCATCCATTTCAAGTGCATTCATGTGACCAATGAATTTCGTGTGACTTTATTTCAAAAACCTTTTTGATTTTTGTGGCAAGGATATATTCAATTCTTCATAATAGTTATTTAGGCTAAGTAGTACTCACTTAATACCCCAACACATTTGTCTGTGTAGTGTGCAACGGGTTCCACATGGTCAAAGTTTATGTCATTATATAAGTGATAATAGGGAATGTATAGTTTCTAGCTTTGAAAACTAGCTCTTTCTTTTCACTAATAATCTACATGTCCACTAGTGTACATACACTCATAAATTGTATTGAGGATTAATGAACTTTATTCCCTACACATATAAGTAATTTGATGTGCCTTGGGTTTTTGGCATCTTTATACCTCTACCCAATCATATGAGTTCCATGTATGAATGTCATTTTCACTCAAGAGGCTATCTCATAGAGGACGGGTAAGAAATTCAACAAATTAAACACATGCCAAAGGTTTTATCTTATTATACCTATTCCCAATCATACAAGTTCCTTTGATTTCAAACTTTTTGATGTGAATCTGATAAGTTGGTTTTATACCAACTAATATGTGTTAAATAACTTGGCTTTTGTTGTGTGTTTTATGTACATATGTGAATGATTTGAGAGGTTTTGTGCAGTTATATGTTTACAATATGAAAATGATCAAATGGTGTAAAACGAGCAAAAATGATGGTAAATGAAGTGAAAAATGTTAAAAGGCAAATGAAGGAACCAATAATGCATATTTGGCCATTTTAGGGTTTTGGGCAGCTTGGTTGTGCAACTTCATCTGAGCATAACGTCTTCAATATTAATCCAAATGATGAGTTCTTGGATGTTCTAGAAAGCTCTTTGAGTTGTCTTAAATTCTTATGTTTTAACTTTCTTCTAATTCTGTGTGTAAATATGAGAAACGAAAGCAGCTTGAGGATTGCTACTTCATGATTTAGTTATTGAATTCATATTGCCACAGTTTGGTAGATTGTTAATAACTTGAGCTACATACCTCCAATTAAGGTGATTCTTGATCCATTGTAAAGGCATGAGATAGACCTAGAATTCTTATGTTTACCATCAAGTCCAATTCAGGCGTTAAGTCACACGAATTTGGTGTAGACGTTGGGTTCTAAGCTGAAATGAACACTTAGCTATTCTGAAGAATCACACTCACAATACCCTCACAAGCACTCACACAAACACCTCACGGGCACTCACTTCACACTACACTCTCGCACAGTTGCACACACTCCCTCGCACACTCTCGCACACATCTCACATGCGGCGAGGCCACCTCGCCGCACAACACTCTCACACACCTACACACCCACAATGCACCACATTCATGCGGTGAGGTCACCTCGCCGCATGAACCACACACACACCTCACTACACTCAAGCGCACACTAGCACTATACTCTCGCACACATCGCGCATCTTCACTGCACACAAGCACATACACTCGCACATTCATGCACGCACATCATGTGGCGAGGTGACCTCGCCACATGCTCACACACTCACACCACTTATTTCATTCCTCACACATTTGCACACAACATTTCCATTTGCATTTCATTACAATTCTTGAGCATAAATTTCACACTACAAGACATACGCACAACACATACATTTGCATTCCATTCATGATTTTTCATATGTATCTACACACATTTAGCACACAACTCACAAACATCATAATTCACTCGCAACAATTTCATTCACAACACTCCTCACAATTCACTTCACTTTCACACTCACTTCACTCCATGAATTCACAATACACTCCACTTCACTGCATACCCAAACTTGACGCATAATCACCACACTAAAATTGCACACACTTGCACCTAGGCGGCGAGACCTCGCCGACCAACACTTCACGCGGCGAGGTCTCGCCGCGAGACCTCTCCAGCAAGTGCATAAACTGGCGAGGTCTCGCCGCGAGACCTCGCCAGTATGAGTGCCTTGGAGTTTTCATCTTGGCAGAAAATCTGTTCAAGTGTTGAAGAATTTTTGTGATGTGCAGGGGAGTAGCGAAGGAGTGGTCATAGAGGGTCTGAAGGCACACAAGAGCTGAGTACAAGAAGGAGAAGTGGGAGCTGGCAGCTTGAAGGCCCGATCTGTACAGGAAGTAAAGGCGCGAAGAAGCTGAACTTGCAAGGGAATTGCATGACAGTCTGGAGGCATGATTTCTCGTGGCCTGAAGGCGCAGAGCTTCCTTGAAGGCGCGCTACATAATGGCCTGAAGCGTGAGACAGCGACGGAAAGCGCTGGATTTTTGGCCCAAAGGCGCTGGAGTGCTGAATATTTCTTCAAACTTTGGATTTTTTCACATCTTAGGCTGATTTTTGGTTTACTCTATTCAAGGGCACTCTTGTAATACTTTAGATAATTTACGGTATCATATTAGTTACATTTTCATAGCTCTATATATAGGAGATGTAGCTAATGTGTAGAAAGATCCCGGAGACTATTATTTATTCTATTAGTTAGGATTTTATTTTGTAACAAACTTTTGAGAGCTGGAGAGCGTGAATTCATTTTAAGATCTACTTTCTCTCTCTAGTTTCTCTCTCTAGCTTTTGAGCTCCATTTTCTATTCCGATCAAAGATTTGCTCCGATCATTGTAATTCTCATATCAATTAAAGAAGCTCTTGGAAGAATTCAATTGGTAAACTCTTTCCATTTATTGAAAATGAATTGTTTCAAGTTCCAAATTGTTGATCGTGAATTGGTAATGGAGTTCTATTGTTAGATCTCTCATGTTCTAGAGTTTCAACCGGTTAAATGTATAATTAGACTATGCAATGCTATACAATTAACATAATTTCTTAAGGATGAAATCATATGTGATTTTAATGATTAAATCTCGTTGAGTTTCATGAATTCACACTTTTATTGAATGAATTGAACTTTGATTGTGGTCGCCATGCTGAGTTGAAGTGAGATTTTACCAATATCTGTGAGAATTGTGTGATATGAGAACTTGAAAGTGATTTCCTGAGTCTTTACACTTGTCTTAGCCATTAAATTCATTACTGAGATTTTGGCCTCGCCATGGGAAACTTCGATGGAATGAAACTTTAGGAAAAAATGTTAAAGAAACTCTTTGAGATAGCAACGAAGGCATTCATACCTAGGTCGGGCCTCGCCACGGGAGTTCCTAGGAATTGAATGTTAGACTTGCTAACCTTGGAGAGTTGAGGCATTGCGGGTTGAATCCATTCTACTTAGGCCTCGCCATGGGAAAAGTGGAATGTTAAGGAGTATAGAAAACACTATGGTCGTCATGCTAAGTGTTAGCTATCCTTCTGGGCAATAGAGATCTCCTCATTGTTTTACTTGTGTGTCAAGAGCATTGCAATCATGGTCTAATGTGCATTAAACTGATGGAAATACTATAGAGCATCCACTCTCTTCCTGTTTTCTACAATTTATTTGTTGCATTTGATCCTTTACTAGTTAGTGTCTAGTTTTAGTTCTTTCGTGACATTCTGTGAGCGAATATTCAATTCAAAGAATACCTACCCTTCCCTGTGGATACGATCCCCACTCATCGCTACTGCATTAGTGTTTAGGGGTAAAATTGAGCTGATACGACTTTAAGCTGTCAATTTTTGGCGCCGTTGCCGGGGAAGGCACGGTTTCTTGAATTTTGATTTGCTCTGTTTTCTTTTCTTGTGTAGTTTAGTAGTCTTGTTATTTTTCATTTTGGTATCTTTTGTTGCATTTTGTAGTTTTCGTGTTTTGTTGTCTGCTTTGGTGTATTTGTGTCAAGTGCAGGACATTGCAGTTTACTGTAATTGATTATTGCACAAGTACCCAAGCATGTCTAGATGGTACGAGGACTTCTCTCCACCACCATTTGACAGAGGCTTACAAAAGGAAGAGCAATGGTATTACCAACAACAAAGCAATGAATGTGAACTCAGAGAAGAGACAAAAATGGAAAACATGTTGTCTCATGTTTTGGAGAGAATTGATAGAAATGAAACAAGGTTCGGTCAACTGGAAGAAGAGCTTCAATGGCGACAAGAAAGGTTTGATCGAATCAACGCTTTAATAAGCAACCTATGGGAACAAATTGAGACACCAACTTTAGATGCACAATACCACTCACAAGGTACACCTCTCACTCCCTGAAGACAATCATTTTGATATGCATGCTAATATTGATTGTGGCTTAAAGTGTCTAAGGGAGGAGGAGTCTACTTGTTTTGGGGATAGTGTACATGAGTGCTTTGTTGCTGATTCATTTGAGCATGAATATGTTGAAGATGATGGCTTCTTTAGTGATCTTGATACTGATGACTCTCGTGTTCTAAGTTGCCATGTTACTAAGCTGGAAAATGTGTCTAAAGTGGAATCTTGCATGAATTTCATGGAATTCAATGAGTCAAATGATGTCGATTGCCTTGCTTTAGATGTTTTCCCTCTTGATAGCTTTGTGAATTGCATAGAGTCATTTCTTGAAAATCAATGTGATTTCATAAAGGAGGATAATGTTGCATTTGTTAATGAAAGTGTTAGCAAATTGATTGAAACTCTGGTTGAGGCACCAATTTTTGAAATGGTCAATGAATCTAAGTGTCTAATTGGTGACTCACAAGAAGTGCAAAGTGAGATACTCTTGTTAGTTGATGATAATGCTTGTTGTGTTGTTGAGAAAGAAAAGCCTCAGGAATTTTCCAATGTTAGTTTTGATGATAAACATGTTAACATTTTGAATGACAATGACAATGATGATGCTGATTGTTATTCTCTGAATGTAACTTTTCTTGATGACTTGATAAATTGCATAGAGTCATATCTTGATGAACATTGTGATATCATGAATCCAGATAATGTTGGAAGTGCTAATGAACATGTCGATATTAGGCTAGCTGCTGAAGATGTTAACATTTTGAATGAATGTGAGTTTGAGTCATTTGTTTTTTAACTGACTGGTGGTTTTGAGTTTGCTGATTTGTTTGTTGAGACCATGGATGTACAAGCCTTGGTTGAGACTTGTAAGGTTGGAGAGCTTAATGTGGTGGAAGAAGTAATCGATAGGCCTAGTAAGGTGGAAGAGTTAAATGATTTGCCTCCAATGGTGAAAGAGTTTAAGGAGATACCTTCAAGGGAGGAGCCTCAGTGGTTCAAGGTGGAATTTGTAAAGGTGGCTTCCCATATGCATGAGCTCACGCACCACTTTGCCACTATTTTACAAGTGCCATACAGGAGGATAATGAGTATTGTTGAAATATCATTTTTCTGGTACAGAGATGGTTATTCCGATTCTTGAGGAAGAATGTTTCATGAATAAAGTCTAGCTGGAGACTACAAAAATCCAGAACTACTTCTTTTTCACTTTACTTTCACTTCAGTTGTTTTGGTATAACTAGTTGTTATGTTATTTTGCATTTTTGCTTATACTCACCAAGGCCACTCATGATGTAGGTGTATGCAAAGGAAGGAATTGCAAGGGAAATAAGCCATGCACACATGAGGCTAAGTGTGGGGGAGTGGAGTCATGAACCAATCCCACAATACACTGATGCATTTTATCTACATTTCAAGCGTGATTGTGCTTATTCCTTTAGTGTTAATAGTTGTTTAGTTTTACACCACCATGACTCCTTGCTTGCATAATAGTTCTATGACATGTCTACCTTGCACCAACATGTTGTGTGCTTGAGTGAGTAATTCCTAATAAGCTTTGATTCTCCATGTGTAGGATGTTTTCTCATTCAAAGAAGGAACTAAGGAACTGTGGACAAATAGACTCCACCAAGCAAACTTTGGATTTCATGATATACCAGGGAGCTCCTATATCTTTACTTTACATTGAGGACAATGTAAGTTTTAAGTGTGGGGGAGGGAATGTTGCTTGCTGTGGTTTGTGTTTTCTTTTTGTGCATTGTTTGTGTTTTGGAAATTTGATGTGTTGGAAATTTTTTTTTTAATTTTTGGAATTTTTTGCTTTATATATATGTTGTTTTGTGGTTTGTGGTTTGACTTATTTTGCTTACTTTCTTTTATGGATTTTTAGTGTAAATATGTGTTGTTTTGAGACTTTTGCCTGTTATTTTAGTTTTGTTGTGTCATTATGAGTTTATTACCCGTATGTGTGGTGTTTTCATGTTTTGTGGTATTTTTCATGTTTTATGAAAAAAATCAACTTTTTGGTGAAATTTTTAAATTTTTGTGAATAAATGTTGATCTTGTCTATACACGGCATGTTTTGGGTGTAAAGTAGTGTTGGTGTCCAAATAATAGTGGCAAAAGTGCAAGTAATGGAATGAAAAGAAAAGAGGTGTCGGCTGAATAAGTGAAGGCAATGGAAAGACAGTAACATTTTATACTATGTTTTTACTCGTTTTGGCAAGCATAAGTTCAACAATTTGATTTCATCCCATCTTTACTTTTGTATTGCAGCTGCGAAAAATTGTTTGATGTCTTTGATTCCAATCTCGATGAAATTGGTACATTTTGGTGACTAAGGCCCGATGTTAATGTAAGATAGATATGCCATGCAAAATTCAATTGACATAGGAGGTAATTTGTATGGATTTCTATTCTTTTTGTTATGCATTTATCTGGTGTCTCCAGAATTCGTGCATGTTAGTCAATTTGGGATTCTTATAAACATGTGCTTGCACAAGAAATGATATGGGAGAAAAAGCCATATTGGCAACTGAGAAGGAAAAAGCCATAAGAACCTGGCATTCAAATTTGGAGAAAAAAGCCATAAAACCCAGGCATTATTGTTAGTCACCAATGTGTGAAATAAATGTGCCACCAATGTGCAGAATAAGGGCAATGTCCCATAGAGTACCAATGTACGCATAGGTACCATGGATCTTGTTATTGCATGTTCATAAGGGTGTACGAGGAGATTGGCATGTATTGAATGGTATGTGAGACCAGCTAGATGGTGTATAGCAAGGGAATAGATGAAGTTCATGTTCTTCAGCACACACTTGCACGCATGACATTTTGGTTTTTATTCTTCGTGCCTTGGTTGATAATTTGTGCTAAAAGTTGATAGGTTGGAATTGAGGATATGTTAGAAGTTTTTGAAGGGTTCACCTTATCATTTGGTATAAGGTGAACCCTAACTCAACTTGAAAGCCATGGTGTCCAAGTGAGGTTTGACCTAACCTTATATACTAGCCTGGACCTCCTTGTGGAACCGATGTGGGATTCACATCATTCACCCACTCTTAAAGAGCTAACTGCCTCAGTCGGCGATCTGACGGACCCCCAGGGCCTCAACTGCCTCCGTCGGCGTTCTGTCAGTCGTAGCCCAAGGAGCAGGGTGTGGTTCACACAAGTGGCTCTGATATCAAATGATAAGGTGAACGCTAACTCAACTTGAAAACCATGGTGTCCAAGTGAGGTTTGACCCAACCTTATATACTAGCCTGGACCTCCTTGTTGAACCGATGTGGGATTCACATCACTTTCTTTCAAGTTCAAGAGGCAATCTCGCATCGAATTGGGAATGTGTAAAAGTAAGACAGTTAACACTAAGCCATAGTTCAAATCATATCCTCCAATGCGTATGTGTTCACACTAGTTTTCACAAGATCACTAGGTAAAAGGTAAGCTTTATTCATTTTGAAAAAGACATCCCTAGTTCTCACTTTGTTTCATGACTCAACATATCCAATATGTTTCCCCACTTGTGCTTGAAAACAAATGTATTGAAATACAAATTTTCCACACTATGCTTCAACTTCTATCACTTAGCACTAAGTTATCCTTAACCATTAAGTCTTATTGCATAAAACTTGTATCATTTGTCACACAAAAATTCATTTCCTACATTAGTTCACTTTCCATGGATAGTTATGATCTTTAACAAAGTTGCCAACCTACACTTTGTGTCAAAAACACAACTTATTCACAAGATCACAAAAATTTGAAAAAGTTCACACAAATAACAAAACACATAACATACGGGGTAAAACATGCAATATTGATTCACTAGCAATTCACTTTTCACAATAAGCTCAAAAAAAAAAAAACTAACAACAAACATGTATTGCATCAACTCTTTCATTCAATTCCTCCAACAAGGATGATGATCATTTCCCAACATAAGAAAGTTTCAACTTGCATCAACTCTTTCATTCAATTCCTCCAACAAGGATGATGATCATTTCCCAACATAAGAAAGTTTCAACAAAAATAAACATTCCCTCCCCCACACTTAGAATCTTACATTGTCCCCAATGTAAGCCAAAGAATAAGGTAAAGAACTCCCTTTTTAGTAGGTAATGAACTCCAATGTTCGCTAAGTTGATTTGGCTTGCTCCTAGCTCCATACTTGTTAAAATGTCCTCCTTTTTTTTTCTTCATTCTTTTTGTGGCATCCTCTTAGACTCCTTCAAAAAAATTCAACCTAATTCACTACAAAATAAGAAAATCAACAACTCAAAGCAAAGCAAAAATAACTAAAGTCAAAAGAAAAGAACAAGAGATTAGAAGTAGTTATAGGTTTATTAGTCCCTAGCTAGACTTTATTGCTATTGTCATGGTTTGTTTCCTTGGAGTTCCTTCTTCCTCTTTGCTTTGTTCATTTTCCTCTCCATGCCAACACTAATACCATTTTCTTGTGATTCACTCATGGCCATCCAAGTTTGCTTTGGCACTTTTCCCTTGTTAGCTCCTCTTCTTCTTTTTCTTTTCCTCTTTCGATGTTTGGGCTTTGGTATGAATGTGCCACTAGTCATTGGATGAATCCCTACCATGAAGCATTGACCTCCTCTATTAGGGTTCTTCTCTTCTTCACCAACCTTGAGAGTGATAGCTTGATCTTCAATCTTGAATGTTATTGTTCTACTTTGCACCGCAATAGTTGCATCACCGGTAGCCAAGAATGGTCTCCCAAGTATAATGGGAATATCTCTATCCTCCTCCATGTCCAAAATCACAAAGTCTACCGGGAACACAAATTCATCAATGGTCACGTAGACATCTTCAATTTTCCCAATTGGACTTACCAATGATCGATCGGCAAGTTGAGGATTTATCAAGGTAGACCTAATTCTTTCCTTTAGCCCAACACTCAAAGCGGTTGAGAGGGGCATTAAACTAATTCCCGCTCCCAAATCACATAAGGCTTTAGGAAAATATCTTGTACCGATCAAACATGGAATAGTAAAACTACCCGGATCTTTCAACTTCTTAGGCATCTCTCGTTTGATCAAACAACTACAAATCTCCGTCGAAGAGATCACCCCCTCACATTGAAGCTTCTCCTTGTTGGCAATGAGTTTCCTAAAGAACTTTGAATATTTTGGTATATTGCTCAAGAGCTCAACAAGGGGCACATTCACATTAATCTTTTCAAGCATTTTCACCCACCTAGCAAATTGTGCATCATGCTTAGTTCTTTTCACAAGCCTAGAAGGATATGGAGGACATGGCAAATCATTCTCAAATTCAAGAGAGGTGGGACCTTCCTTCATATTCTCCATCAATTCCGGTTCAAACTCCAACTCTTCTCCTTTAATGGCCACATCTTCCACATTATCTTTTTCACCACTTTTCCTATTTCTCTCACTCGTGTTTTCAACTTTCTCTCCACTTCTCAAGTAGATGGCATTACATTAATCTTCAACATCTTGGCTAGGCAAAGAGTTACTAGTGGTAATCTCTTGAGGTTTACTTTGGGTAACTTGGGCTAATTGCCCCAATTGATCTCGCATACTCCTTACCATAGCTTCAAGGTTCATAATGCTTATATCATTTTGATTCAACCTTTGCTCCATTACCTCTATCCTTGTGACAATCTTATCCAAGATGTTACAAAACATTTCCTCAACCATAGGCTTCTTCTCTTCTTGCTTCAAAGGTGGAACCTCCTTTTGAGCTTGTCTCTCAAAGTTGCTCCCAAGATGTCTATGATCTCCTGATTCCAAATTTTCCCCATAGAGTGAAATAACATCCTGTTCTTTTGCTCCTTGTTGTGTCTTTTGTGGAGAGATTCTAGTCTTTGGCCAAAATTCCTCCTCTTCGGCCATGCGTGTCAAGAGCTCTTCAACTCCTGGAATGGACATGGATGATAAAGAGCCCCCTCGCACTCATTCTCACCTCTCTTATAGTATCATAAGTCAACCCTTTGCAAAACACTTGAAGGTGTCTTCCATTATCAAAACGATGATTTGGGCATCTCCTCAACATCTCTCCAAACCTTTCCCAAGCTTCACCAAGAGATTCTCCCTCATCTTGACAAAACATAAAGATTTCCATCCTCAACTTCTCAACCTTGCTAGGGGGAAAGAATTTCATGATAAACCTCCTTCTTAGCTCGTCAAATGTTGCCAAAGAAGAGGCTCTCAATGCCTTGTACCATTATTTTGCTTTCCCTTCCAAGGAAAATGGAAAGAGAATTCTTCTCACCGCATCTCGAGAAACTCCTTGTATCATAAATGTGTTGCATATATGGAGAAAATCCTCAATATGGTCATAAGGATCTTCATTATCAAAACCTTGAAAAACAACCTTCTCTTGAATCAAACATATGAGATTAGGAGGAATGAGGAAACTTTCAACATCAAGTTCACACAAGTTATTACGATCTACAAATCAAGGCTCATATAGCTCCCCAAACGTTCTTGGACGTTGTTCATCATGGGTAGCCATCTTTTCTAAGATTGAACCTTAACGCAAAAAGGAATCCTTAAGTGCCTCCAAATTAACCTACAATAGCCACAAAACAATAACAAGTAAAATGCACCAAAGACAAAAGAGCAAGTAAAACACCAAACTATATAATCACAAGATTCAAAAGACCACAAAACACAAAACGAGTAAAATGGACTAAATGTAAAATAGCAAGTCAAAAACGAAAAAAAGATAATAAAAAAAAATCAAGACATCACAAAATGCGAAAACTATGCACAAATGAAAAACACAAAAAAAAGTATGCAAACTACACAAAATACCAAACACTAATCTCAACACAAATAGCCCCTCCCCGACAACTGCACCATTTTATTGAGTGAGTTTGTCGTACAACCCAAACAAACAAATACCCTAACTCTAAAATATGTAGCACTTGGAAGCAAGGGGTCGAATTCTACGGAGAGGGGGGTCTTGTTAAGAGTTCGTGTCTAGTATGTAGAGTAATGAAAAATGCAACTACGGAAAGAAAACAAGAAAAATGCAACAAGACTAAACCTACACTAAAGTCAACCTAATTTATCTAGGACATTAGCTTCAAAATTAGGGAGTAGAAATCAAGTATATAAGTGTATCATTGGAATTTAGGACTAAGTTTCTCAAATCATTTGTAGCATTGGTGATTCATGTGATAGCTTGAAGAATTTGGTTTAATGTTGTATAGTGGAAATTTGGTAGTTAAGATTATAACCGGACCAAACTCAACCACAATTAATAGATCAATCAAAGCAAATTGATTCTATGTCATTTCAAATCCACAACATCCAAGCCAAGTCCCCAACTAGGTTGTCATGCTAGTGTTAACTTGGTTTCCATATGCTTAGGGCTAATTCATGGAATAGATTCAATCAACATTATCATGGACAAAGAGGTCTCTTCATCACAACATGCAATGGATTAATATTCTACTCACAACATGACCTAATTCTCACTTTCAAGTTATTGATATTGCACAAGAAATGTGACCTTAAAATCAAGCATATGAAACATATAATCAAGCCCATAACATTTCATCACCATACAAACAAATTATCAAAGCCCATAGCCTAATTCCAAAGACACCACACAATTTAGCCCATCATGGCTAATCAGATCAAACCCAAATGGTAGATTAAGCAATGAATTAGCAAGAAAGTGCAAGGAAAGAGACAACCCAATATATGTGGTCTTCCCAAATGTTGATTCCAAGCTAAAGGTCCAAGCTTCCTTTTGATTTCCACTCCAATTAGCCAAAAGTTCATAGAATTCTATCCCAAGAAATGAAACACCAAGAACACACACTAAAAGGTGTGTTCTTATGAGCTATTGCTAATTGTGTCCTAGATACCTAACTTAGTGTTTAAGAAATCTTATATAGTTAGTAAAATGACTAAAAAATCAATAATTAAATAAAGTACCCCGCTTATTCTAAAATAGGGGCCGAAATGCAATTTCCGAAAGTTTTGGTCCCGCAGCCACTTTTTCAGGATTTCAGACAGAACACTTTGATGATATTGGGACGCAGTTTCGAATGTTGTCCATTCAGCACTGGGCGTTTTGGTCTTCATAAGAATTGTAGCCCTGCCTCCTGGCTTTCTAATGCATCAAGAATCAGTGAATTTGAAGGTTTGGAATGAAAGTTATGAATATTCTCCCAAACTGTGACATAGGCTTCTGATTTTCCGAATTCTTTGGTGTATGTTGACTTGAGCCTCAATTTCAACCATCTTTCTAGCCGAGTTTGGAGTAATTCCAAACATAAGAGTTTTAGTACTCTCGTAGATCTTTTCAAAACATCCAATAACTCTTCTTTTAGTTAAGTAGAAGCAGAGGTATGCTCGTTTGAACTTTGCTTTATGTTCTGCCCAGTTTTGACTTGCATTCCCATCTTTGCTCCTTTGTGCCATCTTGTCTTTGGTAATCAGAATTGATTGATTTTTTGTTCTTTTTCCCACTTTTTCACATCAAATCTGGATTTTGTTCCTTTTAGCCTCATTGAACTTGAAATCCTGCATTTATTCCAAAAACAACACATAAACAACAATAAAATACTGAAAGGCAAGCATAAAGTAAACGAGAGGGTAAAAATAGGTATTTTTAGCCCCGATCACATTTCCATCAGATAACAAGTCACAAATTACTTTAAAAATACATGAGATCACTAGATTGCACCAAAGGGACCTTTTTAAAGTATTATAATGAGAAATAAAAAAAAAGTTCCTCAAAAACCAAATGAGCAAAAATCTTGGAATTAAGCCTCCATATAAATATCAAGGCATCCAACTTCAAAGGATTTGAAACTCGTACATGTTATCATCATATTTTTTTTATTTTTTATTTTTTTAGGCCACAACATAACTGTGCCAAATCCTTGATTATACAAAATTCTTACCAAATTGCCCGTCAGATTCTACCATTTCACAAGCAAAAACAGAATTCAGCAATACTTACGCTCGTATTATACACTAATAAACATAAGTAGGAAAGAAAATAGAGGAACTTGGAATGCATTATGCATGCTTTTCAACTTCTCCTGTATATGATGACATTGAAGATTTTAGTTCCCTTGAGCAATTTAAAGAGACAAATATCTCCAGGGACAAGGCTATTTTCCTCAGCAAACTGTTTCCAACCATGATACATCTTCCTAGAGTAGTCCTTAAGGCCAACATACACGGTCCATCTATCTGTCTTCTTTAACCGATGAATCTCAAAATTCCCACCATGGTTTCTATTAAGGTAGTCCCTAAAGGCCACTGATGTATTCGTCTTTCTCCGATAGACGAATTTCAAAATTCCCACTTTGGTATCTACTAAGGTAGTCCCTAATGAAGGCTGCTGGAATGTTAAGATTGAATGAACTAGAAACATAAGATGGTCGCATGAAGCAAGAGAACAATGGATTTTCAAATATAAAAGTTTTTGCTATTCAATAAGCTTTAAGCGTCTCTTTCTTTAAAGGAGTTGGGCTGGCCATAGAAGGTTGAGGAGGACTGGCCGCTCTTGCTGTTCCGTTCATTCACATATGACATTCAGATGGAGGCAGCAGATGGAAGTATGAGAGATAGGCGGGAGAGGGAGGCGAGAGGGATGCGGGAGAGAGAGTTGATGTTATGTTTGGGTTTTAGGGTTACATAACTATGAAAGGCAATATGCCTATTGCCACTTTTTTTAATTTTTGTGTTATTAAAATACAATAGTTTAATATTTAACTATTTTTTTAATTATAAAAAAATTAAATCTTTGTGTTTTTTTTTTCAATTCTATTATATTAATAAATGTTTTTATTATAGATATGTTTTCTTTTTTATATTCTATTTTTAAAATAGCTTAATTCTATTAAATACCGATGAATAATAGAGAATAATTAAACATAATAAAATAATGACATTATTCTTCATGTAAATGTAGATATTTGTAATAATAAAATACCATCGTACTAAAACATGACTAATTCAACTCAAAGACAAAGTAGTTAATTCTTTAATGCATCCTGTAATACTTATAGTTATATTCTTTTTAATTTTTTCTTTATTAGTTTATACTATTTTATTAGTTGATAATATAACAAAAAAAAAAGAAACAAATTAGTTAAATTTAGTTACCATAGATTATACACTCATTAATAGTTATTTACTTTACTTTCATGCTACTTCATTCATTGTTAATACTTTTGAAATTACATTTTACTAATAAATAAGAATAAAATATTAAAAATACTATTGTAAATTTAGACTAACACTATAAATAAAATACGTTTCGATAGTAAGATTTTGGCCTAATGAAAGTTAGTGATATATTGCGAACGTTTACTCTTTTGCAAACACACTAATTAAATAAAGTATTGGGTTTTTAATTTGTGAATAATTGAGTTTCTTTCTATTTTCTGACTATTGTCTTAATTATAAATTTAATCGGATATATCACGTTAGTTAACTACGTTATTTTCTTGTAATAGTGTATGGGTCAATTTGCGAATATTAGGGTGTCATAGTATAATTAAACCAAATTTAGAACAACATTACAAATATAGTAAATTTTTCGCCATTTCATATTAAATAAGTAATTAGTTAATATCTTAACGAATTTGTCCAATTACTAATGCTCCAAATTGAATTAATAATTTGTTGCACTCTTATTATTGGTCTAACATGAAAATTAAGTATTGGACCTTGTAATAGTATGTATTGGTCCATTAGGAGTTAACAAAATACTAATATAGACCTATTTATAATTAATATGTCCACATTATATAATTAGACTCCTTTTATGAATTTATTTTAAATTAGGAACACAATTAAACGATATTGTACCATCACAAATATTATTTTGAATTAAAGCTAATAATGAATCATGATAATCTATCAATCTATTATCTCTTAAAGCAACAAATATTTCATTGAGAAAATCAAATATTTTAATAATCTTTTATTAAAATATTTTAATAATCTTTTATTTCAATGAATATCATTATGCATTTCTATGTTAATATTTTTATTTTTAAAATTATTAAATTTTGTAAGTTGATTTTGTTAAAAAAAATTATTTTTTATAATAATTTTGATTAGTTGTTTAAAAGGTAAGATATTGCACATTTATTGAGAAAATGAATAATGAAAAGACTAAATTATACTATTTAAATAATTAAGCTATGATATCAATATGTCTATAAAACAAGATTAATTATTTTAGTATTAAGATTCAGATATTTAAAGTTGATTGTTTGATTGTTTAAAATTTAGACACTTAGTTGTTTCTGATTTTAGATTTCAGATATAATACTTCAGTTTTCTAATTTTAGTTTTATCAAACAAGCTATAAATCTAATAGAGAAAAAATAACAAAACATTTTATGGTTGAATTGCCTAAATTGACAAACCGAATGGCTTTTTTTTTTTTTTTGGCAGAACCTCTATGTCGAGGTGGGGCGCCACTCCCAATATATTAGATAATTTGGTGAGTGATGGACATACCCTAATATCACTCTTACACAAAAGAGATCCAAGTGAGCCTATTTTCATTTCAAACCGAATGGCTTATTAAGTAAAATATGGAAGCCACTAAAATAGAGAAACAAAGAAACGTTGTTGTACCTTTTTCATTGCTACTTGGAGACGATTTTTTTGGATATTGTATACAGATTAACTAAGATTTGAAATAAATTTAATTTTTTAATATATTTCAAGAGCTAATGAAAGAAATAAGAGAAATCTCTTGTGAAACAAGTTCAGGTATGCAATCTATACACGCACATGTTTTTCTTCATGTATCACTTTTTAATTTGAATGTATTAATCTAATACTTGCATAGTAAAATATCAATTATAAGCATAACACTTTTCAATCTAAATGTATCAATATAATACTTGTACAATGAAATATCAATCATTAACATAACATTTTGCAATTCAAATGTATCAATCTAATATTTGTTCAATGAAGTATCAATTATTAACGTAACACTTTTTAGTTCAAATATATTAATCTAGTACTTGTACAATGAAGCGAAAGTGTATAAACGTGCGTGAGACACACGTTATTATTAACTATTCGTTTCATTATGAATCATGTTTCATATATGTCGTTTTATATAAGTTTTTGTGAAGAAATAAATTATTAGGTGTAAATTATATAACTATAGCTGTATTTTTAATTTATTATTTTTTGATATTTTAAGATATTTGTACATATTTGATTTGATTTTTTTTTTGTTTTTGTAAGAATTTGTATATGGGTACAATTTATGGAGTTTAGAAGCCAATTGAATAAAGGGTCATTTTCCTATGGGACCACCTGCTATAAATTTTACTTTAACATATAAAATATAAAAAATTTGCATATAAAACATTAAATATTAGTGTAGAACGTATAAAACATTAGCATATTAACATATTAATGTAAAAAATATAATTCACGTATCACTTCTCATATATAAGACGGTCTCACAAGAATTTTTTCATAGAAGAAAATTGTGGAAAGTGATCTTGAGTTAAGTTATTTAAAGGATCCACAACCATCATGTTGACGGTTTTGATGAATTGAGAAGTGTTTAAAATAAAAGAGTCGAGTTAGACAAAAATCTAGATGTAAAATCGGAACAAGATGTGTTGAGTCCACTGGAACCGCATGGCCAATGGATATGGAGGAGACGAGTGGCGAATGGCGCTTCAGTATCAAACTTGGTGTTGAGGTTCAATTCACTAGGGAAGAAAAAAAAGGTTGGCATGCTTCCACACCACTTTTGAAGGAGGAAAAAAATTATTCTGTTTTCAGATTATTTTTTGGTGTCGAACTTTACTTGCTCAATAGACTATCAATTAGCCTAGAGAAAATTTTTAATTCGTTCAAGTTTAATTCTTTTTACAAAGCAAGAGTTTCAATGCATTGGAGAAGGGCCCTGAAAATTGCGGCACAATGCTTACATTTACTATTACCAATTGTTCTGAATTATATCTTGGAATAAATTTGGAGGACCTTCGGACGGTAGAAGAACCCATAGGAACACTGGAGATAAATGATTTTTTGATGGTGATTACATCGATTTGGTTGACTGGATTTGTGGATGGTTTTGATTTGGAGTTCCCTCTAGACCGGATGGTAATCACTTTCTCTGTTTTCTTTTTGATAATGTGGGGCTGTTGTGAATGGTCTTTTGGAATACATGACAGCTCTCCCATGAATGAAAGTACGCCGTTTAGATGCTTATTTGCACGCGTTTGATTGAGGCTATACATTTGCTGGTAATGGATATTCTTTGTTCCTGGCTTCAACTGTGGATTTGTGCATATACTTATATTCATGTATTTACATTGTGATTAGGCCATGTGGCTTTATTTGGTGGAAGAAATCTACTACTTTGTTAGTTTTCAAAGCAGTTGTTTTCTTCCCCAAACACATTATCATTGGTCATATCATGTTATTGTCTTATTTTCAATATTTATATACATGTAAGCATATAGGACTGTTATGTCACTGCATTTACTTCGAATCTCATGTATCTCATGTATCTCATGTAATGGAGTGGTACTCCAAATTTAGTGCTTTCACTATTGTAACGGTGTGTTTGGATATATCCGGCACCGTATTTTGCCCATATATATAAAAAAAATAAATAAAAAAAAAAGAGTTTCAATGCATTGTGTTCGTGTAATCATGGAAGGAGTGTGAGGCAGGACATAGACTTTTCAACTCTTATTTGTTGTTTCTTTTTTTTATTAATAGTGTTATGAACAAATTGTGAACGTCCATTCATATACGTCATGTTCTACCCCATTATTTCACATTATTCCGTGTAACTCATGTAACACCATTCTTCATCATAATCACCCACTACCTATGTAATTCTTGTAATTTACATTTAGGATATTGTAACTTACAAGGTAGAGGTGTGAAGCTCTAACCTATAAATAGAAACTTATGTGAAAGAAATGTTGATGGTTGAATTCTTAATACTTTTTCCTTTCTCTCTACCTATCTTTCTATATTGTCTCCACTACTACAGTCATATTCTATACTTCTAGTTATAGTTTTATAGAAGTAGTTGTAACATAATATTATATCTATACTTTGTAGTAGTGGTAAAACAACTTGTTACATAATATAAAACTACAGGTTTTTATAATATTTTTATAACATATTATCAGCATGAATTCTCTACTGATTGAGAAAGTTGGAGCAAATAAAATTCAAGTTGTATATTAAAACAATTGTTAAGTATAGGTTTGTACTTTTGGTAAGTTCATGTGATAATATTTTTCCTTTTCAATTAATTTATTTTTCTACTATGAATTTGTACTCTTTGATATAATATCATGGATAATATATATGGATTAATTTGGAAGAAAACTTTAACCACCTGAAGTTGGTTGTCATTTCAATAGCTCGGTGTGTTTGATAAAAATATACCATATAATCAAAGTGATGATTACTGTGACAAAAAACAAAATAACCCCCATAAATGGAATGAAATGGAAAGAAAGAAAAATGGCAAAAAGAAATGCTACCAATGTGGTATAGAAAATCATTGGACCAGTACATATCGTACTACGAAGCATTTATTTAAAATTTATCAAACATCATTGAAAAAGAAATGCTAGGATGTCGAGATAAATTTTATTGATAAAAATAATTATGATGTAATATGATAAATCTCGGCATAACAAATTATTTTTTAACACTCTGAAGGTGCAATTTAATCATATTTCATTTAACACGCTAAAGGTGTAATATAATTATATAATTTTATTATTTTTATTATTTTATGTAAATTTCCAATTATGAAATTTACATATGTTTATTAATATTTATTTATAATGCCTCAAATTATTCCTGAAGAAGAAATGAATATATGTTTTCTTGAAGAATAAATTAATGAATACCAAATACTTGAAGTCACATAATGTTGATTTCTTTGTCAGTCACGTTAAAGGTGAAACTATTCATTTGATTAGTCATAAAAATGTCCAAGAAAAATATTTTAGTTATTTACTTTAATGTACTGAATAAATTTTAGTTGCTTACTTTGATGTAATGAATAAATATTTTTATTAGATATTCTCAAATAAAATTATTTATTTGTAATGCATTTTTCTTCAATATTTATTTTATACTTAAAGAAATTAAAATTATTTTCATTTGGAATTTTTATTTTGTGAAGAAAATGGACGTTTCAATAATCTTTTTTTTATTTTTTTTTAATTTTTTTTTAAAAGGACCTTTATTATAGCATAAACAACACAAAACAAAATACACGAGGCCGGATATACCCGACACCCCGCTACCAAGGAAAATCAAAGACGAGGAGTACTACTCCTTTACATTCCATAAACAAAAACAAAAACAAAACAAAGGCTCCTGTACTAAGAAAGAAAACTAAAGAACTGGGAGCATGTATGGAGTTTAAGAGTCCCAATAATTTGAAAGCCAAGCAGGCAGGACAAATTCTAAAGACTCTCAAAACTTGTTAAATATAACTGTCCATATAAGCTAGGCATCGCTCCTTTGACCAGTAGTAAAGCATAGGTAATTGTAATCTTTGTCTTAGGCTTTCCCTAATTTCACATCCACCTGCTAGTCCCTCACAATCAAGGAGAAATTTATAACGACTCAAAGGGCAGCAAAAGGCTCTACCATTGACAAAACAGCAAAAATTTGGGCAGCATAACCCCAATAAGTGCCCTCATCCACAATCTCCACATACACCATTTCACCTTCAATAACAGTACTCAACAAGTTCTGCACAATATCAGAGAATATTTGGCCAAAATTTTTTTTGGGCAAACAGCCCTAACAACCGCAGACTGTGGCCCCTCTAATCAAGCATACAATTCCAGGATAAGGCATAAAAATAAGCAAACAAAGCAGACCTAATGAAAATCACCAATACTGGAGAACTCTTCACATGAAAATAGAGCAGGGACTATAACATGTACAATTTCACCTTAGAGTCCATCATTTACTTTATGAACCTCGTGGTCCTTAGGCTCTTCTATTCGTTCTTGCACTTTCGGAATAGCATATAAAAAGCACAACAACATATTCCATACTAATAGATAAGAAGTATTTTTCTTATATAATCATGAAAGAAACTCATGTTAGTACTATATCTGGTAGTACAAAATTGATTGATGGCTCCAGAAGAGCAGTAATAATTTTGTTAGGAGGAACAAAATTTTGCATTTAAGATGCATTATTTTCTTATAAGTCTCAAATAAATTTGTTAAGTTTTAAATATATTCGCCGAAATGGATATCATATTGAGACTAAAAGTGAAGGTAATAATGAATACTTGTATATTACAAGTATGGATCTTAGAAAAACAAAATTTTGTCTTGGATTGCAAATTGAGCACTTGGAAAATGGCATACTTTTGCATCAGTGAGGTTATACGGCTAAAGTGTTTAAAAGATTTTATATGGATAAAGCACATCCCTTTAGCACACCTATGGTTGTAAGATCACTTGATCTGCATAAAGATCCTTTCCTATCTCGTGAAAATGATGAAGAATTACTTGGTCCAGAAGTACCAGATCTTAGTGCTATTGGAGCATTAATCTATCTTTCTAGTCATACACATCCTGATATCTCATTTGCTGTAAATCTACTAGCAATATATAGTTCTTTACCTACACAAAGGCATTGGAATAGTATAAAACATATATTTCTTTACCTTCAAGATACGATAGATATGGGTCTTTATTATTCTAAGGCAATCAAGTTTGATCTAATAGGTTATGCAGATGCTGGATATTTATCTGATCCTCATTATGCTCGTTTACAAATGGGTTATGTGTTCAAATGTGGTAGTAAAACTATTTCTTGGCATTCTATGAAACAAACTATAGCTATTATTTCTTCAAATCATGCTAAAATACTGGCAATTCATGAAGCGAGTCGAGAGTATTTTTGGTTGAAATCAGTGATTTATCATATTCAAGAAACACATGGTTTACATTTGGATAAGAAATTTATCTCTATTTTTTCGAAGATAATGTTGCATGCATTGCTCAATTGAAGGATGGATACATAAAAGGCTATAGAACAAACACATCTCACCAAAATTCTTTTTCACCCATGATCTTCAAAAGAATGGTGAAATTCATGTATAACAAATTTGCTTGAGTGATAATTTGGCATATATGTTCACTAAATCACTACTGACTTCAACATTTGAAAAGTTAGTTTATAAGATTCAAATTCGTCGATTGAAAGATGTCAAATGATGTACTCAATGGGGGGAGTTGTTATACATTGTACTCTTTTTCCCTTAACCAAGGTTTTTTTTTCCATTAGGGTTTTTCCTAGTAAGGTTTTTAATAAGGCAATGTTATATATGGAAAATGTACTCTTTTTCTATCACTAGGTTTTTATCCCATTGGGTTTTTCCTAATAATATTTAACGAGACATTTATCTTAAAGATGGACATTCAAGGGGGAGTGTTATGAACAAATTGTGAATGTCCATTCATATACCTCATATTCTACCCGATTATTTCCCATTATTCCATGTAACTCATGGAACACCATTTTTCATCATAATCGCCCACTACCTATGTAAACTATGTAACTCTTGTAACTTACATTTAGGACATTGTAACATACAAGGTAGAGGTGTGAAGCTCAAACTTATAAATAGAGGCTTATGTAAAAGAAATGTTGATGGTTGAATTTTTACTACATTTTCCTATCTTTCTCCCTATATTTCTTTCTACATTTTCTCCACTACTATGGTCATATTTTATACTTCTAGTTATAGTTTTATAGTAGTAGTTGTAACGTAATATTATATCTCTACTTTGTAGTAGCGGTATAACAACTTGTTACATAATATAATACTACAACTTTTTGTATTATTTTTATAATAAATAGAATGTTTTCCTTCATAATTTTTGTTTGTGTTCAATTTGTCACTATGTTTTGAATTTCTAGAATCTAAGATAGCGATATAGTAAGATAATTAATTTCTTGTTTAGTAATTTATGATTTAATTTTCTAATTAAACTATTTCAATTTATGTCGAGTTAATTAATTTGCTTTTAATGCTTGTAATGTCTAGTTAACTTTTACATGAATTGTGTTTTGATTTTTCAATTGGAGTTGAAAATTGAATAAGACCTTAAATTAATTTTTCATAAGTTTTGATTGTCTAAAAGTATGTTTGTTAGGGGTTTATGCAACTTATGAGTCATTGTGCGTGTTGCATTATATTTGGTTTCATTGTCTTAGTATGAGAATCCTGTGTAGCTAAGTAGAGTAGAATTATTTGATCTTAATAGGGGTTCCAAATTAATTTAATGACATAGTATAGGAATAATTATTAGATAGTAAATTGAGTTTTTAAATAAAGAGTTATGTAATGAAATCCAAAACCCTGTGTGCATTTATCTTTCTCTAGTTTGGTTAATTATATGCTTTTGAATATTAATTGAAATTTTTCCAAAATTTAATTATTACAATCAATTGTAGATTTAATTAGTTCCATATATTAATTTTTAGTCTCAAGTGTTTCATAAAAACTCTTGTGAAATGGGTTTATACATGAAATGTGATGCATGAATTTTGTTATTCTTGATATGCTAATTATTTTATACTTCATACGCTAATATTATATTTGATACGCTAATTTTTGTATACTTGATGAATTAATTTTTTATACTTGATACACTAATTTTTGGTATTTGATACGCTAATCTTTGATATTTGATACTTGATACGCTAATTTTGTTTATACTTGATATGCTAATTTTTTATAATTGATATACTAATCTTTGATACTTGACACTGAATACACTAATCTTTGATAATTAATACACTAATCTTTAATACTTGATAAGCTAATATTTTATACTTGATAAGCAATACGCCAATTTTTCCATTGATACGCGAGTTACATATATAAACCCATTTAACAAGAGAATACCCTCAAAGGTTTATATCCAAATTAAATTGTTACACTAGATCGATAACATCCACTTGAGCTTAATTAGATATATAAATTTTTCACAACAAAATTCCTATTATAAAACTAATTCCTAAGGCTTAGTTTAGTTCTGTGTTGGCTCCCCTAAACTAAATCTTCATACTTGACTATCCCTAAAATTTTCTTTAAAAAAAAAGTAAAAAAATTCCTCTTTATTTTTAGGTCTTTACCAAAAAGATGGCAGTCATGAATTTCAACATTTGGAAGGATAAATCAATCAATTTTTACAAGTTACTACATTATCGTGAAATGGGAGGGGGGACCAAATCCAGTCATAATACTCAAGGAAAGAGAAGATTCCATAGTTTTAATTCTACTACAATGCAAGTAGATAAGGCTCGAATTATTCAAAAATGGTGGTCCCATTATAAAGTCAAAAGCAGGAAGCAATTACCAGAGTTTTCTCAACAACTCGACAAATGGAAGCACGTGAAAGAGGAATACAAGAACAAAAGAAAAAGGTGATCAAGATAAGATAAAGATAAGCTACTCAAGCTGTTATCCACTCAAGTAAAAGCTACTCAATTTCTCATCCATTCAAGACCATAAAAATCACAATCATTGTGGTCATTCAACAAAAGGAAAAAGTAATGATAGAACGCACTCATATATTCGAATTTCAAATATTATTCAAGAAGATGTTCATAACTAAAATATTACATTCACACTTAAGGAAGCATTTAGTTTGAGAGTGTAAGGTTTGGTAAGCAGTTGAGAACCTGTAAGCCTGTTGGTAAGCCTAAGGAGATCAAGGTGTTCCTGGTTAGGTGCTCCTATGTTCCCCTTGCATAATCATACTACATGTTGCATTAAGCAGTGGAGGTACGTTTTATTATGGAAGTTTTTAAGAAATTATTTAGTAATATTGGTTCAAATACTATATCCACTCAAGAAGATAAAGAAATTGGACAAAGTCATGAAATTCAATTTGATGTTACTAATAATACACTCAATTCTGTTTATCATATAGGATGATTAAATTTCAATAATTCATATGCTGTTAAATTACATGAACAAGATATTAATTTTAGAGAAACTTCAAAAACCATTAAATTATTATAAAATATAGCAATTAATAAATATAAGCAACAAGGTTATAGATATATTCATTATGGATTAATAAAAGTTGTTGTAAAACCTATGCACATGTCTGGCATAGATAATCCAATATTTATTGCTTTAAGAGATAATAGATTCATAGATTATGATGATTCATTATTAACTTTAATTCAAACTAATATTTGTGATGGTAAAATATCATTTAATAGTGTTTCTAATTTTGCTATTAGTTTATATGATGAATTAGTATTAAATTCTTTGATTATGGACATCCAAATAGATAAAAATAAAATTAGTCAAAAAAGTATAAGTTTTGCAATATTATTTAAAGTCTGTTTTAAATTACTCAAAACATTTATTGATCCTCAACTCAAGTTAGAACCATCTGAACATACAGAAACCATACTGTTTGAAGAGGATGCAACTAAATCATCGATATATATTCCAAAAATACTAAAATGACAAGATATTACAATTCCAGAAACATTTAGATTACCCCCACCCCAAAGATCAAGAAATATACAACAAAATGATCCAACTCAAATTCATAAAGAAGAAGATGGTAGTATAGTAATACATTTTAGTAATATAAGATCTACTAGATATGGTTCAAATAAGATAGATTCATTAGGATTATATTCTCAAAATTCAAGATATTCAACTTCTGATATTCCAAATATTACAAGAAATTATAGTCAACATACTAATTTAAGTAACAATCCAGAATTATATTATGAGATTCCAATAATAACTAGTTAAAAAATTCATTATAAATCACCAGTGCCTGAAATTATTAATAATGATTCATCGACAAATTCACCAACATATTCACAAATGAGAGCAGATAGTATTAACGTTATTAGTAAACATTTTAAACCAACCTATGAATATTTAGAAGAAGATTTTAATGATGAAGAAAACATTATTAAAAGAGATTGGTTTAATTTACTAGAACAGAAATTTCAAAATAAATTAAAAGATGAATGGAGAAAGGAATTACAAGTTAAACGAATTAATATCCCTTTCTTTTCATGGCTTGAATACATTAGTCAAAAGGAAAAAATAAATAATATTTATACAGAATCCCAAATTAATGTACAAAAACAATTATATAAAAAATGGCAATTGGTTGGAAGAGAAGTTATTACTTCAGTACATCCACCATTACTCAATCTTCAAATAAGTACATCCGCAGAAGAGGTAATAGCAACACCATTTAGGGAAGCAAAAATAGAAAAAACTCCAGTAGATATAGAAGATTTAAGAAAAGTAAATCAACAATTAAATTACTCTAATAAAATATTATCTACCATAACACAACACGTAGATTTGGTATCAACAAAAATTGATTCAATACAGAAGCTAATAAAAAACAATAATAGTAAATTGAATTATTCGAAAGAAATAGCAAAACCACATTTTCAAACAAAAAATTTATTAGAAGAATTAAATTTAACTTTAACTCCAAAATTAAATTCAGGACAAAATATGCTAGATAAAATATTGGTTAGATTAAATCAATTAGAAACTATTGATAAGCCTAGTACTTCACAAAATAATAATTTAGGTTCTATTCATAATATAGATCGAGTAAATTCAATACCAGAAGAATTACAAACAGATTCAGAAAGTATAAAAAGCCCAGATAGAGAAGAAATGATAAATCAAATAGGAGAAATTGAAGATGAATTTAATGAAAAAAAAATAATGCTTAAATTAATAGAATTAGAAGAAACAGAAAAATGAACAATTATGGTAAGAATAATAATACATGGTTAATGGCTCAATCTAGAAAAAACTATTACCCTAGACTTACACCACCAGATGTTCAATATGAAGAAAGATCTCAATTTGTGGCAACACAATATGAGAGAACTGCAGTATATGAATGGAATTTAGATAGAAAATCAGAATCTGAAATACTAAAAATGTTACAAGAAATGGGTATGGCTAGAGCAGCTTATGGTACAAAAGGACATGATGAAAAAACAATAGCAGCAGCAATAGTTATAGGTTTTACCGGTCAACTCAAAGGTTGGTGGGATAATATGATAACATATGAAAATAAACAAGAAATATTAAATCATACATTCCAAAAAGAAGAAAAGGAGGATCAAGGTCATATTAAAAAAGATGAACAAGGAAGAGTGAAAACTACTACTAAAAGTGATGCAGCAGAATTTTTAATTTTAGTTATAGCAATACATTTTGTAGGAAATCCAAAAGAATAGTTAAATACTTCAAAAATATTTTTAACAAATTTAAGATGTCCAACTTTAACAGATTTTAGATGGTATAAGGATATGTTTTTAACATATGTACTCAAAAGACCAGATTGTCATGCATCATTTTGGAAAGAAAAATTTGTAACTGGATTACCTAGTTTATTTTCTCAAAGAATAATAACAAATTTACAAAAAGAAATGGGAATAGAAACAATAGATTTTACAAATGTATCATTTGTTCAATTATTTGCATTTGTTAAATCAGAAGGATTAAAATTGTGTCAAGAATTAAAAATACAAGCTAAATATTGATCTGAGAGAAGAGAATTAGGGTCTTTTTGTCAAGCCTTTGGAATAACTGGTGTGCAAGCACCTTCATCAAAATATAGATCTATAACTAAATATAATAGTTTTAGAAGAAAGAAAAATAATTACAAAAGATTAACATATGAACAACAAAATCAATACAAAAATTATAGGAAAAACAAATATAAAAAATATAATAAGCCATATGATAAGAAATATAGAAAGAAATTAATCACATGTTATAAATGTGGCAAACCAGGTCATATAGTAAGTAATTGTAAGACTCAAAGGAAAATTAATTAAATATTCAATGAAGATAAGGATTTAAGAGAAAAATTAATGGCAGTAATGATTAATGATTCATCTGAAGATAGTGATATTCAATTAAATGAGGTAGAAGCTGATTCTGAAAATGAAGAATATTCAGATAATTCATCACCATGTAAATGTAAATATATTAATATGATATCTAGTAAAAATAAAGATAAAGAATTTCTATTTGATGTTATTACTAAGATAGATAACCCAAAAGATCATAAAGAATATTTAAATAGACTAAAAAATTTAGTATTAGAAGACTCAAAAGAGGTAGAAATTTTACAACCATTTAGTTTGTCCAAATTTTTAGACAGATATTCAAATAATACAAATATTCCAGGTATAATTAATACAAAATTAAGTAGCTCGATGAATTTGAATGAGGAAGTTAACAATTAAAAATAGATATTAAAAGATTAAAAGAGGAAATTAGAGAATTAAAAGTTAAAGACTTAGAAGTAGAAACAAAATTAGCATTAATTAATCAAACACAACAAACAGTATTAGATATACCAGAATAAGAAAAGTATTTCTTCTTATTCAATTTTGTTATTTTATTCTTTCAATTCATCAGAAGATAATGATATTCAATTAAATGAGATAGAAGCTGATTCTGAAAATGAAGAATATTCAGATAATTCATCACCATGAAAATGTAAATCTATTAATATGATATCTAGTAAAAATAAAGATAAAGAACTTCTATGTGATGTTATTACTAAGATAGACAACCCAAAAGATCAGAAAGAATATTTAAATAGACTAAAAAATCTAGTAAAAATAAAGATAAAGAATTTCTATTTGATGTTATTACTAAGATAGACAACCCAAAAGATCAGAAAGAATATTTAAATAGACTAAAAAATTTAGTATTAGAAGACTCAAAAGAGGTAGAAATTTTACAACCATTTAGTTTGTCCAAATTTTTAAACAGATATTCAAACAATACAAATATTCCAGGTATAGTTATACAAAATTAAGTAGTTCGATGAATTTGAATGAAGAAGTTAAACAATTAAAAATAGATATTAAACGAGGAAAGTAGAGAATTAAAAGTTAAAGATTTAGAAGTAGAAACAAAATTAGCATTAATTAATCAAACACAACAAAGAGTATTAGATATACCAAAAAGTTCACAAAGAAATTTAGGAAAAGGAATTCAAATTCAAGAGAATATTTTAAGGGATGATAAGTATTTAAATATTACAGAAAAAGTTAATATAGAAAAATGGTATGCCATAGTAATAATAGGAGTTAAAGATTTTACAACAACATGTATAGCAATGATTGATAGTGGAGCAGATTTAAGTTGTATTAAATCAGGAATAATTCCAACAAAATATTGCTCAAGAACTAATGAACAATTAATAACTGCAAATGGTAGCCCTTTACGAGTTAATTACAAATTATCTAATGAATTTATATGTAATCAAAATTATTGTTTTAAACATCCTTTCATAATAATAGAAGACTTAACCAAAGATGTTATATTAGGAAATCCTTTTTTAATCAAATAACACCATTTAAAAAAGACAATGATGGAATAGGTTACAAATAATGGGGAATGAGATTATTTTTAAATTCATAACTCCAACAAAGCAAAAAAGAATTAGATTTTCTACAATCAAATTCTATTCCTTTAAAAGATAAAACAATTAATTGTATATCAAGAAAAGAAAATCAAATTAGTTTTTTAAAAGAAGATATAACATATATTCAAATAGAAATACAATTACAAAAACTAGAAGTAAAAAAGAAAATCCAAGAATTAGAAAAGCAATTCAAAGAACAAATATGTTCTGACCATCCAGCAGCATTTTGGGATAGGAAAAAACATATAGTAGAATTACTATATGAGAAAGATTTTAATGATAAAAAGATTCTAACTAAAGCAAGACCAATTCAAATGAATTCAGAATTATTAGAACATTGTAAAAAAGAGATTCAAGATTTATTAAATAAACAATTAATTAGAAAATCTAAATCACAATGGAAATGTTCAGCATTTTATGTCAATAAACAAACAGAAAAAGAACAAGGAGTTCCTAGATTAGTCATTAATTAGAAACCATTAAATAAAATATTACAATGGATAAGATATCCAATACCAAAAAAAAAAGATTTACTCAATAGATTGTATGAAGCAAAAATATATTCAAAATTTGATCTTAAATCGGGTTATTGGCAAATTCAAATATCAGAAAAAGATAAATATAAAACTGCATTAACAGTTCCATTTGGACATTATGAATGTAATGTAATGCCAATTGGATTAAAAAAATTCACCATCAGAATTTTAAAATATTATGAATGAAATAAGAAACTTTTAGTAATATTTATGCATAGATAATCAAAGATTAAAAACATAAAAATTAGATGATCAAAGATTAAAAGATTAATCAACTAATATGCTAGATAAAATATTAGTTGTGTTTGATTAATTAATGCTAATTTTGTTTCTACTTCTAAATCTTTAACTTTTAATTCTTTAATTTCCTCTTTTAATCTTTTAATATCTATTTTTAATTGTTTAACTTCCTCATTCAAATTCATCAAACTACTTAATTTTCTATTAACTATACCTGGAATATTTGTATTGTTTGAACATCTGTCTAAAAGTTTGGACAAAATAAATGGTTGTAAAATTTCTACCTCTTTTGAGTCTTCTAATACTAAATTTTTTAGTCTATTTAAATATTCTTTCTGATCTTTTGGGTTATCTATCTTAATAATAACATCAAATAGAAATTCTTTATCTTTATTTTTATTAGATATCATATTAATAGATTTACATTCACATGGTGATGAATTATCTGAATATTCTTCATTTTCAGAATCAACTTCATTTTCAAAATCATCTTCTGAATATTTTTATGCTTTTAATATTCAGATAATTTACATGGTGATTATCTATGTATAAAATATTAAAAAAAGCATAAAAAGTTTGTATTCAGCTATTAACATTTAATCTTGATTATCTAATTTTTTATATGGTGATCATTATGAACATATAAACTTTTATTTGGCTAACCAAATGAATAAAATAAATATTTCTTTCATGATTATATAAGAAAAATACTTCTTATCTTTTAGTATGGAATATGTTGTTGTGCTGTCTGCAAGACATAATTCCTTGTCATTGATCATTGAAACGTTGATACGAACCTAGAAAGCCTATTATTTGGGTGGTCAATAAGCAAGTGGTTCATGAAATTCATTCCATTAATTTGTGATGAATCATATAGTTGGAGGCCTGGAATAAATTCGAAATCACAGTTCCTAAAGGTTCCATGGAGGTTTGTTGCTTCACGACATTTAAGGTGTTAAAGTCAATTATTCATCCTGAAAGATTCTGCCACGTTTTGGTATTCTGGACGTATATCACTCGGTATAACTCCGAATTACATGATTTAAGAAGCCCTGGAACGATAAGCGATAGGGCTACAACTTTTATGTTTTACATTTATCGAGATTCGGACGTTAGCATTGTCAAAAATGCCTACCAAGATGAGTGACGTGATTCTGGCAGATTACCGTCGCGAATCCATGGACTATATTGAAGACCAAGATGGCGTGCTTGGGCTTGATATGGATCACGCCACTTTTAAGTTATTTAGGATTTATTTTGCTTTAAATAAATTAAGTCCATTGGATGTTAATTAATGGGCTTATTTACGTTAAGTAGTTATTGTTATTCGTTTAGGAAAGTAGTTTGTTATTGGTTTCCTTTTCCAACTTGGAAACTAAGTTGTAATAGGATTAAGTTAGGGTTTTCTTTCCTTATTCTTCAAGCAAGAGCCGAACTCATCTCTATAAATAGAGAGCTGCCTTGTAACGTTTTTAGGAGATTTGATGAATGAAATTTTAGCTTTGCTAATTTCGTGATTAACACTATGTGTTGTCAAAACCTTGAAGTTCAAGTTTGATCTTCATTGTATAGCAAACCTTTAGCGTGACCTTTAGGTGAGCTTGCCCGAGTTCTTTATTTAAAGAACAAGCCAAAATAACTAGTTTAGCTCATGAATTTTCATGTGTTGAATCAAGTTCTTTTGTATTAAAACGTTGGGTTTGATTTACTTCAACACTTGGCGTTTTTCCTTTGAATTCCTTCCGCCCAAAATTCTATTTTGTTGTCTTTGTTCTAACGTTTTTGTGCAGCAACGATCCAAAGGTTGTGGATTTCGTGTGGTCAAGGACATCCATCCAAGACCATTCGTATCAAACGTCCATTTTCTTCACAAAATAAAAATTTCAAATGAAAATAATTTTACTTTCTTTAAGTATAAAAGAAATATTGAAGAAAAATGCATTACAAATAAATAGTTTTATTTGAGAATATCTAACAAAAATATTTATTCATTACATCAAAGTAAGCAACTAAAATATTTATTCAGTACATTAAAGTAAATAACTAAAATATTTTTCTTGGATATTTTTATGACGAATCAAATGACTAGTTTCACCTTTAGGGTAACTGACAAAGAAATCAACATTATTTGATTTCAAGTATTTGGTATTCATTAATTTATTTTTCAAAAAAAACATATATTCATTTATTCTTCAGGAAGTATTTGAGGCATTATAAATAAATATTAATCAATAAACATATATAAATTTCATAATTGGAAATTTACATAAAATATACAAAACAATAAAATTATATATTTATATTACACCTTTAGGGTGTTAAATGAAATATGATTAAATTGCACTTTTAGGGTGTTAAAAAATAAATTTTTATGCCGAGATTTATCATATTAGCATCATAATTATTTTTATCAATAAAATTTATCTTGACATCCTGGTCCAATGATTTTCTATACCACATTGGTAGCATTTCTTTTTGCCAATTTTCTTTCTTTCCATTGCATCAACCCATTTCTGGGGGTTATTTTATTTTTTGTCACAGTAATCATCACTTTGATTATATGGTATATTTTTATCAAACACACCGAGCTCTTGAAATGACAACCAACTTCAGGTGGTAAAAGTTTTCTTCCAAATTAATCCATATATAATGTCCTTGATATTATATCAAAGAGTACAAATTCATAGTAGAAAAATAAATTAACTGAAAAGGAAAAATATTACCACATGAACTTATCAAAAGTACAAACCTATACTTAACAATTGTTTCAATATAAAACTTGAATTTTATTTGCTCTAACTTTCTCAATCATGAGAGAATTCATGCTGATAACATGTTATAAAAATATTATAAAAACTTGTAGTTTTATATTATGTTACAAGTTATTTTACCACTACTACAAAGTATAGATATAATATTATGTTACAACTACTTTTATAAAACTATAACTAGAAGTATAGAATATGACTGTGGTAGTGGAGACAATATAGAAAGAAAGGTAGAGAGAAAGATAGGAAAACGTAGAAAAAATTCAACCATCAACATTTTTTTTCACATAAGCCTTTATTTATAGGTTAGAGCTTCATACCTCTACCTTGTAGGTTACAATATCCTACATGTAAATTAAAAGAATTACATAGGTAGTAGGTGATTATGATGAAGAATGGTGTTACACGAGTTACACGGAATAATGTGAAATAATGGGGTAGAACATGAGGTATATGAATGGATGTTCACAATTTGTTCATAACTCTATTAATAAAAAAAAGAAACAAGAAATAAGAGTTGAAAAGTCTATGTCCTGCCTCACACTCCTTCCATGATTACACGAACACAACACAATGAAATTCTTTCTTTGTAAAAAGAATTAAACTTGAAAGAATTAAAAATTTTCTCTAGGCTAATTGACAGTCTATTGAGCTAGTAGAGTTCGACACCAAAAAATAATCTGAAAACAGAATAATTTTTTCCTCCCTCAAAAGTGGTGTGAAAGCAAGCCAACCTTTTTTTTTCTTCCCTAGTGAATTGAACCTCAACACCAAGTTTGATACTGAAGCGCCATTCGCCACTCGTCTCCTCCATATCCATTGGCCATGCGGTTCCAATGGACTCAACACTTCTTGTTCCGATTTTGCATCTAGATTTTTTTCTAACTCGAATCCTTTATTTTAAACACTTCTCAATTCATCCAAACCGTCAACATAATGGTTGTGGATCCTTTAAATAACTTAACTCAAGATCACTTTCAACAATTTTCTTCTATGAAAAAATTATTGTGAGACCGTCTCATATATGAGACGTGATACGTGAATTATATTTTATACACTAATACGTTAATATACTAATTTTGTATACGTTCTGCATTAATATTTAATGCTTTATATGCTAATTTTTTATACTTTATACACTAATTTTTTATATTTTATACGTTAAAGTAAAATTTATAGCAGGTGGTCCCATAGGAAAATGGCCATTTCTTCAATTGGCTTCTAAACTCCATAAATTGTACCCAAATACAATTCCTACAAAAACAAAAAAAAAATCAAATCAAATATGTACAAATATCTTAAAATATCACAAAATAATAAATTAAAAATACAGCTATAGTTATATAATTGACACCTAACAGTTTTTTTTACACGGAAACGGAAACTTATATACAACCTAAGCAAAATACGGTGTCGGATATACCTGTACACACCGTTACACCCAATGATCCAAAAGTTGGAGTACTACTCCAATACTTGAAGTACCTAAAATCTAATCTATGAGACTAAGAGGAGCACTACTTTTGATCAAATAAAGTAGCACTACTCTTAGTCCCTTACAAGTAAGTTCCATTAAGTATCTGCAAAATGTATAAGTCAAATTAAAGGACAATTTCCAAATGGCCATCCTAAAAAGTACTCACTAAAAAGCCAATTGACGTAGCTAGTTCATTTCCAAAATTTCCAAAAACTTATTTCTTCACAAAAACTTATATAAAATGACATATATGAAACATGATTCATAATGAAACGAATAGTTAATAATCACGTGTGTATCACTCACGTTTATACACTTCCGCTTCATTGTACAAGTACTAGATTAATATATTTGAACTAAAAAGTGTTACGTTAATAATTGATACTTAATTGTACAAATATTAGATTGATACATTTTAATTGAAAAATGTTATGTTAATAATTGAGATTCCGTTATACAAGTAATATATTGACACATTTAGATTGAAAAGTGTTATGTTAATAATTGATATTTTATTATACAAGTATTAGATTAATACATTCAAATTAAAAAGTGATACACGAAGAAAAACATGTGCGTGTATAGATTGCATACCCAAACTTGTTTCACAAGAGATTCCTCTTATTTCTTTAATTAGCTCTTGAAATATATTAAAAAATTAAATTTATTTCAAATCTTAGTTAATCTGTACACAATATAAAAAAAAATGGTCTCCGAGTAGCAATGAAAAAGGTACAACCACATTTCTTTGTTTCTCTATTTTAGTGGCTTTCCTATTTTACTTAATAAGCCATTCGGTTTGTCAATTTAGGCAATTCAACCATAAAATGTTTTGTTATTTCTTCTCTATTAGATTTAGAGCTTGTTTGATAAAACTAAAATTAGAAAACTAAAGTATTATATCTGAAATCTAAAATCACAAATTAAATGTCTAAATTTTAAACAATCAAACAATCAATTTTAAATATCTGAATCTTAATACTAAAATAATTAATCTTGCTTTATAGACATATTGATATCATATCTTAATTATTTAAATAGTATAATTTAGTATTTTCATTATTTATTTTCTCAATAAATGTGCAATATCTTACCTTTTAAACAACTAATCAAAATTATTATAAAAAATAATTTTTTTAAAACAAAATCAACTTACAAAATTTAATAATTTTAAAAATAAAAATATTATCGTAGAAATGCATATATTCGTAACATTTTCATATTCATAGTGTTCTACTATGTTAGATGTTACATTTAAAAGTTTTTAAAAATATAATTCTTAATTTACAAAAATTTTATTTAAAAAAACGTAGAAAAGATTAATCATAATCTAAAATATAAACAAATTCTTTGTGAAATCAAATATATTGAATAAAAATATTAAAATATAGATGGAATATATATTAAATAACAATATTAGAATATAGAATGAAAAAAAGTATATTGAATAAAAATTTTATATTATAAAAGGAATAAGGAAAATTAGTATTAGAAAGAATATATTGAATAGATATTATGAATAATTATTTTATATTCCAAAGATATTGAGTATAATTTTGGTATATTAAATTTTTTTTTGAAACCTTGGGTTTGAGCGTGTTGTGAAATTAAGTGATCACCTAAATTTTAACGCTTAAAATCAAAGAAAAATTTTGTCTTCCATTTCAGACTCTCTTAATTGATTAAAACATTCAATTTTTATTTGTCAAATAAACTTATTTGGTTCAGGTACGAATCAATTAATTTTTAAATTTAAATTCAGTTATCAAAGCTACTGGATCTTACAAGAAATCATTTAAATACTTACGGTTAATTCCATTTTTAGACATGGCCACGATTCCAATACTGCCAATTCTGATTCTGGAACAGCCGATTCCCGGTTCCGTGGCTAATGGAAGCAGAACCGAATCGCCCTACGGTAGTTCCGGTTATGATTTCGAAATCGGCGGTTTCGATTCCAGTTTTGTTTTGATTCCGATTTTATTTCCATTTCAGATTCAATTTTGATTTTGATATCAAAATTTAATTTTTCACTTTTGAATTTATCTTGATTTTTTTATTCCATACATAATTTAAACTTTAGGTGTTAGGCTTTTTTTTTAATTCCATAATTTAAACTTAATGGGTTAGGGCCTTTATTTTTTTTATTCTTTTTGGTTGGCTAATTATCCCATTTGCAGGGGGGGCACTCCCTATTTTATAGATTAAGAATAAATGTTACAAAAGATTATGGCGGATATATCCACACCATTTTACACTTGAAAAGCTGAAAATAGGGAGGACTCCTCCCTTACAACGAAGTGTTTATCTTAATTTTCTGACACTGACTATTAAAATGAAAGGACATCATTTTGTGTAAGTTGATTACCGGGGTTAGGAATTATATAAAGGCCGTCATTGGACTAATAACCTTTATATAAATCCAACCCTAGCAATGTACACTTACAGCTAATAGAGATGTCCTTTTCAAAAAACTCCGTGTAGTATATCAATGATTCACTAGGAGTGACATAAGAAGAGATAGGAAAGTACATATTTGCATTAGATAACACCTATACAGTAGAGGAAATAATCATAGGTACAGCAACTAGGTGATCTATAGCCACTGTTTTTGGTTGAATATTTCAAAAAGTTTTAGCAGCTATTGACCAGTATTGAGAATGAGTCTTTGAGTGGTTTCCAATACACGAGGACAACGATCACTGAATATGAGGAAAGCTGGCAAGATGGCTTAAACATCAGCAACCATGGCCTTACATGAACTCACATGATTTAAGGGATCTTTGTTCCAGCCTGATGATGTTCTGAATCTTTTGGTGGAGCTATTTTTCTTCATGGTAAGTTTTGTTGGGGAGATGTGGAGCCAATTTTGCTAGTAGCTTGGCAGCAGAGTTTGCTTGTTTGGGGCACATAGTCCATGAGATGTCTGGTGACAGGAGCTAAATCATGTTGACTTGGTCTCTGATTCTCCAGGGGAAGAGCTTTTTATCCTGCAAATGAGAATGATCAAAGTAAGAGCTGGATTCAATGGTGATATTTGACAGTATACCTTTGGTATGACAAATTCTGAGTCCCTGCAGAGCTGTTTCAATAAGAATCTGTTCAGTTGATGTAAAAATAATGTTAGTAGAATGAAATGTGAAAGCAAGAAGCATAATACTGTGATTGTTTCTTAGGATTCCACCTCCCCATCCTTTTGCATTGACATAATAAAACCATGAACAATAAGCTTAAAAGAAGAGTTGTCAGAAGGATACCATTTGATGAAAGAGATCTGCATTCTTGTGGAGATGTCTGAATCCCATAATTGGTTCCATATGCTTCTTTCAGAAATTTCTGGAAACTTTCTTGATGCAATGGCTTTAATTTGTTCAAATGTGGTATTTTTGAGTTGTTCTAGAGTCCATTTTTCATGAAACGATTTGTTTCTTGCTTTCCTAATTTGCCAACAAATGATATTGGGAATGCTCCTAGTGAGAAACTTGTGTTTTTCAGTTTTGCTAGGGTAAGCCCACCAGTAGTTTAGGAACTGATTCAGAGGCTGGTGGTGTTGGGGAAAGTAGATTCTTAGTTCAGAACCGAAGGCTGTCCATAATTTTGTTGTTATTTCACAATGTAATAAAACATGATCAATAGTTTCTTCCTGTGTGCAATGTGTGCATTTGGGAGGTCCATGCACATTGAATTTGTGCAATATTGGTCCTAGTGGGAGCAGTGATTTGCATAGTTTCAGCATAAAGATAGGGCCGTTATGCTTTAGTAGTTAGAAATGCTAAATTTTACAAGTTATAATTTTAGATATTTGGATTGTTAGAAATTAATAAAACTTTTAGGATTTTATAATTTTAATGTCAACAAATTTTACAAGTCAGAATGTAGATAATTTGATTATTTGTTTTGATTGAAAAATTTAAAAGTTAAGAATTTGAAATCATAAATGAAGAAATCATAAATACAAGTTATAAATTAATAAAAGAAGCAATACTAAATTTTATTCAAAGTTGATGGTTTAAACTTGAAACTTTAATGGTACATTAGTACAATTGCGAAATATGTTATGATATACAATAATAAAACTATAAAAATAAAACTATGACATTTTATCAAAAAATCTATAAATGTCATAATTTTAATATTTGAGAAACATAATAAATTATTTCAAAATTTCAATAATCTAAAAATATACAATATAAATATTTTCTTTATTTTTAATAAACTAATAGTCGTTGTTGTTGTCGTTGTTGGCTCTCTCGGCATCGGTGACATGTGAATTAGTAGTACAAGTAGAGGTGGTAGAGCTACCATCGGTGGTGATATCTAAATCAAAATCTTCTTCTATGTCTTGTTCTTGTGCTCAACATGCGTATTTACTCTAATCATCTACTAAACTTTGAATTTCTAAGGACACGTGGCTCAAATGTGATCGGGTCTTGTCTAAAATGTTGCCACATTGACTAAAAGCTTGTTCCACAGCAGTGGTTGATGTTGGGGCCGCCAAAATTTATTTGGCAGTCGAAGTGATGACGGGGCACATTGTTGTCTTCTTCTTCCACCATTCTAATACTTTGAAGTTCTCAATACAATCACACTCTAACTTGTTATCACTAAAATAAAAAAAAGTGGCTAAATATTCCTCAAGTTCCGTACTAGTAGTACCCTTGTGCTTTTTTTTAATGATTCAAACATTTCTAAACCGGGAGGGATAAAGGAAGATCCAACCTTTTTAGTTGAAATACTATTGTGACTAGTGCTAGTAGTAATAGTACTACTAGTAGGAATTTGATGATGAAAATTAGTAGAATATTCCTTACATAATGCATCTATTATATTTCTAGTCCAATTTATGGAATTACTTACATTTAATTGCAATTGTATAATTTTTGGATCATGTGGAAAACATTCTTTTAACATATCATAATATAAATTCAAATATTTATCTAAACCTTTAAATTTAAAACGAAGATCAAGAACAATAGCAACTAAATATGAAATTGGATTTTTTTTATAATAATTAAGCCATTTTTCAAACATATGAAAAATACTTTCCATCAAAGCTTCAACGTTTATATGATTTTTTGACACACCAACTAAGTTACATGCTTCAACTAAAAGTAAATGACAAGTTGGATAATAGACACGCAAAAATATATGAGTAGAATTATTAAAAACTTTTAAAACTTCTAACAATTTTAAACAAGAATTCCAATGAGTAGGAACCAATACAATTCCAAGACAAAGAGTTATCAATGTAAAAATTACATAACAATGAACTATAATTAGATTTTAGAAGAATCATAAAGTAAATCATAAGTTGAATTCCAACGATTTAGAACAACTTTTTTTAAATCTTTTAAGTTTTTGTCAATTTTGTATATAATATTTTGCCCATGTTTTCATTAAATTTTGATGTCCGGTCAAATATTTAATTGCATCTTTAATTGGTTTAATATGACTTTCTAATTCACTTAAACCATTTTGAACGGATAATTTAAAAGACATAGACATCTAACATGAAAAATTTCCCACCTGTAATTGATGCACAAGTATTTTTTTTAATTCTAGAATAGATGCATTATTAGCCGATGCATTATCAAAACTAATTGAAAAACTTTTATCTGTTAAATTATATTCTTGTAAAATAACACTAATTAATCTAGATATATTTAGGGCCGTGTGAGAATCATTAAAAATTCTAAATGCAATAACTCTTTTTTTTTGTAGAAACCAATTTAAATCTACCTAATGATAAGTTATACTCATATAACCACTCATTTTCCAATGATTATTCTAAATATCCAAACATATTGAAAAGCGAGAATCTAATTCTAAAAAATATTTCAATAAGTTATTTTTTTTTATAAATATTTTTAACATCACGAGTTAAAGTTGTTCTAGGAACATGTTTAACTTGTGGATTTGTAATTTCTTGTAATAATCTTACAAAATCTTGTTTTTCACCAAATGAAAATGGTAAATGTTGTGTACAAACAAATATAGTTAAACCATCTCTCCATTTTAAATCACTAAATTTAAATAAATTTAAATTACTAGAAGAAGAAGAACCTTGTTGAGCAAAACCAGTTAATTGCGTTTTGTGACTTGTGAATGCCGATTTCTTGAGGAAGCGTTTTCTACAAATGCTTGGATAGTGAACCATATCCACTATCAATTTTGAAGGCGTACAATTTCTTGAAAAAAATTCATTTTGCTCTAATAAAAACTCCATCGGCATGAAAAGTTTTTGTGAAATATTTCACAAACATTTTGAATTTTAGATTCATTGGTGGACGACGACTTGATGAAGAAAGGATTTGCACTTTCATCACTAATATTAATTTGTAGGGATGAAGAACCAAAACTATCCATAATATAATTTTTATTCATAAAGATTAAAAAAGAATAAGGAATTTAAAGAATAATATATAAAATTAATAAATTAACTATCTATTATAATAGAAACAATAATTAGAATTGAATTTTTTAGAATTTTGATGCTTGAGAATTGAGAAGAAGAGAATTAGAATATTGAGAAAGAGAAGTAGAAATCGTGTGGAAAAATGAAAAATTAACGAGGTATTCATAGAATTAGGAAATGAAAATAAAGTAAAAAAAAAGAGAGGAAGTGAGTGATAAGTTGGTTTTATACCAACTTATATGCCTTATTTCACTTAGCTTTTGACTTGTATTTCACGTATTTGTGTGGTGTTATGTGTCATTTTGTGCGTTTTATGTGGGTTGCGAATTAGTGTGCTAAAATGAGAAAAAGACCAAAAATGATGATTAAATGAAACAAATGTGTGTCTTAAGTTAAAGAACAAGGAAAGAACTATAAAAGGTTTGATATTAAGTTTGTGGAGTTTAAAGAATGCCATAATATTCTTCTTTTGTAGTTGGGCAGAACGGATAGTGCACTTCCATTAAGTGTATCATTCTGAATACTAATCCAAATGATAAGATCTTGGATGTCCTGGAAAGCTCTTTGCGTATACTTCAATTCTTATGTTTTAACTTGCTTCTAATTCTATGTGCAAGTCTGATAAATAGGGGCATATTTGTGATCACAACTTCAGGTTTTCATTGTTGACTTCACTGCCACAGTTTGGTAGATTGTTCATATCTTGAGTTACAGACCTCCAATGATGCTTATTCTTAAATATATGGAAAGCCAAGAGAAAGCTCTACAACTCTTATGTTAACCCCAAAGTCCAATTTAGAGGAGACAAATGGCGACGCGTGACAGGTATGTCGCGTACTTGCAATTTTACCCTAGAAACTACTGTAGTAGTGGAAGTAGGGATCGTATCCTCAGGGAAGGATTTGGTTATTAAAATGTTAATAATTTGCTCCAAGAATTTCTCAAGTTTAGTTTTCACGATTTAATGGACAATAGTAACACTCACGAGAAGATGAAAGAATGATCTAAGATAGACAGAAAGACAGAACAGGACTCAATCTTACAAAAATAACAACAAGGAACACTATAATTCCAAACTAAATAGTAGCACAGAAATGAGATATCTGACTTTAAGTAAGATGTCCTAGGGTTTTTCTCTGGATGATCATGTAAATTAACTACTAAAATGCGTTGCAATTGACACACTGGAAGACCAAAAAGAGATCAAACTGCCTGAGAACCTAGATTATGACTGGCATGGCCGCTTCAATTTCTATGTTCTCTGACTCCACAATTTCCTATGGCGAGGCCTAGAGTGATGAGTTAAATCCGCAGAATCCCAACCTCCCGAGATTCACTACTATCGCATGCAAAATCTAGGTTTTCATATTGCAAGGCCTAACCTAGTTCCAATTTTTCTTCACGAAGCTCGAAAAATCTCTACTCACTTAGTTCTAAAGCTCAATGAACTTCCACCGGCATGACGACCGCATCTCGGTTCATGATCAAACAATTTAAGTGAGAAGACTCAATTACCATACTGTATGTTCTCAATTCAAGCATTATTACTCCTGTTAAATAATTAAACCCCAACCTAGCATGGCGACCACATTCGAAGGATGATTCAATCAACAAGAGCTCAAATGAGTGAAATTTAACAAGATTTAAGCATTATTTTCCAGTATGAGTTTATTCCTAATGAATTAATTCAATCGCAAGGCATAACGTAGTCTAATTACACTTCATCCAGTTCAAAACCCTAGAACATAGTAAGTTTAGCCACAGAGTTCCATTTCCAGTCCACGATCGTCAAAAGACAACAAATAGCAAATCATGTTCATCAATTGGGAAGAATTTACCAAATGCTCTGTTTCAATTGCTTCCAATTCAAAAAGAATTCGTAAAATCTTCCTTGATTGAGAATAGAATTACAATTTTTCGGAGCAAATCCTCGATCGGAATTGAAAATGGAGCTAAAACTGCTAGAGAGAGAAAGCAGAGAGAGAAAGTAAATCTCGAGATCAAAGTGAGAGAAAAATTCCCGCTCTCTAAAATCCGAAAGTCTGTTATGAAATCTAGAATATTCGTTCTCCTAAAATCTAACTAAATCCTCTATGTATAGATGTTACAAAACGTAAATAATACGCTAACGCAAAATGCCTAAGATATTACAAATATACCCCTGCCTGAAATCAAAGTCCAATACTCAACATAAGTGTAAGTCCGTAGTGGGAAAAACTCAAGTTTAATTTCAGCGCCTTCGAGCCAGCATATTCGCGCCTTCAACACATCTCCAGCGCCTTTGAGCCTATCAACAACACGCCTTTAGCTCCCTTGCTGCGCCTTCAAGCCTCTTGAAATCATGCCTCCAATCTATCTTGCAAAACCCTTGAGTGTTCAGCCCTTCACGCCTTTACTTCCTAGCAACTCACGGCCTTCATGCTTCCAGCTTCCACATCTGCCTTCTGAACTCAGTTTGGTGCGCCTCTGAGTCAATTTCCTCACAGCTTCACAGCTACCTAATCACAACCACAAACATGTCTCAACACATAGAAAAAATCTGCAAAGATGAGCTCCAGGGCGAGGTCTCGCGGCGAGACTCGCCGTACATTTGAGTTGTGGGCGAGACTCGCTCGAGTCTTGCCGTGCAAGTGGTGTGGGCGAGGTCTCGCGGCAGACCTCGCTATGTAAATTGTTTGTGGCGAGACCTCCGCGGCGCGTGTATTTTTTATGATGTGCAAGTGTATGTGGAGTGCAACCAGAATGTGAGTATAGAGATGCAAACGGTGAGGTGCAAGTGTAGAGTGAAGTGTAAGATGTGAGTGAGAATTGCGGAGTTTGTGAAATGTAGTGTAGTGAACTTGTGAAGCTTGTGATATGAAGATGAAATCGGGAATTGCAAATGAAGAAAGTGAATGAAGAATGAGCTATATGAAGTATGTGTGATGCTAGTGAATTCATGTGTAGTGAAATGGACATAAGAAGTGAAAAGTAGCACCTAATACATGACACTATTTGAATAGCAAAATATAAGCTTCATGAAGTAGAAATGTTGCAAAGAAACAATTAATCATGGCTTCCAACATGTACACACAATAAAAAATCAGGAAGTGAAATTCAAGAAGTGAAAATCATGTGTGTGGAGTGAGACTTCGTCGCATGAGCTAGTCGCATGAGCATGTGCTAGAGTGTGTGACATGCATGCGGCGAGGTGAGCTCGCCGCATGGTGAGTGCGCGAGAGTGCATGCGGCGAAGTGAGCTCGTCGCATGGTGTGTGTGCGAGAGTACATGCGGCGAAGTGAGCTCACCGCATAGTATGTGTGAGTGCTAGTGTGCGAGTGAGTGCATGATGCATGAGGCGAGGTGATCTCACCACAATGTGTGTGCATGCGAGTAAGTGCTTGTGTGCGCATGAGTGAAGTGAGCTGTGCGTGAGAGCGAATGCTTGTGTGCGTATGAGTGAAGTGAGGTAAGTGCATGAGTGTATAGCTAAGTGTCTAGTTCATCACAACGCTCTACGTCCATGCCAAATAAGTATGCCTTAGCCCCTGAATTAGACTTGATGGTAAACATAGCAATTCTAGGTCTTTCTCTTGGCTTTCCATTGGATCAATAATCTCCAAAATTAGAGGTCAGTAGCTCAAGTTATACACGATTTACCAAACTGTGGCAGAAAGATAAAACCCTCAAACCAAAACCCTAATCCAAGCACCACAAAGAAGCCTCAGTTTCTCATGATTGCATACATAATTTGGAGAAAGTTAAAACATGAAAATTAAAGTATGCACAAAGAGCTTTCCATAGCCACCAAAATCGCCTCATTCGGATCAGAATTGGACAAGTTACACTTAAATGAAAATCAGCACTCAAACTGCCAAAACCTAGGGCATACTTGTACTTGTTCATCCGAATTCACAATTGATTCTTTTAACCTAATTTTAGATCTTTTCTATTCATTTTAGCACAACTCGTCACCAATCACATAAAAGCATCCAGAGTCACACAACACAACACAATTTCATAGAAAACAAGCCAAAAGTTCAGTGAATTAAGCTAATTAAGTTGGTATAAAACCAACTTATCAAATTCCCCCACACTTGACCTTTTGCTTGCCCTCAGGCAAACTTACACTTCAAATCCACTTAGCACTGGACATCACTCCTCCGTCCAACTTGTTTTTATTTGAGTTCATCTAAAATAATCTTTTTCATGCATTAAACTCACACTAAGTCCTTAACCCCAACCCATCAAATTTCAGCACAAGTTATCAATCAAGGTACGATGAATAAAGACCAAAATGTCATGCGTGCAAGTGTGTGCTGAGGACTACTGGTCCAACTATTCTTTATGCATGCATTTCCTCTTTTGTTCCAAAACATCCCTTTGCATAAACAATCACAATAACCACGCACAAGAACTCAAAATCACACAAGATGAATAGCTGCACATTGGTGCTTCTCCTTATTGATTTCAAATTTCATTTGCTTTTGCACTTAAGTGCTTTTCCTTCATTACACACATTGGTGTGCTTGCCTGGGTATTTTGGCTTCTTTTCTCCCTTTAGCTACCTGGGTTTTATGGCTATTTTTCCCAATTATGCTTGCCAAGGGTATTTCGGCTTTTCATTCCCAATTGTCAAAGGCTTTTTCTCCATATCCTTTCTTGTGTGACCAAAAGTTCCTGAATGTCTCTAAAGGACTATGTATGCTAGAGCATCCGAAACAACCGAAGTAATGCATAACAATAAGAACATATTGAAACAGTTTCCTCCTATGTCCGAGAATAAGTTTTGCATGGCATATCTATCTTACTTTAACATGATGCCTTGATTAACAAAACGTACTAATTTCATCAAGTTTGGAATCCAGGAGACAAAACAATTTTCACATGCAAAGCATTAGAAGAAATTTGATGAACTCAAATGTTAAACATAGCTTAACAAAAGGAGCAGAGGCATAGTACATAGTGTCCCACACTTCTACTTCTACTTATTACTCACAACACATTTCCCTTCAAACGAAACATTTAAGAAACCTTTACCCTCAAAACTTTAAGCTAACATACTAACCTACTTAAACATATTAAACACACTAGTCATTCAACCTCGGCTTTTATACTTCTTATCATTCCTTCACAAGGAAGACTTGCATGACTTCAAGACTTCAATGATGCATAGCATTCTTCAAGAAAGTCACCAATACTTCAATGTCAACCGAAACTTCACCACATATCAAGGTATCTTTGAAAAAAAAATTTAAAGCCATTCTAGCAATAAAACCATGATATCTCCCTAAATATCATCCACCACTTTAAAACACACAGAGCATTCAACCCAACTCCCAAAACAAAAAACACACCACCACAACCCCTTCAATGCACAACAACAACAATCATCAACTAAATCAAAACAACCACAACTTCCACACCACACTTAAAGCACACATTGTCCTCAATGTAAAAGAATCAAGGAAGAGGGGCTCCCTGAGAAGAAGATGGTGCGGAAGATGACGGAGGCGAGAACGAAGCTGTTGTTGAAAATAAAGGACCAGTAAATGGCTGCGCCACATAATGAAAAGGACCATGAACTGGTCCTGGAAGAGGCTGCCCTGAACCGATTAATGGAATCCTCATCGCTGGCATGAATTCGAGATTTGGTAAAAATTCAGGAGTTGGAGGCATTGAAGGAATACGACCAAATGTAGGCAATGGTTGAAGAGCAGGCATGGCAGGCACCCCAACTGGCAGCTCATGAATGGCACCACTAACAACGTTCTTTGACAGATTTGGTATGCGGTACCCAGCCAATTGTACAAATGTTGGCATTGGTTTAGGGGGTCCAGAATCCGAATGATAATACACGGCCATCTTATTGCACTTATCAAGCTCCAATTGCATGCTCATTTGTCTGTGATACAATACTTCGAACTGTTGTTGAGCCACTAATGACATATCATCCAATATCTGATCCATTCTTGAAGCATGTGCCGTCCAGTCTTGTTGTATATGCTCCACACCCGCTTGCATCCTTTCCATCCGCTCATCCATATTCGAGAAACAGTGCTCAACTGATTGCCAAAAATCCTGTAAAGCTCCGTGCAAAGAACTAAAATCATACATCTGTGTTTTCCCGTCTCCCTCAGAAGGCGGAGGGTTAGACTTGCTCCAAGACTTCTTCGCTGCAGTTTTCTTGGCCTTCCTCATCTCCTTCTCCAGGGCTTGATATTTAATGTACAGTGATGTTCCAATTGGCCTTGGATTCCTTCACCACTCTCCAGCCTTCGTGTCCACTCCCTGAGCCAAATATATCTCCTCAAGCAAAATAGGGAAATAGAGAGCTGCATTATCTGTGTCAATCCCAGACTGAATACTCGACAGCATTATACGCCCAACATCAATTGGTCTCCGCCCCCGAATAGCTGATATCAAATACAATCGATCGCGTAGAACTTCAGTAGATTGTGAGCTTGGCTTAAGATGAGACAAAACAAACATCAACCAGATCTTTACATCACTGCGTAGCCATTCCCCTCGGATATGTTTGCGATCACCCCTTGTATTTAATTCCCATTTAGCCTGGGTAAAGCCAACTCTTCTGTCAATAATTGATCACATGCATCATTGTCTGAAAATGGTAAAGGATCATGAGAGAAATTTGGAGTGCCGAGATGATTGTTAATGATCTCACTGGTAATCTGCACCCGTTTCCCTCGCACATAAATTCCCCAGCTTCATTCGGAAATTTTGCATTAGCGTAAAATTCCCTCGCCAAACTAGCATTGCAAAAGCTTGGTGCACTTGTGAGTTTCTTATCAAAACAGTGAAATGCCATCAACTCCGCAAATGGACCTCCTTCAACAGCAAATGCCCTCTCCAGATGAAGTTTTTTCATACCAATTCCATCCTCCCATCGTTTCTGAGCCTGTTTGTCCAAGAACACCGAAGGTTCACTATCCTGATTAGATGACCCCTTCCTCTTCTTTGGAGTTTGAGCTTGCATGGTATACTGAGGGGGATCCTCGAATAAAGGCAAATCTTCATCTGGGAAGTACTCTGAATCAGAGTCAACGAGTGGTGGCTTATGCGTTTTTCCTTTTCCTTTCTTTGAAGTCATGGCCTTCTGTGAAGTGGAATCCTTCTTAGATGCCATTCCTGCCCAAGAACAGCCAACCAAAAACAAGCCTTTTGTGAAGTTGTATTTTTCCTTTACACATCAATATCAACGAAAAAATTCCGGCATTAAAAATTTCAACTAGGAACTCCCACATTTATTTCCTCAAATAACGTATACATCAAAACAGCCAACCACAAGATATTAAGCCCAAAACATAACAACCTGGTTTCCCTCAGCTAATGGTTATATGAACAAATTCCAAATTTCCAAAATAAACTCAAGGCAACTTGGCATTAATTCCAACAACAAAATTCAGCTTATCAAAATTCCACATTTCCAAGTCTTCATCATGATAACAAGATAAACCTTTCAAAATTTCAAAACCTCAAATATAAAACACCACAACTTGGCCAAATCCAAGAGCTGGATTCACTCAATTAAAGCAAGACATACTCAAGTTGGAAACTCATCACAACCGAAATGTTCTCTAGCAGAAAATTATCAATTTTCAGCTCTACACTTCAAGAAACAAGCCAAATCACACCGTGAAACAATTCGAATTAACGGAAACTTAAAACTGCAAATTTTTAAAGCACGTTCTTGGCTAAATTTGAGGACAAGATTCACTCCATTTGGACAAAAAATGAGCAAGTTATGACCAAAAAACCGAGGCATTCCAAACAGCAAAAATCCAGAATTTTTTCAGATTTAAGCATGAACATGCATATAACTTCATCTCTGAAATAAGACTATATTCTAATCAAAACTAGCAAAAGTGCCCAACATAAACATTGTAGCCCTATGATGAGGTGAATTTATTCACCTTTTATGTAATGTTTATTCTTAATTCTTTGGTCGTTCTTGTTCCTTTTTATTGGTTTTAGTGTTTTATTTGTAGTATTATCTACCATGGTGGATGCTTGGAAGATGGAAATCATATGAGAGTCAAATTGGATGCAAAACTGGAAGATAAGATTGAGAAAGATCAAGAAAGGTGTGATTTAGGCCAAAGGAGTGCTGAAGAACAAATGTTGAAAAAATCTGCCAGTATTTTTTATTTTGATCATATATGTCTCACTTTAACTCCAAATGGAATGATTCTAGTACCATTGGTAAGCTAAGAGGAAGAGCTACAACTTTCAGGTTTTACGTTTTTCCTAATTCGGACTGGAAGATATCGAAAAATGGCTTGCAAGGGACCTTCTTGGAGGGCATTCCTCCGCGTCGCGACGCGGAGAAGCCAAAAAGTTGGCAGAATGTTTGTTCCTACGTGTCGCGACGCTGGAGTTATGGGCGTCGAGACGCGGAGGGTCTGCAGCTCAAAAATGCTGAAAATGACTCTCCAACCATCATTATAGGTGCATGTGTCGGTAGAGTGTCAATAGGGGCTCCATTTGGACGACTTTTGGGTGTTAAATACACAGAGAAGGAGCTGGAAAAAAACAGCTAACCAAGGAGGAAAAAGTCTCCACCATTAGTTAGATTAGTTTTGTTAGATTAGAGAGCATTTCTCTTTAGCTCTTCCACAAGAACACACACAATAGTTGTGTGTTCTTGATGTAAATAGCATCCATTCGAGAAGAGTTCTTGTAAAGTCTTGGATCTAAGGACTTGATTTGTAAAGAAAGCTTGCAACTTTGGGCTTGAATCTTCAAAGGGGAGTGCTACTCTTTGTATTTCTTTTATTAATTCCTTGCTTTAATTAATTTATTGTGATGTTCTTAGAAGCTTTGATGTGCTAATTTGCTATCACCCTTGGATTATGGTTATGGGTTGTTGATATATTGTGTTAATGTGTGGTTTTTGTGACTAATTTATATGTTAAGATTTATCTTGTGGTTTTTGTGGAATAAGTTTTGTTGTGTTCTTCATAATTGTGCATGATTTGGCCGGATTATATACAATGAATATTTTATAAAAGTGCAGTAAATTATTTTTAAGGATAATTTGTTCTAATCTTACCTTAATAGCCACAAGGAGGATTAGAGTAAATTGTTTAGAATCTTGTGTGGTTTGTTGTGAATTTGTTGGATCAATTTTAGTTAGCTCTTACCTTAATAGCCACAAGGGAGAGTAAAAGTAAAATAATCTAACATAACTGTGACTAGTTCAATTGTTACCTTAATAGCCACAAGGATCAATTGAATTTGAGTGTTTGTTAAGTTGGATGTTACACAAGATTTTAGGTTAATTAATGAAATAAATCTTGCCTTAATAGCCACAAGGAAGGTTTAAAGAATTGATTAACACTTAAATAGATAAATAACTAAATCAAATCTTACCTTAATAGCCACAAGGAAGGTATGAGATATGTTGTTTATCCTTATTTTGCATTACCATAGGTAGGATGTATGCATGTACTCTTTATGCAAACCACACATAACACTTACATTTAAGATAACCAAATCCAAGGGTGTAGTTTAATTACTTGAATCTTCTTCCAAACATTTACATATTTACTTGGTAGTATAAGTATAGTTTAGAATATTTTCCTTGGCTTATTTTTACTTCCACTACAACACACACATTTTCACTAATTTCATAGACTCATTCCTTCCCCGTGGGATCGACCCTACTTCCTCTAGCTACGAAACGTCGGTGTCTTGATGCATCTTAAATGCGTGAGGATTAGGGTAATAAATTTATTTGATTCGGTTAAGCCTTAGTATTAGACCCTAGCTCCAAAATACCGCACATCAAATTGGCGTCGTTGCCGGGGAAGGAAATTGATTTTTGGATTGGTGTTTTTGTGTGTTGAGTAGTTGTAAATATTTATGTTGTGCATATTTGTTTCTTGTGTTTTCTTTCATTTTTAGTTTTATTTTGTTATTGTTTTTGTTTTGTCCAAATATGTCTAGGTTGTTTCGAGAATATCTTGAACTAAATCATAATGACCTACCATTTGTGGTAGATGATACAAGACCACAACCTAGAGTATTTGGAGACTTTCACCATGTAGAATATGGGAATACCTATGGATGGAGATATAATGAACCTTCATTTTTACATTGTTTTGAAAATCCATCAACAAATTTGAATTTGTATGATAATGAACAAGCTACTTTGAGAATGAATGTTGTTTCTTGTAGGTTGTGCCAAGGAGATCATCCCACTTATCAATGCTACTCTCAATTTGGAAATGAATGGAATTATCAAGGTGATTATCAATCACACTTGAGGGAGCAAGGGCCTTACATGAGGGGATATCACAATGATGTTGGCCAACAATCTTCTTCTCATTTTCAAGAAGAGTTTGGTTATTATCCAGGTTATAATGGTGAGTGGTCAATTCAAGAACCAAGCAAGAACATGCATCTTGAGAATAAAATGGGAGCAACATGTGAAGATGAGATCTAAATCCTCTCGGAGCAAATGGATAAATATAGTGAGGTTTTGTTCAACAAAAGACTTATTAAATCGGAGGAATCCATGACAAGTCTAGGTGACATGTTGGGAGAGAACCATGAATCTCAAGAGTGTTCATATAATGCAACATGGATCAATAGTGAGGTACAACATGTTAAATCACCTCATATTTCATCTTCTATTTCACAACATGATTTGTTACATGATAGTGTCCCAACTTCTATGGATTATGATTTTGAGTTTAATGATTATCATGATTATTCAAATTTTCCTAGGAAGTTGAACTCTTTGCATGTTGTTGATAATTTAGAAGAATGCATTAATGATGAACCAATAATAAATGAATCGAATCTTGTTTGTTTTGATGATGAAGATACTTCTTACTTTGACCCTTTTGTTGGTTTAAATGATAAAGACATGTTTATTTGTGATGAATTAACCAACAAAGTAATGTCTTGCGTCATTTTAACATCTTACATGGAATTTCATGGTTTAAATGATATGGTAGATGTTATTAAAATGGCGTACATGGAGACACCTCTATCAAATGATAATATTGCTCAATGTGTTGATGATGTGGAGGTGCCAAAAATTGAATACCATGTTAGTCTAGATGAGGAAGATTTGCATATTTTTCATGAAATGGCTAACATGGTAGAGACTTGTTTTGTTGATACATCCATTTTTTAAATTACTAATGATTTCATTGAGACCATGGATGTAAAACCATTGGTGGATTTTTGTAGTTCAAATTTTGGAGAAAAAAATGTGAAATTGAAGGATGACAAACCATTGGAATTCCCAAAGAAAATGGTGAAAGAGAAGGAGGAACCTACAAAGGGGGAGCAAGAGTGGTACAAAGTTGAATTTGTTGAAGTTGCTTCCCATGAACATGAGCTCAAGCCCCTCCTTAAAAGGTTTAAAGTGGTGCCTTACAAAAGGCATAGAAGTGCCTATGAAAGGGCATTCTTTTGGTATCGGGATGGTTATTCCGAATCTTGAAGGAGTAACCACAAGAATAAGGTCTAGCTAGGGACCAAATAAACCTAGAACTACTATTACTTTCTGTTTTATTTTTATTTTTATTTGAATAAATGTGAATTTTTATTTTTTCTGTTTTATTAATATTATTATGTTGGTTTTTATGTTTGTTTGGTGTGTTTAATGTAGTTTGGTTTATTTTTCTTGTAGGAGTTCAAAGAAAAATAAAAATGTGAAAAATTGAATATGAGAGAATGAAAAATGTGCATAAATGATAAAAATAGCTAAGTGTTGGGGGGATGCATACCTTTCACAAATTTGCTTAATTTTTTCTTCATTTTCACTCTCATAGTTATTGGCACACAAACACAATTTTCACTCTAAATCACTTCATGAATTTCAATGTTAAATTGTATGAGTTGACATATGTTGTGAGGTTTCAAAAGCTTGATGTGTGCAATTTTCATATATGTTGTTAATGGCACATTCATTGTTTACCTAGCATGAATTCATTAGGACTCAAGTGCACATGAGCTCAATGAATGAGATTAGGATTTGAATATGATTGTGATGCACACATAGCACAAAATCGCTCACATGAGCATATTTTAAAAATTTCTCATGCATGCCATAGAGTGATTGTGAACATTTTTGTTTTGAGTGATTATGTTTGAGTGTCATATACAGAGCTTATTTGTTTAAATGTTTTCTTATTGAACTCATACATGGAATTAGTTTACTTGTTTTCTTTCTTTTATTTTTGTTTTTCAGATTTTCCATCCATGAGGAAGCAAACATGAAAGACATCTTCATGATGGCCAAGTTCTATGAAGAGATGGTCAAAAATTCATACACCTTGGGGATACAAAGAATTACATGTTCAACGGGTTTTTTCTTATCCCTCTCTTGTATTTTGAAAATAATGCATATTTTAAGTGTGGGGGGGGGGATATTAATTGTTGAAGATGTTTGAAATTGTGCTTAAATGAATATTGTGTGATTTATGGATGTTGAAATTTGAATTTTTAGTTTTTTTTCTTGTTTGAGTGTGATTTTAATTATTTGTTTGAATAAAGAAAGCTATTTGAGAAATTGTCAAGGCTTCAACTACACAACAAAACTACTAGAGATTACATGGATAATAGGTGAATTCTCTCATTTTCTCACACATTGAGGACAATGTGTATTTTAAGTGTGGGGGGATAAAATCCATGTTGTTTTGTATGTCTTTATGTTAAATTCTTGGTTGTTGAAGTGTGGTTGTATGCTTTGATTAATGATTAATTAGCTTTTGTGTCAATTTTTTTGTTTTTAATGTTGGTATTGGCAATAAAAATGAGAAAATGTGTCTACTCTAACTTTTATGTGATAAGTGTTATGTTGCCAATGATTTGATTATATTGAAAAATTTAATGTGGGATAGGAAAATAATATACTATTTGAGAAGAGTCAAGCTTTTAATGAAAAATTTAGCATTTTGAGTCAATCGTTTTTATGCACTTAGGGGAACTACCGAGGGGATTGACGAGTTTGTAACCATTAAGTAGATTGGTGTGTTTTTAACACTTTGTTTAGTTGAAACTTATATAACTCGCTTAAAATTGAGCTATGTAATGAATGTGCTTACATAAATGTTTGCACTTAATATTTTTATATTTTAAGCTTGTTTTTGCAGGCTTCATATTGCCACTCCTCTGCGAGACTGCTCTTAAACGAAAAGTTAATAGAGAACTTGCATGAGTGGGAATGGGTCTAAAACCCTAAGGTGAGACAGTACCCCAGGTGGATGTCACGGGACTTCCAATGAGATATCCTAATAAAATGTGACAGTCTGGGGGAACGAGTGATTATTTATGAGCCTTAAGGTTCGCCGAGTGAATCCTCATGAATAATAATGAATTACTTTGATTAGTGAGGAAAAGTTGAAATTAAACTTAGTTGTTGAAACCCTAATTTATGGCGTGGTTGTGGATGAGTTATGAACTTAGGTGGAACCTATCGCACACACACACGTGATTGACTCAACGTGTCTAAATGAGTATATTAACATGCTTTGATAATTTTTGGAGATGTATATTGTGTGTACTTGACATTTAAATACTTGAGATTATGAGGCACTTACATAACACTTGTCCTTGGATTGAATTGAAGAAATTGGATGCATCTCATTATTATGTGTTGACCTATTTGTTTAGATTTTGTGTTTTGAGTTTGGTTTGTTCGAGGACGAACAAAGGTTAAGTGTGGGGGAATTTGATGAGGTGAATTTATTCACCTTTTATGTAATGTTTATCCTTAATTCTTTGGTCGTTCTTGTTCCTTTTTATTGGTTTTAGTGTTTTATTTGTAGTATTATCTACCATGGTGGATGCTTGGAAGATGGAAATCATATGAGAGTCAAATTGGATGCAAAAATGGAAGAAAAGATTGAGAAAGATCAAGAAAGGTGTGATTTAGGCCAAAGGAGTGCTGAAGAACAAATGCTGAAAAATCTGCCAGTATTTTTTATTTTGATCATATCTCTCTCAATTTAACTCCAAATGGAATGATTCTGGTACCATTGGCAAGCTAAGAGGAAGAGCTACAACTTTCATGTTTTACGTTTGTCCTACTTCGGACTGGAAGATATCGACAAATGGCTTGCAAGGGACCTTCTTGGAGGGCATTCCTCCGCGTCGCGACGCGGAGAAGCCAAAAAGTTGGCAGAATGTTTGTTCCTACGTGTCGCGATGCTGGAGTGATGGGCGTCGCGACGCGGAGGGTCTGCAGCTCAAAAATGCTGAAAATGACTCTCCAACCATCATGATAGGTGCATGTGTAGGTAGAGTGTCAGTAGGGGCTCCATTTGGACGACTTTTGGGTGTTAAATACACAGAGAAGGAGCTGGAAAAAAACAGCTAACCAAGGAGGAAAAAGTCTCCACCAGTAGTTAGATTAGTTTTGTTAGATTAGAGAGCATTTCTCTTTAGCTCTTCCACAAGAACACACAACTATTGTGTGTTCTTGATGTAAATAGCATCCATTGGAGAAGAGTTCTTGTAAAGTTTTGGATCTAAGGACTTGATTTGTAAAGAAAGCTTGGAACTTTGTGCTTGAATCTTCAAAGGGGAGTGCTACTCTTTGTATTTCTTTTATTAATTCCTTGCTTTAATTAATTTATTGCGATGTTCTTAGAAGCTTTGATGTGCTAATTTGCTATCACCCTTGGATTATGGTTATGGGTTGTTGATATATTGTGTTAATGTGTGGTTTTTGTGCCTAATTGATATGTTAAGATTTATCTTGTGGTTTTTGTGGAATAAGTTTTGTTGTGTTCTTCATAATTGTGCATGATTTGGCCGGATTATATACAATGAATATTTTATAAAAGTGCAGTAAATTATTTAAGGATAATTTGTTCTAATCTTACCTTAATAGCCACAAGGAGGATTAGAGTAGATTGTTTAGAATCTTGTGTGGTTTGTTGTGAATTTGTTGGATCAATTTTAGTTAGCTCTTACCTTAATAGCCACAAGGGAGAGTAAAAGTAAAATAATCCAACATAAGTGTGACTAGTTCAATTGTTACCTTAATAGCCACAAGGATCAATAGAATTTGAGTGTTTGTTAAGTTGGATGTTACACAAGATTTTAGGTTAATTAATGAAATAAATCTTGCCTTAATAGCCACAAGGAAGGTTTAAAGAATTGATTAACACTTAAATAGATAAATAACTAAATCAAATCTTACCTTAATAGCCACAAGGAAGGTATGAGATATGTTGTTTATCCTTATTTTGCATTACCATAGGTTGGATGTATGCATGTACTCTTTATGCAAACCACACATAACACTTACATTTGAGATAACCAAATCCAAGGGTGTACTTTAATTACTTGAATCTTCTTCCACACATTTACATATTTACTTGGTAGTATTAGTATAGTTTAGAATATTTTCCTTGGCTTATTTTTACTTCCACTACAATACATATATTTTCACTAATTTCATAGACTCATTCCTTCCCCGTGGGATTGACCCCTACTTCCTCTAGCTACGAAACGTCGGTGCCTTGATGCACCTTAAATGCGTGAGGATTAGGGTAATAAATTTATTTGATTCGGTTAAGCCTTAGTATTAGACCCTAGCTCCAAAATACCGCAAATCACCCTATCTCTTAGCAACAACCTCCAACTGGAATCATGCAAGTTGGACATATCTAGCTCAAGTTATAGTCACATTACAGAAACCTATCAAAGCTGGAGAAATCTGAAAATCAAGTACTAACACCTCCCCACACTAAACGTGCATTTGTCATTTAAGCAAAAACTCAAGCCACAAGGTATACCATTTGCTCATCATTTCCTTCATAGAACACTACCCTTATCATGTTCATACAACCTTCAACCATTTATCATACAAGATATAAAAATATCACCAAGTACAAGCCTTGAGGAAACCGACACATACCTTGATAGGGACTACATTCTAAAAACACCAAGCACAGGAACTAAATCAAAGACAATGTTTACAAAGCATAGTCTTTTGTCACACTCTTCAAATCGCATAATACTCCCCCACACTTGTAGAAAAACACGGTCCCCGTGAGAGAAAAAAAAATACAAAGCAAAAACTAAAGGAACCTGGCCTCTACAAGCCTCGTGAGATCTTGGCCATGTTGAGTGAATAGTGAAAATTCAATTCATACCTTTATCCTCGATTACCTTATTCACTCTGATAAATCTGCAAAATGTAATAACCTGTTATGAGATCTTTGCCATGAATCGATGCTATGTTCTATATAAACTAAAATTAACAAACAAAAGAAATCAAAAACAACTCCAAACAAGAAAAAACAAACATAGAAAATAAATCTGGGTTGCCTCCCAAGAGCGCTTGGTTTACGGTCCACAGCCCGACCATGCTCCTTAGTTCATTGTGAAGGTAAAGGATCATCCAAGAAAAACTCATGGGGAGCTTGTGCCAGATTAGCAATGCCTTTGTCCTCAGATGTCAAGTATGGTTTAAGACTGTGACCATTCACTTGCCATGAATTGCCACTTTTCTCATTCTGGATTTCCACAACACCATAAGGCATGACCTTGATAACCCGAAATGGTCCACTCCACCTTGACTTTAATTTGCCAGGAAAAAGTCACAATCTTGAGTTGTCCAATAAAACCAAATGACCTACTGCAATACTCTTGGCTTGAATATGTGCATCATGCCATCTTTTGGTACTTTCTTTGTACATCCTCGCATTAACATAAGAATTGAATCTGAATTCATCAAGTTTATTCAACTCCATCATCCTTTTGGATTGAGCTCCTGTAAGATCCATATTCAACTTTTGAATTGCCCATTATGCACGGTGTTCCAACTCTACGGGCAGATGGCATTCCTTTCAAAACACAAGCCGGAAGGGTGATGCATCAATAGGGGTTTTGAAGGCTGTTCTGTATACCCACAGAGCATCATCCAATTTCATAGCCCAATCCTTCCTGCTTGGGTTAACAAATTTTTCCAACACCCGTTTTATTTCCCTGTTAGAGATTTCAGCTTGACCACTAGTTTGCGGATGGTATGCAGTCGACACTTTGTGCTTGACTCCATACTTGCTCAAAAGAGAAGCAAAGATCTTGTTACAGAAGTGTGCGCCACCATCACTAATAATAGCCCGGGGGACTCCAAACCTGTTGAATATATATTTCTTCAAAAATGCCACAACACTCTTTGCATCATTATGTGACAGAGCTACGGCTTCAATCCATTTTGAGACATAATCCACAGCGACCAAAATATATTCCATTCCTCTTGATTTTGGGGAAGGACCCATGAAATCAATACCCCAAACGTCAAATAACTCGACTTCAAGGATATTGTTCAGAGGCATTTCATTCCTGGAAGAGATGTTCCCTGTTCGTTGGCATCGATCAAAATCGCCTACCCAAATTCTCGAATCCAAGAAAATATGAGGCCAATAAAAACCACATTGTAGGACTTTGAAACCAGTTCTCACAGAACCAAAATGACCTTCACAAGGTCCTTCATGGCATGCTCTTAGAATATTATTTTTCTCTTCTTTTTTAACACATTTACGTATCACCTGGTCACTGCACACCTTATACAATGCACCATTTTCCAAGAAAAAGTATTTTGCATCACTTCTCAATTTCTTCATTTGCTCAGACGAGTAGTAAGATGGCACTTGGCCAGCCACAACAAAATTAGCAATCTCTGCATACCATGGCAATCTATCTTGCTCCACCTTGAAAATTTGTTCATCAGGGAAATGCTCCTTCACTAGTAAGCTAGAAGACTCTTGCTCCTGCGATTCCAATCTGGAAAAGTGGTCAGCTACAACATTTTCAGAGCCCTTCCTATCCTTGATTTCAACATCAAATTCTTGAAGCAATAACACCCATCGAATCGATCTTGGCTTTGTTTCCTTCTTTGCTAACAAATATTTCAAAGCCGCATGGTCCGTATGAACAATGACCTTTGACCCCAAAAGATAGGCACAAAATTTATCAAACGCGAATACCACAGCCAACATCTCTTTCTCAGTGGTCGTATAATTCATTTGTGCCTCATTTAATAGCTTGCTGGCATAATAAATTGTATGAAACGCCTTTTCCTTTCTTTGGCCAAGGACAGCACCAAGTGCATAATCACTTGCATCACATATTATCTCGAAAGGTTCACCCCATTGAGGAGTGACAATCACTGGAGCTTCCACCAATTTAGTTTTCAACGTTTCAAATGCTTCAACACATTCTGTGCCAAATTCGAATTTCACATCCTTCTCCAAAAGGCTACACAATGGCCTAGCAATTTTAGAGAAATCTTTGATGAAACGTCTGTAGAAACTAGCATGGCCAAGGAAACTTCTGATTCCCTTAACATTAGTTGGTGGAGGTAGCTTAGCAATAACATCAATCTTGGCTCTGTCAACCTCAATTCCCTTATGAGAAATCTTATGACCCAGTACAATGCCCTCTTGGACCATGAATTGACATTTTTCCCAGTTCAACACAAGGTTGGTTTCTTCACATCTCTTCAAAACTTTGGATAAATTCTCCAAGCAACAATCGAATGTTATCCCAAAAACTGAAAAGTCATCCATGAAAATTTCAATTATCGACTCAACCATGTCATGAAAGATTGCCATCATACATCTCTGGAAAGTTGCGGGAGCGTTACACAAACCAAATGGCATTCTTTTGTAAGCAAATGTGCCAAAAGGACAAGTGAACATTGTCTTGTCTTGGTCCTTGGGATCGATTGCAATTTGGTTATAGCAAGAATATCCATCCAAGAAACAGTAGAACAAGTAGCCCGCAATTTGATCCAACAATTGCTCCAGAAAAAGTAGAGGGAAATGATCCTTCCTTGTTGCTTTGTTAATTTTTCTGTAATCCATACAACTCTCCAGGCACTAACCACTCTTGTTGCAAGAAGCTCATTTGCATCATTCTTTATAACTGTGACCCCTCCTTTTTTCGGAACGCATTGGACAGGACTAACCCATTCACTGTCTGAGATGGGGAAAATCATTCCAAAATCAAGCAACTTTATCACTTCTTTCTTGGCAACTTCCATCATTTGATGATTCAATCTCCTTTGTCTATCTCTCACTGGCACCGAGTTTTCCTCCAAAAGTATCTTATACATGCACAAGCCTGGACTTATGCCTTTGATATCAGCAATAGTCCAACCTATAACTAATTTGTGTTGCCTCAATACTCCCAGCAATTTCTCTTCTTGCCATTCCTCAAGTTTGGAAGAGATCACAACAGGTAATGTTTCATTATCTTCCAGGAAAGCATACTTGAGGTATGGAAGCAAAGGTTTAAGCTCAAGTTTTGGAGGTACCACAATAGATGGCATCAACTTCTCATTCCTGCAAAAACTTTCTTCCTTTCTCACCTCAGTGGGAGAACAAACTTCATTAGTAACAACAAAAGTTTCTTGTTCATTTTCGCATTTCCTTTCACACAATTCCCGTAAAGTGTTCTCTCCTACACTTTCATGCATTTTTACCTCAACAATATTGTCTTGCACCTCACAAATTGATTCATCAAAATAACGACATTCAACAAGGTTTTCAATTTCATTTACAATTTTGCTATCTTCCTCATCTAACTCAACAACATCTTTCTCACCATTACACAAATTCAACTCATCAAGACACATAAATTCATGCTTCCCATTTACATCATTCACATTCACAGCACATGCAATAGACCGAATAGCAAAACAAGTCTCCATATTCAATGGGTGTTTCATTGCATAATTCACATCAAAGACTACTTGTTCATCATTAATTCTAAAAGTGACAGTTTTGTTTCTTACCCCAATTAACGCATCCCCAGTAGCAAGAAAAGGACGACCAAAAATAAGAGGTACCTCTGGGTCCTCCTCCATGTCTAGGATAATGAAATCCACAGGTAGAGTGAATTTGTCAATTCTTACCAAAACATCTTCTACCATTCCTGTAGGCTTCACTAAACATCTGTCTGCCAACTGGAGAGTTACTGCAACAGGTTGAATTCTTCCACTCAAGCCCACACTTACAGCAATAGATAGAGGCATGAGATTTATTCCAGCTCCCAAATCACAGAGTGCTTTCTCAAAATATCTCATGCCTATTGTGCAAGGAATAGTACAGCTGCCAGGGTCTTTCAACTTTGGTGGCAAATGTTTCCCAATCCAAGCTCCACTACACTCAGAAACCATCATGGGGACTTCGCATTGCAAAATCTATTCCTTGTTGGAGATGAGGTCCTTAAGGTATTTTGCATATTTGGGCACAGCTCCTATCAAGTCTAACAATGGTAAGCTTACATTTACTTGTCTCACCACATTCAAGAATCTATCAAATTGTGGCCCTTTCTTTGGTGGTGGTCTCACTCTATCAGGAAATGGAGCTTTTGGAGCATATTCTAGATAATTGTATGGACTAGGTGGTCCACGAATTTTCGTGGTTACCTCCTTATCTCCTTTGATGTACACCTCCTCTTTTTTTGGTGCCATGTCCTCATTGACACATTCTTGATCACAATCAAGATTATCTTCTTCTTTGTCGTCAGAAGTATCATCCCCAGGTTTGTTAGGCTTGTGTACTTCTTTTCCACTTCTCAAAGTTATAGCATTGCATGTTTCCTTCCCTTTCGGATTTGGGATAGTATCACTTGGAAGTGCTTCACGAGGCCTCTGATGTTCAGCATTTGCGAGTTGCCCAAGCTACATTTCAATATTCTTGAGTGTAGCTTCATGGTGTTTGACAGTAGACTCCAAGCCCCCAAATTTTTGTTCATTCTTGTCCATCTTCTCCATCAACTTTTGAAACATGTCTTCCACTGATGGCTTCCTTTGCTCTGAAGTACTAGCTTGCTGATCAAAACCAGGAGGTGCATTTGTTGCTCTTCTTTGATCATTTCCCTGTTAATATTGCCCTCCTTGATTTTGTTGTTGTCCCCAATTGCTCTGTCCACCATTGTAAGGTCGATTTCCCCCAGAGTAATTCCCTCCATACTGATTTCCACCATACTGAGGTTTGTTGTTGTAATTACTCACATACTGTAAAGACTCAGTTGTGATGGAACACTCATCAGTGTGGTATTCACCTTTACACAGTCCACATGAAAGCACAGGAGCTTTTGTCTGTGTAACTTTCAAAGTTTGCACTTTCTTGGCAAGGGCCTCAAATTTTGCACTCAAAGAAGTTTCCTCATCAAGATCTAGAACTCCTCGTTGCCTTTTACCATGAGGTTTACGGGTCTCAGGGAAGAGATACTCATCCTCAGCAATCTGGTTAAACAATTCTCGAACTTCAGGTACACTCTTGTCTTTAAGTGCACCATTCACACAAGCCTTTACCATCATGGAAGATTCAGGTGTGAGACCTTTGAAGAACGTATTCAATTCTCTGATTTCACCCAAATCATGGTTGGGGCATTGCCGAAATAAGTCATTAAAACACTCCCAAGCTTCCCTGAATGATTCACTGTCTTGCTGTTGAAAATTCATGATTTCCATTCTCCTCTTCTCAAGCTTAGCTGGTGGAAAATATTTAGCCAAGAATTTCTTCTGAAGTTCCTCGAAAGAAATTGTTGCATCTGCTCCTCCAGTGGTTTTGAACCAATGTTTTGCCTTACCTCTCAAAGAAAGAGGGAAAAGGATTCTGTGCACTTCACTTCTATCCACTCTTGGAAGTTTAAATGTACTACACAAGCCTAAGAACCAATCCAGATGATCATTAGGTTCTTCATTGTCTAATCCTTGGAAATATTGGCCTTGTGTAATCATCGAGACAATCTGAGGAGGGATGTGGTAACTTTCGACATCAATATCTTGCTGTCCAAATCTGTTGTCAAAATTCACAGCATAATGATCACCAAAATGCGGTGCTCTCACTCCAGGATTAGCCATGTCTCTTTGCTTGGCTTGAACTCTCAAAGTTTTAGCCAATTCCAGGTTCAATGCAAACTCAGGATCTCCAAAGGATCTTAACCAGGGTATACAATAACACCAAGAGTGAAGTATAACCGAAGTGAAATAGAACACAAAAGCAACACTACAAATGTAAACAGCACTCGAAGAACAAAAACCACAACAACAACAATAAAAATTAAACAACAGAGAATAGCAGGGTAAGAACAGAGTAAATAGCTCAGAACAAAACAATGAAACTAAAAAATGAAACTCAAGAATCACTTAATCAAATTCTAGAAACCGTGCCTTCCCCGGCAACGGCGCCAAAAATTGACAGATATGTCGCGTACTTGCAATTTTACCCTAAAAACTACTGTAGTAGTGGAAGTAGGGATCGTATCCTCAGGGAAGGATTTGGTTACTAAAATGTTAATAATTTGCTCCAAGAATTTCTCAAGTTTAGTTTTCACGATTTAATGGACAATAGTAACACTCACGAGAAGATGAAAGAATGATCTAAGATAGACATAAAGACAGAACAGGACTCAATCTTACAAAAATAACAACAAAGAACACTATAATTCCAAAATAAATAGTAGCACAGAAATGAGATATCTGACTTTAAGTAAGAAGTCCTAGGGTTTTTCTCCGGATGATTATGTAAATTAGCTACTAAAATGCGATGCAATTGACACACTGGAAGACCAAAAGGAGATCAAACTGCCTGAGAACCTAGATTATGACTAGCATGGCTACCGCTTCAATTTCTATGTTCTCTGACTCCACAATTTCCTATGGCGAGGCCTAGAGTGATGAGTTAAATCCGCAGAATCCCAACCTCCCGAGATTAACTACTAGCGCATGCAAAATCTAGGTTTTCCTATGGCAAGGCCTAACCTAGTTCCAATTTGTCTTCACGAAGTTCGGAAAATCTCTCCTCACTTAGTTCTAAAGCTCAATAAACTTCCACCGGCATGATGACCGCATCTCGGTTCATGATCAAGCAATTTAAGTGAGAAGACTCATTTACCATACTGTATGTTCTTAATTCAAGCATTATTACTCCTGTTAAAGAATTAAACCCCAACCTAGCATGGCGACCACAATCGAAGGATGATTCAATCAACAAGAGCTCAAATGAGTGAAATTTAACAAGGTTTAAGCATTATTTTCCAGTATGAGTTCATTCCTAATGAATTAATTCAATCGCAAGGCATAACGTAGTCTAATTACACTTCATCCAGTTCAAAACCCTAGAACATAGTAAGTTTAGCCACGGAGTTCCATTTCCAGTTCACGATCGTCAAAATACAACAAATAGCAAATCATGTTCATCAATTGAGAAGAATTTACCAAATGCTCTGCTTCAATTGCTTCCAATTCAAAAAGAATTCGTAAAATCTTCCTTGATTGAGAATAGAATTACAAATTTTCGGAGCAAATCCTCGATCAGAATTGAAAATGGAGCTAAAACTGCTAGAGAAAGAAAGTAGAGAGAGAAAGTAAATCTCGAGAATATTCGTTCTCCTAAAATCTAGAATATTCGAAAGTCTGTTATGAAATCTAGAATATTCGTTCTCCTAAAATCTAACTAAATCCTCTATGTATAGAGGTTACAAAACGTAAATAATACGCTAACGTAAAATGCCTAAGATATTACAAATATACCCCTGCCCGAAATCAAAGTCCAATACTCAACATAAGTGTAAGTCCGTAGTGGGAAAAACTCAAGTTTAATTTCAGCGCCTTCGAGCCAGTATATTCGCACCAGCATATTCGCGCCTTCAACACATCTCCAGCGCCTTTGAGCCTATAAACAACATGCCTTTAGCTCCATTGCTGCGCCTTCAAGCCTCTAGAAATTACGTTTCCAATCTATCTTGCAAAACCCTTGAGTGTTCAGCCTCTTCACGCCTTTACTTCCTAGGCAACTCACGCCTTCATGCTTCCAGCTTCCACATCTCCTTCTGAACTCAGCTTTTGTGCGCCTGTGAGCCAATTGCCCTCACGCCTTCACAGCTACCTAATCACACCACAAAATGTCTCAACACTTAGAAAAAATTCTCTGCCAAGATGAAGCTCCAAAGGGCGAGGTCCCGCGGCGAGACCTCGCCGTGCATTTGAGTTTGTGGGCGAGACCTCGCGGTGAGGTCTCGCCTTGCAAAGTGGTGTGGGCGAGGTCTCGCGGCGAGACCTCGCCGTGTAAATTGTTTGTGGGCGAGACCTCGCGGCAATGTCTTGCCGTGTATTTTGTGTATGATGTGCAAGTGTATGTGGAGTGCAACTAGAATGTGAAGTATAGTGATGCAAAGCGGTGAGGTGCAAGTGTAGAGTGAAGTCTAAGATGTGAGTGAGAATTGCGGAGTTTGTGAAATGTAGTTTAGTGAACTTAGTGAAGCTGTGATATGAAGATGAAAATCGTGAACTGCAAATGAGAAGTGAAGTGAAGAATGAACTATTATGAAGTATGTGTGATACTAGTGAATTCCGTGTAGTGAAATGGACATAAGAAGTGAAAAGTAGCACCTAACACATGACACCATTTGAATTGCAAAATATAAGCTTCATGAAGTAGAAATGTTGTAAAGAAACAATTAATCATGGTTTCCAACATGTACACACAATAAGCAAAATCAAGAAGTGAAAATCAAGAAGTGAAAATCATGTGTGTGGAGTGAGACTTCGTCGTATGAGCTCGTCGCATGCTCATGCGACGAAGTGTGCTAGAGTGTGTGACATGCATGCGGCGAGGTGAGCTCGCCGCATGGTTTGTGCGCGAGAGTGCATGAGGCGAAGTGAGCTCGTCGCATGGTGTGTGTGCGAGAGTACATGCTTCGAAGTGAACTCGCCGCATGGTGTGTGTGAGTGCTAGTGTGCGAGTGAGTGCATGATGCATGCGGCGAGGTGATCTCGCCGCAATGTGTGTGCATGCGAGTGGGTGCTTGTGTACGCATGAGTGAAGTGAGCTGTGCGTGAGAGCGAATGCTTGTGTGCGTATGAGTGAAGTGAGGTAAGTGCATGAGTGTATAGCTAGGTGTCTAGTTCATCACAACGCTCTACTTCCATGCCAAATAAGTACGCCTTAGCCCCTGAATTAGACTTGATGGTAAACATAGAAATTCTAGGTCTTTCTCTTGGCTTTCCATTGGATCAATAATCACCGAAATTAGAGGTCTGTAGCTCAAGTTATACACGATTTACCAAACTGTGGTAGAAATATAAAACCCTCACATCAAAACCCTAATCAAAGCACCACAAAGAAGCCTCAGTTTCGCATGATTGCATACCGAATTTGGAGAAAGTTAAAACCTGACAATTAAAGTATGAACAAAGAGCTTTCCATAGCCATCAAAATCTCCTCATTAGGATCAGAATTGGACAAGTTACACTTAAATGAAAATCAGCACTCAAACTGCCAAAACCTAGGGCATACTTGTACTTGTTCATCCGAATTCACAATTGATTCTTTTAACCTAATTTTAGATCTTTTCTATTCATTTTAGCACACCTCGTCACCAATCACATAAAAGCATCCAGAGTCATACAACACAACACAATTTCATAGAAAACAAGCCAAAAGTTCAGTGAATTAAGCTAATTAAGTTGGTATAAAACCAACTTATCAAAGCGTCGCCTTGAAAACATTGCATGACGATGCGTCGCCATGAAATTTCTCCTCGCCATAGTTTAGTATTTTGGCCATAACTTTATTGTCCAGGATCCGAATTGAGTAATGCAAAAGGATATGGAAAGCTAAGACCTAGGGCTACAAATTATGTTTAAGGGTTTGCCAAATTCATAACACATCAAGGTCAGAATTTGGTTGCAATATGACAGTTTGTAAGTTTTCAAGATTTGAGAGGTAAAAAGTTCTATGTTGCATACCTCACCGAACACTTGTTGCACACTTGTGCATATACATGCACACACTTGTGCACATGCATGCACATAGCTGCTGCACATATATTCACACACCTTGCACATCCATGCACTACAAAGCACACTACATGCACTACTTGTTGCATACCTCTTGCACAACTCTTGCACTTTTGTTGTACACTCTTGCCACAATCCAAGCACAATACATGCACAATAGCACACCAGTGGTGCACAACATTTGCTGTCCACATAAACACTACACTTTTGCACTACATACACTACTTGTTGCACACTTCATGCACAACTCATACTCTCTCTCGCACACATGCGAGCACATTAGGCACACACTAGCGTGCATCGTAGCATACATGAACACACTTCACCGCAACACTCACACACTTCACCGTAACACTCATGTACTTCACCGCAACACTTGTGCACGATGCCGCATAATCACAGCACAAACTTGCACACTTCGTACACAATTTATGCATACAGCGCATAAACAACATGCACATTTGCATACATGCACTTAGCCCAACACATACACTTAAGCACACCTCACAACACTCTACACACACACATGTGCACGGTGATACGTCGCTACAACGTGTCACCATGAAAACGGAGTTCACTGACGACACGTCGCTGCGAAGAGGGGTGCACTACGACGCGTCATCATGACACGTTGCCGTGGAGAGATTTTGTGCTACGGAGCGTCGTTGTTAAATGAAGACAAAAGGTTTCTTATTTTTCAAAGTGTTGAAATTGTTCTTTGCAGGTACAGGTTCATGGTGTCGCGGTTTTGTGTGGCTCGAAATCTTGTTGAGAACTACCAAGTTGTGATGCGAGCAGGCATGGAGGCGTGAGTTGATGGTAGGGAGCTTATGTGGAGGACTTTGCATGTGTTGATTTTGGCCAATAGCATATATCAGTTGCATTTCTGTAAATTAGGGTTCATTTTACATTTGCGTATTGTTTGCGTTTTGTAACCTCTATAAATAGAGGAGTTAGTCATTATTTTAGAGGATCGATCATTCTAGATTTTTAATAGACTTGATTTTCTTGAGCGGGAGCTTTCTCTCTCTAAATTTTTCTCTCTCTAGCTTTTGAGCTCCGATCACAACTCTAATCGCACTTTTGATTCGATCTTCGTAATCCACTTCTCAAATAAGGAGGAAATTTAGAGTTCATTAGTGAATTGGAGGCATTGAAAGCAATTTAATCGGTATAATCTTTCCAATTAATGAGAATGAATTGCTTGTTGTCTTATATTGATGATCGTAAATTAGAAATGGAGTCTCGGGGCTAAATTGATGATGTCCTACGGCTTGGATTAGATGATTGCATAATTAAACAATGAAATGCTATGCAATTGACCCAATTACTACGAATGAGATCATACTTGTTCTTAAATGTATGAATATGTCATGTTTCATAATTTTTGCACTTTCATTAATGGAATTGAACCTTGATTATGGTCGTCATGCTAGGTTGAGGCTCGGTTCATCGATAATAATGAGAATTGCATGAAATGAGGACTGAATGTATGAATATTTAGTTTCTTTACTTGTTAAGTCTTGTTCATGATCCAAGATGTGGTCGCAATGCAAATCAGAGGTCATTGAGTCCCTAGAATAGAGTGTAGAATGATTCTTTGATGCTAACAAGTGTTTAGAAACTTAGGTCGGGCCTCGCCATGGGAGACCTAGGGTTTTGCACGTGTGAGTAGTTAGTATTGGAAGTCGAGATTTTACGGTGTTCACTCATCTTGTTTAGGCCTCGACATGGGAAAGCAGGATGTTAGGGAGTAAAGAGAGAATTGCGGTCGACATGCCGGGTGTTAACTAGACTCCTAGGCAACTTTTGTCTGCTCCTGATTTGATTTGCACGGGGTCAAATGCATAGCATAAGTTGTTTAATTTGCAATTGTCTGGCACCTAAACCCTGGGGCATCTGTTTATTGCTTGAAATCACATAACGCTTGCTGTTTTTGTCATTTACTATACTACTCATTTCTTTATTTTGTTAGTCGGCATTTGTACTTGTTATTTCTAGTTGTGACACTCTACAGAACAATTTACTGAATTCTTGAAACCAATCCCCTTCCCTATAGATCGATCCCTCTCACTACTGCTATAGTAGTTTAGGGTAAAATTGGAGTATATGACTTAAGCTCGTCAATTTTTGGCGCTGCTGCAGTGGAAGGTACGGTTTTTTGAATTTTGAGTTGCTCTATTTTCTTTTCTTTTGTGTTAGATTAGTAGTTCTGTTATGTTTCATTTTGGGAAATTTTGTTGTTTTTGTTTTTGTGTTTTGTTCTGTCTGCTTTGGTTTATTTGTGGTAAGTGCAGGATATTGGAACTCAATTGAAAGAGCATAGTGCACCCACAACTACCCAAGTATGTCTTGGTGGTATGGAGACTATTTTGAGTCTTATTATTTTTGCCCACCAATTGAGGTGGTTGACACATGACCAACACTGGAATATTTGGGGACTTCTCTCCACCACCATATGAAGAGCAATGGCACAATCAAGCACAAAGCAATAAGTTGTATCTCATTGGAAACCAAAGACTCTCTGCAGAAGACATGCTTTCCCAACTTTTAGAAAGATTCAATAGAGGCCCCAAAAAGGAAGAAATAAGCTTTTCTCAAGAAGAAGAGTTTCGAACATGCTATCCACAAGGTACACCTCTAATTGCTAGAATACCTACTCCTGAGGAATATCATTGTGAAATGCAAGCTAATGTTAAATATGGTGAAAAGCATCCCAAGGAGGTGGAATCTACAAATTTTGAGGTTGTCTCACGAAAATGCATTGTTGAAGAACCTTTGTGACATGAGCCAAATTTTTGCTTTTCTATTGAGAATGAGGTCTCCGCTAATCAGTTTGATATTTATGAGTTTAGAGCCTTGTGCTTTCTTAGTGACAAGATGGGAAGTGTGTCTAATGCTGAGTCTTGTATTAATTTAATGGAATTCCATGAGCCAAATGATATTGATAACCATTCATTGGATGTTTCTCCTATTGCTTGCCTTGTGAATTATACAGAGACACATCTTGATGATCATTGTGCTATCATGAATGAAGACAATGTTGTAATTTCTAATGAGAATGTCAACACATTGATTGAAACTTTTATTGAGGCACCAACTCCTGAAGCATTGGAATCTAATAGTCTAATTGGTGACTCACAAGAAATGGAAAATAAGATACCCGTGTTCATTCATGATAATGTTTTTTGTGTTGTTAACAAAGATAAGACTCAAGAAATTCCCCATGTTAGTCTAGATGATGAAGGTGTGAGAATTTTGAATGACATCGCTAGCATAGTGGAAAATTGTTTTGTTGATTCTTCTATTTTTGAACTTACTGAAGTCAGTCTAGATGAGCTTACTAATGTTAATCTAGATGAAGAAGATGTGAAAATATTCAATGAGATTTCCAACATTGTGGAAAATTTCTTTGTTGATACATCCATTTTTGAGCTCACTGATACGTTTGTTGAGACCATGGATGTACAACCCTTGGTTGAGCATTGCAGGATTAAAGTGCCATGTATGGTGGAAGAGGTAAATGATGTGCCTCTAATGGTGGAAGAATTAAATGAGGTGCCTTCAATTGGGGAGTCTTGGTTTAAAGTTAAATATGTAGAAGTGGTTCATCATGTGCATGAGCTTAAGCACCTCCTTGAAAATATTCTTCAAGTGCCTTACAGGAGGAAAAAGAGTCCTTACGAGAGCGTATTTTTCTGGTACAGAGATGGGTATTTCGAATCTTGAAAGAGGAGTCTTCAAAAATAAAGTTCAGCTGGAGACTTAAGAAACCCAGAACTACTTATTTTTCACATTACCTTGAATAAAGTATTTTGTTTAAGTTGATATTTATGTCATGCATTTTGTTATGATCACTAAGGCCACTTATGTGGTAGGGCATGTACATGAAGGAAGTTGCAAGAAGAATAGGCTATGCACACATGAGGCTAAGTGTGGGGGAGTGGTGCCATGGACCAGTTCTGTGCTGCACAATATCACGTTTTTTTACATTTCAAGCATGAATTGTGCATGTGCCATTTAGTGTTATTAGTTTCATATATTTTACACCACCATGACTCCTAGTCATGGTGCCGACACTTTGCTTGCATGTTACCTCCATGTCATGTCTAACTTGCACCAAAATATAGTGTACTTGAGTGAGTGATTTCTAATAAGCTTTGCTTCACCGTGTGTAGGAAGTTTTCCATGAGTGAGATCACTATGGAAAAGGACACTCCACCAAGCACACATTGGAATTCATGACATATAAACACCAGGAGCTCCTAAACCTATCTTTACTTTACATTGAGAACAATGTAAGTTTTAAGTGTGGGGGAATGAATGTCTGCTATGGTTTGTGTCTCTTTGACTTTATATGCTTATTTTCTTTCATGAATGAAGTTTTTGTGCTATGTGATGCAAAACATGTTACTTTTTAGTTTTGTTGTGTGATTTTGAGCTTATTACCCGGAGATGTTGTGTTTTTCATTTTTTGTGCAAAATTTAAATTTTTTGGTGAAATTTTGAACTTTTTGGGAATAAGTGATGTTTTTGAACACAAGCTATGTGTAGTTGACATTGTTGAGGAAGACTTGTCTATCCATGGAAAGTGCACTTGCACTGGAGTTGGATGTGTGTTTAAAACTTGAATAAAAATGCTTAATGGTGAGGATAGTTCAATGCTAAGTGGTAGGAGTTAAAACACAGTGGTAAAGTTTGAACTTTAACATAGTTGTTTTCAAGCACTAAAATGGAGTACATATATGGATAGTTGAACTTATGTGAAAATGTGGAAGTAGAGAATTTTTGGAAATTTTCATGAAGTATGTTGAGTAATCCTTGGAAACCTGTAGTGACATTTGGGCACCAGGGGAGATGATTTGGAAAAAAGGGCAAGTTATGCCATTGTGAAATTTTTTGCATGCTAAGTGCAGGGACAATGTTCCAAAAGCATTCATTTATGAACCACTCCTCTGCGGGACTGCTTTACCACACTAACTGTGCATTTTAAGAGAATAATCAGCATGAGTGGAGATGGAATTCAAAAGCCATAAAACCCAAGGCAATAATTGGAAAGGCCAAGAAGTACCCCAGTGTAATAATCTCATGTGTGAAACGAAGGTAAAGCACTAAAAGGATGACAACCTGGTGGAAAGAGTTGTAAGAATAGAGGGTAACCAATGATCCTTAAGTTGGTGCATTTATGTCTATACGGTGTTTACAAGTTGAGGACTTGAAAATAACTAATAATAAAATCTTTGCATTCTCTATGTTTGCTTTGATCATAAGTGAGACTTGAGCTGTATGTAAGCCTTTGCACATAACTCACACATCTATGTTAGAGCTCAAATGAGTACAGATTAGTTTTGATGATTGCCATGAAGAGTTGAGCATATCCTTACCACTAGAGTACAATTCGTTAACTAAAGAATGTGCACATCCAATAATAGTGTGAAATGTTCTTGAAGTAGATAGGTAGGTTTTTCTACAAGAGAGTTCACCGTGTAGCATTGTGTGTTTGGTGTTGGATTATTTTTGTGACCTTGCTTGAGGGCAAGCAAAAGTTCAAGTGTGGGGGAAATTGATAAGTTGGTTTTATGCCAACTTATATGCCTTATTTCACTTAGCTTTTGACTTGTATTTCACGCATTTGTGTGGTGTTATGTGTCATTTTGTGTATTTTATGTGGGTTGCAACTTGGTGTGCTAAAATGAGGAAAAGACCAAAAATTATGATTAAATGAGACAAATGTGTGTCTTAGGTTAAAGAACAAGGAAAGAACTAAAAAATGTTTGATATTAAGTTTGTGGAGTTTGAAGAATGCCATAATATGCTTATTTTGTAGTTGGGCAAAATGGATAGTTCACTTCCATTGCGTGTATCATTCTCAATACTAATCCAAATGATAAAATCTTGGATGTTCTGGAAAGCTCTTTGCATGTACTTCAATTCTTATGTTTTACCTTTCTTCTAATTCTGTGTGCAAGACTGAGAAACGGGGGCATATTTGTGATCACTACTTCAGGTTTTCATTGTTGATTTCACTGCCACAGTTTGGTAGGTTGTTCATATCTTGCGCTACCAACCTCTAATGATGCTTATTTGATGAGTTGGTTTTAGACCAACTAATATGTGCTATATCTCTTGGCTTTTACCTTGAATTTCATGCAAATTGTGTAGTGGTTTATGCCATTTTATGCATGCATGTTGTTTGCAATTTGGTAATGTTCAAGTGTGAAAAAAAGGGCAAAAATTGATGATGAAATGGAGTAATATATGTCTAGATGGAAAATTAAGGAAAGCCTAAAAAAATTGCTTAAATGCTTATTCGGTTGAATTAGGGTTTTGGGCAGAATTGTTGTGCAACTTGTTTTGAGTGTAACTCATTCACTTCTAATCCCAATGAGGAGATCTTTGATGTTCTGGAAAGGTATTTGAGTGTACTTCATTTCTCATGTTTTGACTTGTTTCTAATTCTATGTGTAACTGTGAGAAACGAGGGCTTCTTTATGATTGTTCTTTCTAGGGTTTTCGTTGTTGGAATATTGCCCACAGTTTGGTAGATTGCCCATATCTTGAGCTACAAACCTCCAATGATGTTGTTTCTTAAACCAATGCAAAGCCAAGAGATAGATCTAAAACTGTTATATTTATTACAAAGTCCAATGCAAAGGCTAAGACGTACATATTTTGCATAGAAGAAGTTTGTTGTGCTGAAATAGTTGCATCACACATACATGCACTCACCTCACACATATTTACACTCATCGCGCACACTCACACTTCGCCGCACAGTTTGTGCGGCGAGCTCGCATACCTCGCCGCAACATCATGCGGTGAGGTCACTGCAAAGCCGTGCGCACATGCGCGCAGTACTCACCTCACACACGCTACGCGCATACCGCTAGCAGCACTTACGCAAACGCTGCGCCGCACCACCCGCAGCCTCGCACAAGCCGCGTGCGCCTGTGCGCGGCAGTTACGCACAAGCCGTGTGCACCTGCTCACGGCAGTTACGCACAAGCCCCGCGCGCATGCGCACGGCAGTCTCGTACGTACACACGTGCGCGCGCAGCTCTCGCACTGGCACGCAACACACCCGCAAGAGCTGTGCGGAGACCTCTCACCCTTGCACGGTGAGACCTTGAACCGAGGTCTCCCCACACTCGCACACACATGGCGAGACCTCACCGTGAGGTCTCGCCCACGCACACAACACACGGCGAGGTCTCGCCTCGAGACCTCGTCCACACACACACAAGGCAATACCTCGCCACGAGGTCTCGCCCTTCAAATGCACAAGCGGCTAGGTCTCGCCGCGAGACCTCGCCTTGGGAGTTTTTTTTTAGCATGAAAAAAATTGGCTAAGTGTTGGGTTGCTTGTTCTTTTGCAAGGAATGGAGAAGGCGTGCTGGCCTTAGGCTCTGTGGCGTGATGGAGGCTGATGGAAGTGTGATATGACAAGGCACAAAGGCGTGGACTTCGAGCTGGCTTCTAGCAAGAACTCATGCATACATGGATGTTGTACGATCTTTGTGATGGCATTTTTTGTAATATTGTATTCATTTTACGTTTGCGTACTTTTTACGTTTTGTAACCTCTATATATAGAGGATTAGTTAGTCTTTTACGGGGGACGAATATTCGAGAATTGATAACTATCTTTTGATTTTTGGAGCGGGAAACTTTCTCTCTCTACTTTCTCTCACTATAATGTGTATCTTCTCCGAGTGATCTTCAATTTCAATTCCGATTGAGGATTTTATTCGAACGTTGCAATTCACTTGAGAATTGAAGCCTACGAAGTAAGTTATTAGGTATAATCTTTTCAATTTCCAATTATTGATGATGAATTGCTTAATTTTGAGAAATACTAATCGTGAATGTGAAATGAAGATTCTCGCTAGATTTTTGATGTCCTAGGGTTTTGATCGGATAACTGTGAATTTGAACCGTGAAAAGCTATGCAATTGACATAATCTCTATAGAAGAGTTCATACATGTTTTTAATTGTTGAAATCTGAGAAGTTTTATAGTAATTTCACTTGTGTTTGGTTGAATTGCATTTCGATTGAGGTCGCCATGCCAGTTCAAGGTTTGATTCACCATTAATATTGTAATTTGCATAAACAATGGATATGTTGTATGACTATGGAGTTCCTTCATCTGTTTTACTTTGTACACGATCCGAGATGTGGTCGTCATGCTAATTGGAGGTCGTTGAGTCTTAAGAATTAGGTGAAGGAAGACTTCGTGAAGCTAGCTTAATATGAGACACTCAAGTTAGGCCTCGCCATGGGAGACTTGGGAAATCGCATGATTAATAATTAGAAACATGAAGTTGAGATGTTGCGGTTTGTATCTATTTTGCTTAGGCCTTAACATGGGAAAAGTGAAATGTTAAGGAGTATAGGGAACACTGTGGTCGTCATGCTAAGTGTTTGCTAGCCTTCTAGGCAACAATCGTCTCCTTCTAATTAGATTTACAAGAGGTCAAGTGCATAGCAATCGTATCGAATTCACAGTAGTCTGATTCATAAACTCTAGGACATCTGTTTGAATTCTTGTTATTTCTATCTGTTGTTCTCGCAAGTGTTCTACTATTTTGAGTTTTGAGTACTTCTCTTATTTTACTGAGTCTTGAAACTGTGCAGTCTGCAACACATTTTGAGAAACACTTCGAATTCTTGAACCAAATCTCCCTTCCCTGTGGATACGATCCCCACTCATCGCTACTACGTTAGTTTAGGGGTAAAATTTCAAGGTTAACGACACGCTTGTCAATTTTTGGTGCCGTCTCCGGGGAAGGCACGGTTTCTGAAATTTGATTAAGTCTTTCTTGGATTTCATCGTTTAATTTCATGTTGTTCTGTTTTGTTTGTTTACTCTATTCTTATTTTTGTAATTTGTTCTGTTCTGATAAGGTGATATTTTTCACCTTATTGGATTCGTTTTACTTAACTATTCAGCGTCCCTGTAACGTGCTTTATGCCATTTTTACGTGTTTTTAATGTATTTGTAGGACATTATGGCGTGGGAGGAGCAACGGAGCAAAAGAATGATGAAAAGAGCGCATTTCGGAGAGCTGAGACGGATGTGAACAAATTCTGAAAAAATCTGTCAAGGTTTAGTATTGTGATCATATCTCGCTCAATTTATGTCCAAATGGAATGATTCAGATGCCATTGGAAAGTTAAGAGGAAGAGCTACAACTTTCATGTTTTGGGTTTTTCCAAATTCGTTCTGAATCATAGAGAAACCTGGCTCACAAACGAACGGCGCGCCGGAGAGAACTTCTCCGGCGCGCCGAAAATTGGTGAATTAAATTTCCAAAACTTCCAGACCTCTCCGGCGCGCCGGAGAGAGTTCTGTGCGGCGCGCCGGAGTGCTGCGGCGCGCCGGAGTGCTGCGGCGCGCCGGAGAGTTTACCGGCGTGCCGCTGGTGGTCGCGAAGGGCTGAATGTTGACTGTTTTGTCCTCCATTTTGAGAAGACTTCAAGGGCATTTTTGGCATGTCTGAAACACACATTTTGCAACCCTAATCTCTCCCTTATATGATGAAATCTGATGCTAAGAAGAAGAAGGAGGAGAAGAGAGGAAGCCATCTTTTGTTAGTTTTTTAGTTAGTCATTAGTTAGGGTTAGTTTTAGTTTTTAGAATAGAGAGTTCTTCTCTTGTTTGTTCTCAGAGTAGTGCTAGTTAGGGTTTTATTTTGGAAGCTCAATCTTTTGTACAAGGAGGGAAATTCATCAACTATGTAGACAAAGCTTGTAATGAATGCTCACATTTATTGAAGAAGACATCTTTCCATCCAAGATTGGTAGTTTTCCTTCTTTAATGTCATTTATTGCTTTGTATGTGCTATTGATTGTTTCCATGATGAATGCTCTAGCTATGTTAGGCTAGAGACTCTTGTGCTCCTTGGGTTGTAGTTGGCTAGGTTGATGCATTAAATGTTGCTTGATAGGGTTGAACCTAGAGGATATCTAGGTGGTAGGTTCTATGGACATTGAAGGGAAAAGTAGCTAGTTGGCTCAATTGTTGACTAGTAAGTGTTTGATAAAGGCTTGAGTGAACCTCTAAGCCTTGGGATTGGAAGTAGAATAGAGGAAATGCTTAAGTTGACCTTGCATCCACCATACATAAGGGAAGACGAATAGCATTCGTACATTACGTTAGGTTGTGCCGGAGTCGAGAACTAAGCTAAATCTTGCCTCCGCCATAAAGGGAGAGTGAGCTTAGGAAGAGACTTTAGAGGGGAGTGACTAGGAACGGTTCTTGCCTTCACCATAAAGGAGGAACGGGTCTTGAGAGTGGTAAGATTGGGAGAACGTAGATTATCCAGTTAGCTAGGATTGAGTAGTTTTGCCTCCGCCATAAAGGAAGACAACTTCACCTAGCTAAATCCTCTAGATAGACGCCCCTTTAGCTCTAGCTTCCGCCATAAAAGTGGAGCTCAAAGGGAGCGGTTGTCCCTAGCCCTAGTGACACTTTAGGACGAACCCTAGATAGAGAATCCTTAGTAACCATAGCCGACAACACCCGGGAGCACATCATACCTTTCTTGACTTAAGATTGACGCTTTAGTATATTTTACTTGTTAATTAACTTTCCTTTTTAGCTTCCTTTTTTGTAATTCCACTACAACACACACATTTACACTATTTCCATAAACTCATCCCCTCCCTGTGGATTCGACCCCTACTTCCTCTTGCTACACAAACGTCGGTGTCTTGATGCATCTTAAATGTCGTGAGGATTAGGGTTATAAATTTATTTGATTCGGTTAAGCCTTAGCTTTTAACCTTAGCTCCAAAACTGTTATCAAATTGGCGCTTGGGACTTAAAGTCTAATCTTCACGCCTATCAAATTGGCGCCGTTGCCGGGGAGGCAGTTGGTTTTAGGATTTTTGTTTTGTGTGTTTGTTAGTTGTAAATAACTTCTTTTTATGTTTTTTATTGTTTGTGTTGTTTTTGTTATTTTTCATTTTGATGTTTAGTTTGTACAAATATGCCTAGGTTGTTTGGAGACTTTCTTGATTCTTATCATATTGACCCACCAAATGGGGTGGATGACATTAGACCAACACCTAGCATATTTGGGAATCCTTTTTCCCTAGATTTTTGGGACACTAATGAATGTGTGCAAAGAGGACCTTCAAGGTGTTTCACCACTTCATGCTTGTATGATAATGAGCTTAATGATAGATATTCTATGCTTGAGGCTCAAGTGGCAAATGTGACCAACTTGGTAAATGATATACAAGCTTCTATGAGCTATGATGATGTATTATCTTGTAGGTTGTGCCAAGGCGATCACCACACTCACTATTGCATGTTAAATGTGAAGTCCAACCAATATAGAAGCTTTCAAGTTCATCAAGAGGCTTTCAAACAAAATTGGTGTGGGCAAGAGGATAGATATTGGGGGAGTGGTAAACAAAATGGTACAAACTACGAGTCAAACCATCCAATGGAGTTTGAATATCGACCAAGCTACGAAGAGAATTGGTCAAACCGAGAACAAAGCAATGAGTTGCATCCCGTGCAAGAAAGAACACAATCATTGGAGGATATGCTCTATGAACTAATGGAGAAGGCCGACAAAGAAATTCAAGGGAACGAGAGATTTTGTGCTCAATTGGAAACAACCCTTGAGAAGCAAGAGGACACTTTGGAGGCTCAAGAAGATACTTTGAGAGAGCATGAAGCTTCAATTAATAAGTTGGAGATGCAATTGAGACAATTAACTCAAGCTATTCACCATAGTCCCCAAGGGTATACATTTAATGCATTTATGGGCCAAAGTGAGGTACAACTTGACCAATCCCTTCAAACTCTCTCTTATTTTCCACAATGTGATTCATTTGATGATAATTTCACAACTCTTATGGATAATCATTTTGAAATCAATGATGATTGTTGTGCTAGTACAAAGTATCCTAAGAGTGTTGAAATTCCTTGTATTGTGGATAAGTTTGAGTCATGCATTAATAGTGAACCCTTGTCAAATGAGTTCAAAGTTAATTGTCTTACAAATGAAGAAACATTGCACATAGATTCATATATTGGCTTATGCGAAAATGATGTGTTTATATGTCAAGAAATGGCTAACATGGTGCAATCTTGTGTTATTTTGACATCATACATGGATTTTCATGATTTAAATAATATGGTTGATGTCATTAGATTGAAGTGCAATGAGGCACCCTCACTAGATTATTATGATGCTCAATATGTTGATAATGAGGAAATGCCTAAAAATGATCCCTATGTTAGCTTAGATAAAGAAGATGTGCATATTTTTCATGAAATAGCTAATATAGTGGAGAATTGCTTTGTTGATGCATCCATACATGAACTTTCTAATGAGTGTTTTGAGACCATGGATGCAAAGCTATTGGTTGAGTCTTGTAGGTCAAGCATGATGGAAGTGGAGACTATCTTGAAGGATATTGAGAATCCATTGGAGTTCTCAATCATCTTTGTGGAAGAAGGAGAGGAGGAGCCTACAATGGGGGAGCAAGAGTGGTACAAAGTTGAATTTGTTGAAGTTGCTCCCCATGAACATGAGCTCAAACACCTCCTCAAAGGGTGCCAAAAGACGCCCTACAAACGGCAAAGGAGTGCCGTTGAGAGAGCGTTCTTTTAGTACCGTGATGGCTATTCCGAATCTTGATGGAGTAGCCACAAGAATAAAGTCTAGATAGGGACTAAATAAACCTAGAACTACACTTTCTTTCCATTTTTTTTATTTAAATGTTAGTCTTTGTATTTGTTGTGTGTGTTTAGAGTAATTAGGCTTGTTTTTCTTGTAGGAGTTCAAAGAAAATAACAAATTTGAAAGAATGAACATGAGAGAAAGAAAAATGTGCATAAATGATAAAAAGAGCTAAGTGTGGAGGGGGATGCATACCCCTCACACCACTTGCTTATTTCTTTCTTATTTTTCATTCTCATGTCAATGGCACACAAAAACACTTTTCACTCTAAATCACTTCATGAATTTCAATGTTAAATTGCATGAGTTAGCATATGTGGTGAAGCTTCAAAAGCTTGATGTGTGCAATTTTCATATATGTGGTTAATGGCACATTCATGGTTTACCTAGCATGAATTCATTAGGACTCAAGTTCACATGAGCTTAATGAATGAGATTAGGATTTGAACTTGATTGTGATGCACACCTAGCACAAGAGCACTCACTTGAGCACATTGTGAAAATTTCTCATGTATGCCATAGAGTGATTGTGAACATTTTTGTTTTGAGTCATTATGTTTTAGTGTCATTTGTAGGTGCTTAATTGTTTAAATGTTTTCTTCTTGAACTCATACATAGAATTAGTTTACTTTTTTTCTTTCTTTTATCATTTTTTCAGGTTTTCCATCTATGAGGAAACAAAAATGAGAGGCATCTTCACAATGGCCAAGTTCACATTTTACATGCACAAATGAAGAGATGGCCACAATGCATACACCTCGGGTGTTTTCTCATCCCTCTCTTGTCTTTGGAAAATATTGCATATTTTAAGTGTGGAGGGGATGATATTGGTGAAGATGCTTGAAATTGTGCTTCAATGAATATTTTGTGATTTATGGATGTTGAACTTGGATTTTTAGTGTTTTTCTTGTTTAGGCTTTATTTTTTATTGATTTTTCTATTCTCTTGGGCATATTGAAAATTCCTTGTGTGTTTTGAAGTTTTGAAAGTCCCTTGTGTTTAGGCTTGAAGCTCTACAATAGGAAATCCATTGTTGCTATTTTGGGATCCCATAATGTCCATATTTGTTGTTGTCTTTGTGATTCTTGTGAACTTTTCATTTTTGTGACTTTTGAACTTTTGTGGATTTTAGTGATTATGTATATGCTGTATATTTGTGTTAAGTGTTTGAGTGATGGTGTTGGCAACCAAAATGAAAAAAATGTGTCTAATGTAAATTATGTGAGATAAGTGTTGTGTAGCCAATGATGTGAATTGTTGTATTTTAGAATTCGACTTGTGATTAGAAAAACAACATGTTACATAAGGGAAGTCGGTTTCTTGATGAAAAGTTTGACATTTTGAGTTTATTGTTAATAAGAACAAGTGGGGAACTCATGGAGATTGACATGTTTGGTTAATAAGATAGGTCGGAGTACCTTGGCACTTTGTTAGTTTAGCTTTTGGACTAACTTTCCCTAAAAGACATGTGTATATACTTTGAAGTTTCAAGAAATGAAATGGGCATTATGTGTTGTTTTTAATATTATGTTTTTGGCAATGAATAAATTCCTCTCCAATGTGATACCGCTCCTTCACTAACCGAAAAGGTTGAAGGTGATGTGCGAGTGTCGTAGCTCGTCAATTTATCCTAATTTCACTGAATATAGTAGCAGTGAGCTAGGTTTCGTTCCGCAGGGAAATAGTCGATTCAAGAAGTTTGATATGCTCAATTATGTCACCAAAATATAACAAGAGTAAAAGAACACCGATTAAAAAAATTAACAAGAAGTAATCTGGTTTGACTCTACACAATTACGAATGTAAATGTACACACAAGTAAGACTCAAGGAAATAAGAACAAAGTTGTCAAGAAATAAAGCTGATAATCTAGGCTACCTTCGGGTTAATGCAAATTCTCATATGTGCAGTATTACTAACATTCAAGCAAAGCAGATGAGGAGAATCACAATTGGAAACAGAAATAATAGTTAGCATGGTCACTACACTACTATTTTAGTCTCCCGACACCATCCTATCCTATGATCGGGCCTAAGTATGGTGAAGTGTGAACAAATTGTCTCAATTCCTAACTCAAATTACTCAGGCATGAACACCTAGAATCTCCCATGGTGAGGCCCGATCCTAGCATGTAAGTTCATCATTTGAGTATAAGAATCTCTTATCACCTTGTTCTTAAGATGAAACAGACTCAAAGCTTCATATGACGAGGTCCAGCCTTAAGATCTGTGCAAATTCAAACAAGTTTAAGAACTCAAGCATTCTCAGGTTCTTATTCATGATTTTCATCCAAATCTTACAAAAGAAGACTCAATTTAGCATGACGACCGCAATCGAATCTCATTTTACCAAAATTCAGATCAAAAGCATGTAATCAACAAGTTTTGCCAATTCGTAGTTGAGAGTTTCCATTTCTTATAATAGATCGTTAGTTTTACTTCACACTTACAATTTCACCCTAGCATTCACCCTCAGTATCCTAGATTATCATACAATTAGCCACGAATCTCCATTTCAGCTTCACAATCAACAAATTGGAAGATTAAACAGTTAATAATCATTAATTGGAAGAGTTTACCAATTAAGAGTCCTAAAAGCTTCCAAATGCCGAGAGTAATGTAGCTTTTCTTCTCAAATTCAAGGAGAAATACAATTATGAGAGCAAATCTTTGATCGGAATCCAAAATAAAGCAACAATCTTAGTGAGAGAAAGTAGAGAGAGAAAATGGATCTCAAGGACACTTCCCGCTCTTCAAAATCAAAAGTCGGTTACCATATGGAAAATGAGTAGTGAATTCTCTCCCTTTACATGTTAGCTACCTTCCCTATATATAGAATTAGGAAAACGTAACTAATACGCAATGTAAAATGTGTCAAATATTACAAAAGTGTCCTTAAGGGAGGGAACTAAAAATCAGCCAAAAATGTCAAAAAATCCAAGTTTGAAAAAGTATTCAACACTTCAGCGCCTTTGGTGTTAATTTCCAGCGCCTTCATCAACCTCAGCAACGAACCACACGCCTTCAGTCCTTGGGTGTAGCGCTTTCATTGCCCACACTTCCAGTGAAGAAATCAGAGTCGAACCACGCCTTCAAGCCTGGACTCTTCACGCCTTCAGCGACTCCGCGAGCTTCCAAGCAGATCAGCCTTTAAAGATTCACGCCTTCTTGCCAAAGACAACCACGCCTTCAACTACCTGGAATTTCAGAAATCAGAAATTTCAACACTTAGTTAATTTTCTGAAAACTCAAACACAAACATTTCATGGCAACACCTTCCCACCAATATTTGATCATGATACACTGTGAATTAAGGAAAACTTAAAACATGAAAGTTGTAACACTTTGTCTTAGCTATCCATAGACATCAAAATCAACCAATTTGGAGCTAAAACGAGAAAGTTATGACCAAACTACTGAAGTGTGACAAAGCTTAAAACCTATGAAACAACACTCAACACTTTGCCAATTTTTTTTCACAACTCTCCAACAATTTAGCCTATGACATGTCGTAGGCTAAAATTTGTTGTTCCAGAATTGGCCTACGACATGTCGTAGGCCAAAACTTCATATCTACATTTTTGCCCACGACATGAAATCCACTCTTCAAGAATGGCCTACGACATGTCGTAGGCCATTTTCTGCCTTCTTAAGTTTGGCCTATAACATGTCGTAGGCCATATTTTATGTCCTCAAAGTTTGCCCACGACATGTCGTGGGCAAAAATGTGCTTGGCCTCCTAGTTCTTTCCTTTGCCAATGTGAGTAAAATCATGTTCAGAGTGTGCAAATGTCGTGCCAATAATGCTTGAGTAGTGTGCCAAGAGTGTTGTGCTTGCTGAACTCAATTCCAAGTTTCATGCCAAGTGATGTGCCAATGATGGTATGCTAGTGTATTAAGCTGTGAATAGGTGGTGGTCCAAAGTGTATGAATGGCGTGCCAAGAATGTTTGAGTGTCGTGCTAAAGTGTGCAAATGGTGTGCCAAGGTAAGTGCATAGTGAGATGCCAAGTGTAGCAAGGTGGTGCTTGGCAAGGTCGGCAAAGTTGTGTTGGCATGGTTTGGCAAGGTTGGCATAGTTGTGGCCAGATGGTTTTTTTTCACATTGGTCTGGCACGCTTGGCAAGGTCTTGGCAAGGTCTTGGCAAGATGGTTGGCCGAATTGGCACAAAATGTTGGCAAAGTATCCATTCAACACAACACCCTACTTTCATGCCAAATACGTGTGTTTTAGCTTCTGATTCTGACTTGGTGGTGAACTTAAAAGTTCTAGATCTTCCTTTTAGCTTTCAAATGGTGCAAGAAACAACACCATTGGACAACTAAAACTCAAGTTATCATCAAAACACCAAACTGTGGCAGGCAAATAAAACCCTAAAACCCTAAAAACCCTAATGAATGGTATTCCGAAAAAAACCTCATATTTCATATCCTTGCACACACAATTAGAAAACAGTTAAAACATAAGAAATGTAGGGCATTTAAAGAGCTTTTCAGAGCACCAAAGAACTCACCAATTGGATTAATATCAAGAAAGTTATGCCCAGATGAATTTCACCAACCAAATCTGCCAAAACCCTAAATTTAGCTTTACCAATTTCGGTTTCATCCATTTCCTTAACACTTTTAACTCCATTTTCCACCATTTTTACTATCTTTTCACCATTTCAACATTACCAATTAACACAACACATATATGCATAAAAACACCTAAAACACCACACATTTGCACTGACCCAAGTCAAAGTCCAAGAATTTAAGCACATTTTAGGGTTTTCTACAAAACTCTCACTCACCATTCTAGCTCTTTTTAACTCTCCTCTTATCATTTAGCATCAAACACACATTTGCCTCATTTTAACAACATTTGTGGTCTTTTTCACCATTTTAGCACATCAAGTTGCGAACCACATAAATGCACAAAATAGCACATTTCACCACATTAACGTATGCAATTCAAGCCAAAAGTTAAGTGAACTAATCCATTTAAGTTGGTATAAAACCAACTTATCAAAGTCCCCCACACTTGAACTTTTGCTTGCCCTCAAGCAAAGATACACAATTTAACCCTTTTCATCACCCGTATGCAAACACTTTGTTCATTCATCCAAACTGACTACATCCAAATTCATCAAAACATTTTTTCACACACACAACTTTATACTTTGATGGTTCATGGTACCTAACTTTCAGATTTCAATACAAATTATCAACTAAGGCACAATGAATAAAGACCAAAATGTCATGCGTGCAAGTGTGTGCTGAGGAACGTGCACTTCATCTATTCCCTTGTTATACACCCTCTAGCTAGTCTCAAATACCATTCAATACATGCCAATCTCTTTGTCCACTCTTATGAACGTGCAATCACAAGATCAATGGTACCTATGCGTACATTGGTACTCTATGGGACATTGCCTTTATTCCGCACATTAGTGCTGCACATTGATGCACATATTGATGATTGAAATAATGCCTAGGTTTTATGGCTTTTTTCTCCATATTTGATTGCCAGGTTCTTGTGGCTTTTTCCTTCCCAATTTGCCAATATGGCTTTTTCTCCCATATCATTTCTTGTGCAAGCACATGTTCATAAGAGTCCCAAATTAACTAAACATGCACGAATTCTGGAGACACCAGATAAATGCATAACAAACGGAAACGAATTCATACACATTACCTCCTATGTCAATTGAGTTTTGCATGGCATATCTATCTTGCTTTAACATCGGGCCTTAGTCAGCAAAATATACCAATTTCTTCAAACTTGGTACCAAGAACAAAAAAATTCACATGCAGGATTCAAAACAAATATAGTGATGAACTTGGAATAAGCCAAAGTGAACTAAGATCAAAGTTTCACATACGGGGTGATAACTCATTTTCTCAATTTGATCTTTCTTATTCACTCTCTTTTTGAACTCTTCTTCTTCTTATCAAGACTATAGGTTCAAAACATTACCAAATCGTTTTCTTCTCATGAACTCACATCATAATTCAAACCCTTGCACACAACACTACGCACTTTAATTTCATTGATTCAAAATATTGCACACAACCAATCCCGACAGACATAATACATTAAAACCCTTACAAGTAGCAAACTACATACTGCTTCCTAATCACTCAACAATACAATAAGAAAAAAAAACTTCACACTAAGCTCTTAACGCTTCCTTCTTCATGGCATTAGCAAATCATGATAGCAACAATCTTCAAAGAGACACTTCAAATTTTAGCAATGCACCACTTCACAAGATTCATCAAAGTAGAACATTCCACTCTTCAACTTCACAAAATTCTTCACTTCAAGAAACTTCACATAATCTTCAACTCAGCATACTCAGCATATCTCAATCAACATGAAAGTCTAGAAATCTTCAAAATTACTCCCAACTTCAAATCCCCCTTTTCACAATATAAAGCACCCGCATGGCAAAAAAAAAATTTCAATCAACACAATCAACACACAAAGTATCAGACAGCATAGCAACCACAGCACACATCACACAAAATTCCACCCCCTCCCCCACACATAAATTAAACATTGTCCTCAATGTGATAAGCTAAGAGGGAGGAAGGATTCCCCGAGAGGACGATGATGGATCTGAGGAAGACGGGGATCCAAACGCAACTGGTGTGGAAAGAGATTGTCCATCCAAAGAGGCTGTAGCAAATGAGGGCACACCAATTGACTGTGGCACATAATGAAAAGGGCCATGCACAGGTCCTTGAAGAGGTTGGCCTGATGCTATCAATGGAAACCTTGCAGCGGGTGTAAACTCTGGATTTGGTATGAATGTAGGAGTATGAGGCATAGGAGGTATACGACCAAATGTGGGTAACGGATGTAAAGAAGGGCTTGCTGTTACTCCAGGTGGAAGCTCGTGCACGGCACCACTAACCATATCACATGACAGATTTGGGATTTGGTACCCTGCTAGCTGTGCCGAGGTTGGAGTTGGCTTCGGGGGTCCTGAATCTGAATGGTAATAAACTGTCATCTTGTTACACCTATCGAGCTCTCGCTGCATGCACACTTGCCTATGATATAACACTTCAAATTGTTGCTGAGCCACCGTGGATAAATCATCAAATCTATGCTCCATGTGTTCAGCTTGTGACGTCCACTCCTGTTGCATATTGTCAAAACCTTTATGCATACATTCCATCCATTCATCTATGTTTCTCACACCATCCTGCAACCGATCCATCCTATCCTCTATGCTTGAAAAACGATTTTCAACTGAGAGCTGGAAACCCTGAATTACTCCTTGAAGAGATGCAAAATCAAAAGACTGCTGCCCTTGATCTGTAACATAAGTTGGATTTTCACTCTCCAATCGAGATGCCTCTGCACTTGAAATCCTGGCTTGCTCCAATTCCTTGTCCTGTGCCAAGTATTTTAAATAAAGTTGTTCAGGAATGGGAGACTGCATCCTTTCCCAAGCACCAAGCTGATCATCCACACCTTGTGCCACACAAAGCTCCTGAATTAGTAAAGGAAAATACAGTGCTTTACTGTTCTGGGCAGTTCCATCTTTGATACTCGCAAGGATGATTCGTCCCACGTCGATCTTGCGCTTCCTTCGGATTACAGAAATTAAGAACAACCGGTTCCGAATCACCTCGGTTCTTTGTGAACTTGACATGAGGCGAGACAACACAAATAACAACCATATCTTCACGTCACTCTTCAAGTATTCATTCCGAATATGCTTATGTTCCCCCTTTGAATTAAGCTCCCAAACTGCCCCAGAATGTGCCAACTCTTTTAGCAAAGCTTCATCCAATGCCTCATTGGTTGGAAATTTGATCGGATCCTCAGGATAATCAGGTGTGCCCAAATGTGCATTGATAATCTCGCTAGTGATTTGAACCCAAATGCCTCTCACATAGACAGTTCCAACCCTCGGAGACCCTGCATTTGCGTAGTATTCCCGTGCAATGCTCACATTGCAAAACTCAGGGGCAACCGTAAGCTTCTCATGAAATTTGTAAAATTTGATCAACTTTTTAAATGGCCCTTTCTCCACACTGAACCCGCGTTCAATGTGTATATATTTCATATTGAACCCTTGTTCCCAACGTCTCATGGCATCCTCATCAACGAACAGAGCAACCTCAGGGACTCCTTTCCGTTTCTTAGGTGTCGGAGCTGGCATTGCATATTGCTGAGGTTCCTCAAACATTTGCATATCATCCGAAAAATACTCTGGGTCAGAATCAGTTTCATCGAGTGCTTGAGCTTTTCCTTTTCCCTTATTTGAAGTTGTGGCTTTTCTTGAAGTTGAATCTTTCTTTGGTGCCATTTCTGTTAAAAAAAATTCAGCTTGTCACATAATACTCAAAGCAAAACAATTACATTAACAACATTACTAAACACTTGCATTTTCTTATACAAACACATTCTCAAAAATTGAAAACCAGCATTATAAGATTGTAAAAATCATCTTGGAAGCAAGCAGAATTAGTTCACACATAAAACATCAAAGTTGTAGTGCACTCTTTAAGCGAAATTTGAGGGCAAGAATCATCCCATTTGAAGTCAAAATGACCAAGTTATGGCTAAAATACCGACAGTCCCAAACATGTTCAGATTCAGCATTTTCTCAGATTATAATTCACAACGTAAGCACACATTGTCCTCAAAAGTAGATCATGCTCCAGGCAGAATTATCAAAAGTGCCCAACATAAGAAACGTAGCCCTTCTTCTTGGCTAAATTTCACCACTGGAATCAACACATTTGGACATTCCATTTGCAAGTTATACCCAAAATACCGAGACATGTTAAGCTGGGCAGATTCGTCCAATTCAAATCCAGTTTTCAACATGTATTTCACATTCTAGGCCAATTTAGTCTATGTTCCAGCCAAAATCAGCAAAAACGTAAAACATACACAATGAAGCTTATCATGTTAGCTGAATTTTAGGACTGTAATCATGCAGTTTCAACATTCCAAGCTCAAGTTATGATTAAAGCACTAAAACGTGGCAAAGCTGGAATAATTGGAAATCAGCATTTATAATCCCCCCCCCCACACTTATCATGCATTTGTTTCTTGACTAATCAACACCTTAACTTGCTTATTCAACATTTCCAATATCTAAGCAACAAAATCGCATTTCATGCTCTATACATTCACCACCTTAAACAATTTTCATACTACAACTTAAGCACAAATCACAAAGCTTTAATAAGAGTGAACATACCTTCATGGAGAGCACAGAATGTAGTCTTGAAGAAGAAATTGGAGTTGTGAAATGCTATGTCCACACTATGCTCTTACTAGTACCGAATTTTATATATCTCACTTGTGGTGGTTTGAAATGAAGTACCAGCCATGTTCTCATGCATTTATAAACATAAAGTGCATGAAATTGGTAAACCAAAAGAAAGTAAATGCTCCCACCAAACACTATCAAAAACTCTAGTCACTCAAAGGTGGGACCCTTCTCTTACTCAAACATGTGACTCTTCAGCCTTTACCAATTCTTATGCATTCACTCCTCACAAGAATAAAATATCAACATTATTCCATACACCCAATTCGGTCAACTCCCCTTGCACATCATGAATACAAGACTAGACTAAAGCATTCACATCATTCAAAGCAACAATGACAAAGCTATCTTATCACTTCGGTCAACACACTATGCCAACTTAGAAAATAAGCTCTCATAAATCATCAAAACAAAGTCTAGCACTATATCATCTTCACGTGAATTTTTCTTGAACTCCACTAATTTTCTTTCATTGCATATCAATTTCCTATTCACGACTCAATAACAATCCAATCCCACTTCAATTTTTTCAGCTTTTCAGAAACTTCAATTTATGTTCAGAAATGTTCAGAAATGCAGATATCCATATCATCAATGCAGGTGTGTGAAATTGAAATCGAAAACCATGAATCAAAAATTGTAACAATCACACGAAAATATTTACACCAAAACTAGCACACAAACCTCTTCACTTTAACACTACACTCAAAAATATAACACAAACGCAACACAACACTTAGACCAAATGTAACATACTAAACATAATAATGAAATACTAACACTACTAATATTACACGCAATTCCATTATGACAAACAATCTCCTTAACCATCATCATTGTAACCATACATATTCAGTCTAGAACTAAAAATCAAGACATCTTGGCGAAGCCTTCCCCCACACTTGCCTATAACATGGTCCCCGTGAAACAAAATGTAACAATCAAGAACAAAGGAACCTGGCCATCCACTGTTTTACAAACCACGAGCAAGTCGGGCAAGTCTTTCATCTTCTTGTAATCCAAGCCATTGAGGAGGTCCCAGAAGTCCTTCAGGATTTTGAGGATTAGCATTTGACGTGATATCAACTCCCTTGCTACGAGCCATGGCTGTTATCAGAGCTGGAAAATACATCGGTGCAAACTCACTTCTTTGTGCCCGCCTGATAAACTCTAAGATCAATTTCCCAACATCAATAAAGAAATCATGTAGAATAGCATAAATCAACAGAACTCGTTCCCTAGATGCTATATTGGTACGGTTAGTAGGAAGAATCCTGGAATTGATAAACATTAACCATGTTTTGGCCTCGACTGTGAGTTCACTAGTAGGCACATATAAAGCCTCTTGTCGATCATTCCTCACCCATGTAGCACCAGGTAAAGTTACTGAAGCCAACAAATGATTGGTGTTCTCAGCTCTCAACAACCTACAATATGTGTTACGAGAAAAGTCATCAAGAAGATAAAGCCTATTAATAGTATGGCGGGTGACCCTCAAATACTTTCCTCTCACGAACACTGAATGAACACCACTAGCTCGGGAATTAGCATAAAATTCCCTAACTATGTCCATATTCACCACAACTGAGGCTCTAGCAAAATGAGACCACGACTGTCTGAAGATCACATCCTCAAATCTCCTAGAAGGCTCCTGAAATGGTCGCTCAATCCTGACTGATCTATTAGTAAAGCCATGATAAAAGCTTTCAGCAGAAGCATGAACAAAATGTGGACAAGTAGCTGGTTCAAAATCAATTACCATCTCCTCATCAGCTGACGAAGATGAAGAAGGAGAAGACGTGGTTCCAGAATCTTCACTAAAGATAGCATATTCAAAAGGGTTCTGGTGGGGAGAATAGAAATCCATGCTATTAAAATGGAAAATTACTAGCAAGGGAAGCACTACAGAGAGAAGAGGAATGAGCATGCCAAACGAAGATGTGCAATTTATATTGATAACATACTCACTATCCAACAAGCACATGTGAATGACAGGTCATAGTTGGATGTCCTTGCTTCTCAATAATGGAAACCATCCAAACCAATCATGCATGTAAGGTCACAGATTAACCAATCATGCATGCAATAATGGAAACCATCCAAACCAATCATGCATGCAAGGTCACAGATTAACCAATCATGCATGAATGATCAACAATTTTTACCATCAAAGGTACCTGATCAATAATGCCCACATCCTTCCGAGACTCTACAAAAAATATAGCCAAGTGATGTTATGAGATTGTGCCATAAATTGCAACTCAATACGACTCACACTAGGATTAACAAGGAAAAGAAATCACAACAAATAAAACAAAGGAAGAAAAATCAGGGTTGCCTCCCAGGAGCGCTTGGTTTAAAGTCACAGCCTGACCGTGCCTCATAGCTCAATTTGAGATGATAGGATCATCCAAGTATAGCTCATGTGGATCTCGTGCCACATTCGTGCTATCCTTGTCCTGAGAAGTTAAGTACGGCTTGAGGCGATGGCCATTCACCTTCCACACACTGCCATTCTTGTCATTCTTGATTTCAATTGTCCCATAAGGTTTTACATCAACCACTCTAAAAGGACCACTCCACCTTGATTTCAATTTGCCAAGAAACAATCGAAGTTTAGAGTTATAAAGCAATACCAATTGTCCTGGAACAAAAATCTTGGATTCAAGCTTTGCATCATGGATTCTTTTAGTCCTTTCCTTGTACAACATGGCACTCATGTAAGCATTGAATCTGAATTCATCCAGTTCATTTAACTCCAACATTCTTTTTGATTGAGCCTCAGACAGGTTCATGTTCAAGGTTTGAATTGCCCAATACGCCTTATGTTCAAGTTCCACTGGTAAGTGACATTCTTTACCAAAAACCAATCGAAAGGGTGAAGCTCCAATTGGGGTTTTGTAAGCTGTTCTGTATGCCCACAATGCATCATCTAGCTTCAAAGACCAATCCTTCCTGCCTGGATTTACCAATTTTTCAAGAACTCTCTTGATCTCCCGATTGGAAATTTCAGCTTGACCAGAAGTTCGTGGATGATAAGCTGTTGAAACCTTGTGAGTAACACCATATCTAGCCAACAAAGATTCAAAGAGCTTGTTATAGAAATCAGTCCCTCCATCACTTATTATAGCCCTGGGTGCTCCAAACCTGTTGAAGATGTATTTCTTCAAGAAAGCAGTTACACGTTTTGCATCGTTATGAGCTAAAGCCACAGCTTCCACCCATTTAGAAACGTAATCCACTGCCACCAGGATATACTCCATACCTCTTGATTTAGGGAACGGCCGCATGAAGTCAATTCCCTAGACATAAAAAATTTCTACTTCCAATATGTTGTTCAAGGGCATCTCATTTCTGGAAGAGATGTTGCCAGTTCGTTGACATCGATCACATTTTCCAACCAAAATTCTGGCATCCATGAAGATATGTGGCAAATAGAACCCACATTGCAAGATTTTGAAGCCTGTCCTAGTTGATCCAAAATGACCACCACAAGGCCCCTCATGGCATGCTTTTAAGATGTCCTCCTTTCCTTCTTTGTTGACACACTTTCTTATTACTTGATCACTGCAGATTTTAAATAAAGAATTGTCTTCCCAGAAGTAGTATTTAGCATCACTTCTCAATCTTTTCTTCTGATCACTGGAATAATAAGATGGAATCTGGCCAGCAACCACAAAATTTGCAATCTCAGCGTACCAAGGCAATGTTTGTTCACCCACTTTGAATAGCTGTTCATCAGGGAAGTGTTCCTTAACCGAAATGTCAGGTGAATCTTGCTCTTGAGATTCCAATCTTGACAAGTGATCTGCCACAACATTTTCTGAGCCTTTCCTATCTTTAATCTCCACATCGAATTCCTGGAGCAACAAAACCCATATAATCAAACGTGGCTTTGCTTCCTTCTTTGCAAGCAGATATTTTAATGCAGCATGGTCTGTATGAACAATGACCTTTGATCCCAAAAGGTAAGCACGAAATTTATCAAATGCGAAGACCAATGCTAGCATTTCCTTTTCAGTAGTTGTATAATTCATTTGGGCCTCATTCATTAGTCTGCTAGCATAATAGATAGTGTGAAACACTTTGTCTCTTCTCTGGCCTAAGACGGCTCCTAAGGCATAATCACTGGCATCGCACATAATTTCAAAGGGTTCACCCCAATGGGGAGTGACTATCACGGGGGCTTCTACCAATTTCATTTTCAAAGTTTCAAATGCCTCAACACATTCTGTTCCAAACTCAAACTTAACATCTTTTTCCAGAAGGCTGCACAAGGGTCTGGCTATCTTTGAAAAATCCTTAATAAACCTCCTATAGAACCCAGCATGTCCAAGAAAACTTCTGATACCCTTAACATTTGTAGGTGGAGGAAGTTTTGCAATGACATCTACCTTAGCTCGATCTACCTCCATCCCAGCCTGAGAAATTTTATGGCCTAACACAATCCCTTCTTGAACCATGAATTGACATTTTTCCCAGTTCAACACAAGGTTCGTGTCTTCACATCTTTTCAAAACCTTTGCCAAGTTCTGCAAACAACCATCGAATGTCATACCAAAAACAGAAAAATCATCCATGAATATTTCAATTATTGATTCCACCATGTCATGGAATATTGCCATCATGCATCTCTGAAAGGTAGCTGGGGCGTTGCAAAGACCAAATGGCATTCTTTTATAAGCAAATGTGACAAAAGGACAAGTGAAAGTTGTCTTATCCAGGTCCTTGGGATCAATTGCAATCTGATTGTACCCAAAATATCCATCCAGAGAATAATAGAAAAGTTAGCCAGCAATTCTATCCAACAATTGTTCCAAGAATGGAAAAGGGAAATGGTCTTTTCTAGTTGCCTTATTGAGCTTCCTGTAATCCATGCAAACTCGCCAAGCATTCACCACTCTTGTTGCCAGAAGTTCATTAGCCTCATTCTTTATAACCGCCACCCCTCCCTTCTTAGGGACACACTGGACTGGACTTACCCACTCGCTATCTGCGATGGGGAATATCATCCCAAAGTCAAGCAATTTGATAACCTCTTTCTTCACAACTTCTATCATCTGGGGATTTAATCTTCTCTGTCTATCCCGTACTGGCACAGCATTTTCCTCAAGCAAACTCTTGTGCATACATAAACCTGGACTTATGCCTTTTATATCAGCAATTGTCCATCCAATAGCCAACTTATGTTTCCTCAAAACTTCCAAAAGCTTCTCCTCTTGCCAACCTTCAAGCTTTGAAGATATAACAACTGGCAATGTCTCATTTTCTCCCAAGAAAACATATTTGAGATATGGTGGAAGTGGTTTCAATTCAAGCTTTGGTGCCACCACAATGGAAGGTAAAAGCTTTTCATTCCTGCACAAATTCTCACTAGTCCTCACCTCAGTGGGAGTAAAATTTTCGTTAGCCAAAACAGTATGTTCATGATCATGTTCCCCTACAGTTTCATGCATTTTAACATCCACAACATCATTTTGCAAATCACAAATTGACTCTTCCAAATAATAACATTCAATGAAATTTTCAATTTCAGCAATAATTCTCTTATCCTCCTCATCTAAATCAAGTTCATCAAAATTATCCTCACAAACACTTAACTCATCAACAATAGAAAAATCATGCATGTTGTTCACATTACTCAAAGAAGAACATGTTATAGCTTTGATAGCAAAACAAGACTCCATATTCAGAGGTTGCTTCATAGCATAGTTTACATCAAAAACCACTTCCTCATTGTTGATCCTAAACGTGACTGTCTTGTTTTTTACACCAATCAAAGCATCACCAGTGGATAGAATAGGTTTACCAAAAATGAGAGGAACCTCAGGGTCCTCTTCCATATCAAGTATAATGAAATCAACAGGCAAGGTAAATTTATCAATTCTTACCAACACATCCTCCACCAAGCCTGTAGGAGTCACCAAGGATCTATCTGCCAACTGTAGTGTCACTGCAACTGGTCAAATTCTTCCACTCAAACCCACATTTATTGCAATGGATAATGGCATCAAGTTGATTCCAGCTCCAAGGTCACAGAGGGCCTTTGCAAAATATCTGGTTCCAATCTTGCAAGGTATGGTACAGCTACCTGGATCCTTAAGCTTTGGAGGTAATTTGTGAACCATCCATGCTTGACTGCATTCTGATAGCATCATTGAAACTTCACATCTCAAGATTTGCTCCTAGTTTGAAATGAGATCTTTTAAATATTTAGCATATTTAGGCATAGCTGTAACCAAATCCAACAAAGGAACATTGACATTCACTTGTTTTATCATATCCAAAAAATGATTGAATTGAGGCCCCTTCTTAGGTGGAGGTTTCTTCCTCTCTGGAAATAGAGCTTTTGGAGCATAATCTGGGAAGTTATAAGGATTGGAATTTTTGGTGATTTCATTTCCCACCCTTGCTGGTATTCCCTTCTTCTCAGACTTATTTTCTTCTTGCTCACCATTCTTCTCAAGTTCCACATCTATCTGAACTTCATCTTTTTGGTCCTCTTCTACATCATCAGTCTTGTCTTCTACATGTTTGCTTCCAGGCAATAATTTTCCACTCCACAAAGTAATAGTATTGCATGCTTCTCTCCCCTTGGGATTTGGTACTGTGTCACTAGGAAGAGCTCCTTTGGGCCTCTGGTGTACATCATTAGGAAGCTGACCAAGTTGCATCTCGATATTCTTCAAAGTGGCTTCGTGATGCTTCACAGTGGACTCCAAACCTCCAAATCTCTGTTCGTTCTTATCCATCTTTTCCATCAGCTTTTGAAACATATCCTCCACATTTGGATTCTTTTGTTCTGATGTGCTAGCCTGATTATCAAAACCAGGAGGTGGTTGATTCATTGCTCTCCTTGAGTTACTACCTTGATAGTAATTTCCTGCTTGGTTCTGGTGTTGATTCCAGTTGCCTTGGTTTCCACCATATTGTCTGTTGCCTCCATTATAATTGCTCCCAGAATAGTTCCCACCATATTGGGGTTTGTTACTGTAATTGTTCACATACTGAATGGATTCAGTAGTGATTGCATATTCATCCGTGTGGTGTTCTCCCTTGCATAGTCCACATGAAAGCACTGGGGCTTTTGTTTGAGTTGCCTTTAAAGTCTGCACCTGTTTGGCCAGTGCTTCAAACTTAGCACTAAGTAAAGTCTCCTCATCTACATCAAGAACTCATCTCTGTCTCGTGACATGTGGCTTTCTAGTCTCTGGAAAAAGGTATTTATCCCCAGCTATCTGGTTAAAGAGTTCACGCACTTCAGTCACAGATTTGTCTTTAAGTGCTCCATTAGCACAAGCTTTAACCATTAAAGATGATTCAGGAGTTAGGCCTTCGAAGAAAGTATTTAGCTCCCTAATCTCGCCCAAGTCATGATTGGGGCATTGCCTAATCAAATCGTTGAATCTCTCCCAGGCTTCCCTAAATGACTCACTGTCTTGTTATTGGAAGTTCATAATTTCCAACCTTCTCTTTTCAAGCTTAGCTGGAGGGAAGTACTTAGACAAGAACCTTTTCTGTAGATCATCAAATGACATTCCAGCATTTGCTCTCCCAATACTCTTGAACCAATGTTTAGCCTTTCCACGCAGAGATAAAGGGAACAAAATTCTGTGAACCTCACCCCTATCCACTCTTGGCAGCTTGAAAGTGCTACATAACCCGAGAAACCAATCAAGGTGATCATTAGGATCCTCGTTGTCAAGACCTTGGAAGAATTGGCCCTGGGTGATCATGGAAACAATTTGTGGAGGAATGTGGCAACTTTCCACGTCGATGGCCTGATGACCAAATCGATTGTCAAAATTTACTGCATAATGGTCTCCGAACCTCGGTGCTTGTACTCCTTGTGCAGCCATAGCTCTTTTCTTTGCATGATTCCTTAGAGTTCTTTCCAATTCAAGGTCCAATTCAAATTCAGGTTTTCCTCTAGATCTTACAGACTTGGGCATACACAAACAGGGACATCAAATGATATCAATAGAACAAACGGATCAATCTGTAAACCAAACCAATACAATAAGGTAAAAGTAACAGAATCACACACAGTAAAGGAACAAGATAACTAAATCAAAGCAATAAAACACACAACTAAAAACAGAACAACAACAAATTCCAAGAACAGTGCCTAATTTCCCCGGCAACGGCGCCAAAAATTGATGTCCAAGTGTCGTAGCTCGTCAATTTATCCTAATTTCACTGAATATAGTAGCAGTGAGATAGGTTTCGTTCTGCAGGGAAATAGTCGATTCAAGAAGTTTGATATGCTCAATTATGCCACCAAAATATAACAAGAGTAAAAGAACACCGATTACAAAAATTAACAAGAAGTAATCTGGTTTGACTCTACACAATTACGAATTTAAATGTACACACAAGTAAGACTCAAGGAAATAAGAACAAAGTTGTCAAGAAATAAAGCTGATAATCTAGGCTACCTTCGGGTGAATGCAAATTCTCATATGTGCAGTATTACTAACATTCAAGCAAAGAAGATGAGGAGAATCACAATTGCAAACAGAAATAATAGCTAGCATGGTCACTACACTACTATTTTAGTCTCCCGACACCATCCTATCCTATGATCGGGCCTAAGTATTGTGATGTGTGAACAAATTTTCTCAATTCCTCACTCAAATTACACAGGCATGAACACCTAGAATCTCCCATGGTGAGGCCCGATCCTAGCATGTAAGTTCATCATTTGACTATAAGAATCTCTTATCACCTTGTTCTTAAGATGAAACAGACTCAAAGCTTCCTATGACGAGGTCTAGCCTTAAGATCTGTGCAAATTCAAACAGGTTTAAGAACTCAAGCATTCTCAGGTTCTTATTCATGATTTTCATCCAAATATTACAAAAGAAGACTCAATTCAGCATGACAACCGCAATCGAATCTCATTTTACCAAAATTCAGATCATAAGCATGTAATCAACAAGTTTTGCCAATTCGTAGTAGAGAATTTCCATTTCTTATAATAGATCGTTAGTTTTACTTCACACTTACAATTTCACCCTAGCATTCACCCTCAGTATCCTAGATTATCATACAATTAGCCACGAATCTCCATTTCAGCTTCACAATCAACAAATTGGAAGATTAAACAGTTAATAATCATTAATTGGAAGAGTTTACCAATTAAGAGTCCTAAAAGCTTCCAAATGCCGAGAGTAATGTAGCTTTTCTTCTCAAATTCAAGGAGAAATACAATTATGAAAGCAAATCTTTGATCGGAATCCAAAATAAAGCAACAATCTTAGTGAGAGAAAGTAGAGAGAGAAAATGGATCTCAAGAACACTTCCCGCTCTTCAAAATCAAAAGTCGATTACCATATGGAAAATGAGTAGTGAATTCTCTCCCTTTACATGTTAGCTACCTTCCCTATATATAGAATTAGGAAAACGTAACTAATACGCAACGTAAAATGTGTCAAATATTACAAAAGTGTCCTTAAGGGAGGGAACTAAAAATCAGCCAATAATGTCAAAAAATCCAAGTTTGAAAAAGTATTCAACACTTCATTGCCTTTGGTGTTAATTTCCAGCGCCTTCATCAACCTCAGCAACGAACCACACGCCTTCAGTCCTTGGATGTAGCGCTTTCATTGCCCAGACTTCCAGTGAAGAAATCAGAGTCGAACCACGCCTTCAAGCCTAGACTCTTCAAGCTTTCAGCGACTCTGCGAGTTTTCAAGTATATTAGCCTTTAAAGATTCACGCCTTCTTGCCAAAGACAACCACGCCTTCAACTGCCTGGAATTTCAGAAATCAGAAATTTCAACACTTAGTTAATTTTCTGAAAACTCACACACAAACATTTCATGGCAACAACTTCCCACCAATATTTGATCATGATACACTGTGAATTAATGAAAACGTAAAACAGGAAAGTTGTAACACTTTGTCTTAGCTATCCATAGACATCAAAATCAACCAATTTGGAGCTAAAACTAGAAAGTTATGACCAAACTACTGAAGTGTGACAAAGCTTAAAACCTATGAAACAATACTCAACACTTTGCCATTTTTTTTCACAACTCTCCAACAATTTAGCCTACGACATGTCGTAGGCTAAAATTGATTGTTCTAGAATTGGCCTACGACATGTCATAGGCCAAAACTTCATATCCACATTTTTGCCCACGACAAAAAATCCACTCTTCAAGAATGGCCTACGACATGTCGTAGGCCATTTTCTGCCTTCTTAAGTTTGGCCTACGACATGTCGTAGACCATATTTTATGTCCTCAAAGTTTTTGCACGAAATGTCGTGGGCAAAAATGTGCTTGGCCTCCTAGTTCTTTCCTTTGCCAATGTGAGTAAAATCATGTTTAGAGTGTGCAAATGTTGTGCCAATAATGCTTGAGTAGTGTGCCAAGAGTGTTGTGCTTGCTGAACTCAATTCCAAGTTTCATGCCAAGTGATGTGCCAATGATGGTATGCTAGTGTATTAAGCTGTGAAGAGGTGGTGGTCCAAAGTGTATGAATGGCGTGCCAAGAATGTTTGAGTGTCGTGCCAAAGTGTGCAAATGGTGTGCCAAGGTAAGTGCATAGTGAGGTGCCAAGTGTAGCAAGGTGGTGCTTGGCATGGTCGGCAAAGTTGTGTTGGCATGGTTTGGCAAGGTTGGCATAGTTGTGGCCAGATGGTTTTTTCTCACATTGGTCTGGCACGCTTGGCAAGGTCTTGGCAAGATGGTTGGCCGAATTGGCACAAAATGTTGGCAAAGTATCCATTCAACACAACACCCTACTTTCATGCCAAATAAGTGTGTCTTAGCTTCTGATTCTGACTTGGTGGTGAACTTAAAAGTTCTAGATCTTCCTCCTAGCTTTCCCATGGTGCAAGAAACAACACCATTGGACACCTAAAACTCAAGTTATCATCAAAAAACCAAACTGTGGCAGGCAAATAAAACCCTAAAACCCTAAAAACCCTAATGAATGGTATTCTGCAAAAAACCTCATATTTCATAGCCTTACACACACAATTAGAAAACAGTTAAAACATAATAAATGTAGTGCATTCAAAGAGCTTTTCAGAACACCAAAGAACTCACCAATTGGATTAATATCAAGAAAGTTATGCCCAGATGAATTTCACCAACCAAATCTGCCAAAACCCTAAATTTAGCTTTACCAATTTCGGTTTCATCCATTTCCTTAACACTTTTAACTCCATTTTCCACAATTTTTACTATCTTTTCTCCATTTCAACATTACCAATTAACACAACACATATATGCATAAAAACACCTAAAACACCACACATTTGCACTGACACAAGTCAAAGTCCAAGAATTTAAGCACATTTTAGGGTTTTCTACAAAACTCTCACTCACCATTCTAGCTCTTTTTAACTCTCCTCTTATCATTTAGCATCAAACACACATTTGCATCATTTTAACAACATTTGTGGTCTTTTTCACCATTTTAGTAGATCAAGTTGCGAACCACATAAATGCACAAAATAGCACATTTCACCACATAAACGCGTGCAATTCAAGCCAAAATCTAAGTGAACTAATCCATTTAAGTTGGTATAAAATCAACTTATCAGAAGGAGAATTCATATGAGATGGAATGGGAAAAAATAGCCACAAAACCCTTGGCATTTGTTTACGTTATGTGTTTTGTATATTTGTTAAGTTATGTATTTCGTATACTTTGTTATGAATTAGTTCCCCTCCAATGCGAGACCGCTCCTTTAATAACCAAAAGGTTGGAGGAGAACTCATATGAGGTGGAATATGGGGTATAAAAATCCGTAAAATCCTTGGCATATGTTGTAATAAGAATAAAAGTCCCAATGATCTTGTAAACTTCTTAGTATCTACATAATTGTCAAAGAGGTGATTGTAAGGAAAAGAGTAAAACGAAGCTTAGTTGTCGGATCTCTTACCTATGGCACGGACATGAATAAGTCAAGATCCAAGTGGTACCCATTGCACACACACACACAATGTACTCAACGTGTTGAATGTGTACAAAAAGGTACTTTGATGACTCTTGTGGATACATGGAGTGATTACTTGTCATTTTAGTCGAATAAGCTATGAGGCATGTACACATACACTCATCGAATGCTTTAAATGATTAGACATATTGTTGAATAACGTAAAGTGGCCAATGCTTCATTCTTTGTTGTATATATGTGTTTTAGCATGAATTTGTTGTGTTGCTCGAGGACGAGCATATATGTGTTTGGTTTTATTTTGTTTTGTTGCTCGAGGACGAGCAAGGTTTAAGTGTGGAGGGTTTGATAAGGTGATATTTTTCACCTTATTGGATTCGTTTTACTTAACTATTGAGCGTCTTTGTAAACTGCTTTATGTCATTTTTACGTGTTTTTAATGCATTTGTAGGACATTATGGCGTGGGAGGAGCAACGGAGCAAAAGAACGATGAAAAGAGCGCATTTCGGAGAGCTGAGACGGATGTGAACAAATGCTGAAAAAATCTGTCAGGGTTTAGTATTTTGATCATATCTCGCTCAATTTACGTCCAAATGGAATGATTCAGGTGCCATTGGTAAGCTAAGAGGAAGATCTACAACTTTCATGTTTTGGGTTTTTCCAAGTTCGTTCTGGATCATAGATAAAACTGGCTCACAAACGAACGGCGCGCCGGAGAGAACTTCTCCGGCGCGCCGAAAATTGGTGAATTAAATTTTCAAAACTTCCAGACTTCTCCGGCGCGCCGGAGAGCTGCGGCGCGCCGGAGAGTTTTCCGGCGCGCCGCTGGTGGTCGCGAAGGGCTGAATGTTGACTGTTTTGTCCTCCATTTTGAGAAGACTTCAAGGGCATTTTTGGCACGTCTGAAAAACACATTTTGCAACCCTAATCTCTCCCTTATATGATGAAATATGATGCTAAGAAGAAGAAGGAGGAGAAGAGAGGAAGCCATCTTTTGTTAGTTTTGTAGTTAGTCATTAGTTAGGTTTAGTTTTAGTTTTTAGAATAGAGAGTTCTTCTCTTGTTTGTTCTTAGAGTAGTGCTAGTTAGGGTTTCATTTTGGAAGCTCAATCTTTTGTACAAGGAAGGGAAATTCATCAACTATGTGGACAAAGCTTGTAATGAATGCTCAATTTATTGAAGAAGACATCTTTCCATCCAAGATTGGTAGTTTTCCTTCTTTAATGTCATTTATTGCTTTGTATGTGCTATTTATTGTTTACATGATGAATGCTCTAGCTATGTTAGGCTAGAGACTCTTGTGCTCCTTGGGTTGTTGTTGGCTAGGTTGATGCATTAAATGTTGCTTGATAGGGTTGAACCTAGAGGATATCTAGGTGGTAGGTTCTATGGACATCGAAGGGAAAAGTAGCTTGTTGGCTCAATTGTTGACTAGTAAGTGTTTGATAAAAGGCCTGAGTGAACCTCTAAGCCTTGGGGTTGGAAGTAGAATAGAGGAAATGCTTAAGTTGACCTTGCATCCACCATACATGAGGGAAGACGAATAGCATTCGTACATTACGTTAGGTTGTGCACCCGGAGTCGAGAACTAAGCTAAATCTTGCCTCCGCCATAAAGAGAGAGTGAGCTTAGGAAGAGACTTTAGAGGGGAGTGACTAGGACCGGTTCTTGCCTTCACCATAAAGGAGGAACGGGTCTTGAGAGTGGTAAGATTGGGAGAACGTAGATTTTCCGGTTAGCTAGGATTGAGTAGTTTTGCCTCCGCCATAAAGGAAGACAACTTCACCTAGCTAAATCCTCTAGATAGACGCCTCTTTAGCTCTAGCTTCCGCCATAAAAGTGGAGCTCAAAGGGAGCGGTTGTCCCTAGCCCTAGTGACACTTTAGGACGAACCCTAGATAGAGAATCCTTAGTAACCATAGCCGACAACACCCGGGAGCACATCATACCCTTCTTGACTTAAGATTGACGCTTTAGTATATTTTACTTATTAATTAACTTTCCTTTTTAGCTTCCTTGTTTGTAATTCCACTGCAACACACACATTTACACTATTTCTATAAACTTATCTCCTCCCTGTGGGTTCGACCCCTACTTCCTCTTGCTACACAAACGTCGGTGTCTTGATGCACCTTAAATGTCGTGAGGATTAGGGTTATAAATTTATTTGATTCGGTTAAGCCTTAGCTTTTAACCCTAGCTCCAAAACCGTTATCAAATTGGTGCCGGGAATTAAGGTTCAATTTTCACGCTTATCATGTTCCCTTGTTATTGTTGTCGCTTGTGGTTTTTGTTTTGTTGTCTGTTGTTTACATTTGGAGTTCTTGCTTTTGTGTTCTAAAATATTTCGATTATACTTCACATTTGGTGTTGTTGTATGCCCAGGTTACGATCTTCTGGAGATCCTGAGTTTACACTAGACCTTTAACTACAAAGGACTTTGAGAAATCAAGCCAAACAAAGAGACATGGCTAATCCTGGAGTGAGAGCATCACGTTTTGGTGATCATTATGCCGTGAATTTTGGCAACGAATTTGGACAGCAAGATATTGATGTTGAAAGTTACCACATCCCCACTTAGATTGTATCCATGATTACTCAAGGTCAATTTTTCCAAGGATTAGACAATGAAGTCCCTAATGATCATTTGGACTGGTTCTTAGGTTTGTGTGTAGCACGTTCAAACTGCCACGAGTGGAGAGAAGTGAAGTGCCCAGAATCCTTTTTCCTCTTTCCTTGAGAGGAAAAGCAAAACATTGGTTCAAAACCATTGGAGGCTCAGATGCAACAATATCTTTTGAGGAACTTCAGAAAAAGTTCTTGGCGAAATATTTTCCACCAGCTAAGCTTGAGAAGAGGAGAATGGAGATCATGAATTTTCAACAGCAAGATGGTGAATCATTCAGAGAAGTATGGGAGCATTTCAATGACCTAATCCATCAATGTCCTAATCATGACCTTGGTAAAATCAGAGAATTGAATACGTTTTTCAAAGGCCTCACACTTGAGTCTTCTATGATGGTAAAAGCTTGTGCCAATGGTGCATTAAAGGATAAGAGTGTGCCGTAGGTTAGAGAATTGTTTAACCAAATTATTGAAGATGAGTACCTTTTCCCTGAGACACGGAAACCTCATAGTAGAAGACAGAGATGAGTGCTGGATCTTGATGAGGAAACTTCATTGAGTGCAAAATTTGAGGCCCTTTCCAAGCAAGTGCAAACTTTGAAAGCTACTCAAACAAAAGCTCCTCTGCTTTCATGTGGTTTGTGCAAAGGTGAACACCACACTGATGAGTGCGCTATCACAACTGAGTCTTTACAATATGTGAGTAATTACAACAACAAACCTCAGTATGGTGGAAATTATTCTGGTGGGAATTACTTTGGGGGGAATCGACCTTATAATGGTGGACAAGAAAATTGGGGACAACAACAAAATCAAGGGGGGCAATATTATTAGGGAAATGACCAAAGAAGAGCAACCAATGCACCTCCTGGTTTTGATCATCAAGCTGGTACTTCAGAGCAAAGAAAGCAATCAGTTGAATACATGTTCCAAAAATTGATGAAAAAGATGGACAAAAATGAACAAAGATTTGGAGGATTGGAATTCACTATCAAACACCATGAGGCTACTTTAAAGAACATTGACATGCAGCTTGGACAACTCACCAATGCCATGCACCAGACACCATGTGGAGCACTCCCTAGTGATACAGTTTCAAATCCAAAAGGGAAGGAAACATGTAATGCAATTACATTTAGAAGTGGTAAGGAAGTGCAGAAGACAACTAAGCTTGAGGATGAGGAGTGTGTTATTGAGGAGGAAAGTGTTCAATTTGAGAAAGAATGTGCCAATAAGGACTTGGCACCAAAGAAGGAGGTGGTGCAAGGTAGCGGAAATGGTGAAACAACCAAGAAAGTTAGAGGACCTCCTAGTCCTTACAATTTTCCTGAATATGCACCAAAACCTCCATTTCCTAAGAGAGTGAAGCCAAAGCAAAAGAAAGGACCACAATTTGATAGATTTTTAGATTTGGTGAGACAGGTCAATGTGAGCTTACCATTATTAGATTTGGTGACTGCAGTCCCAAAATATGCGAAGTTCCTCAAAGACTTGATATCCAACAAAGAACAAATTTTGAGATGTGAAGTACCATTGACACTCACAGAGTATGGTGGAGCATGGATTGGGCATAAGTTGCCACCAAAGTTAAAAGACCCGGGCAGTTGCACTATACCGTGTAAAATTGGAATCAGACTCATTGAGAAAGCTTTGTGTGATTTGGGTGCTGGCATTAATCTCATGCCTCTTTCTATTGCCACTGATGTTGGACTTAAAGGGAGAATTCGTCCAATAGCGGTGACTCTTCAACTGGCTGATAGATCCTTAGTCAAGCCTACTGGAATGGTTGAGGATGTCCTGGTAGGGATTGATAAGTTTACACTCCCAGTTGATTTTATTGTTCTTGATATGGAAGAGGATCCGGAAGTACCTTTGATCTTTGGTCGACCATTTTTGGCAACAGGTGCTGCGATGATTGGGGTAAGAAACAAAACAGTTACTTTTAGAATCAATAATGAAGAAGTTGCTTTTGATATGAATTATGCCATGAAACATCCGTTACATGTTGAATCTTGTTTTGCCATTAAGGCTATAGCATATTATTCTATGCATGGAATGATTGAGAGTGTTAAGCATGAATTTTCTGTTGTTGATGAATTACATGTCTGTGAAGATGAAATTGATGAATTTGAGCTAGATAATGAGGATAGGAACATCTTGGCTGAAATTGAAAATGATGTTGAATGTTGTATGATTGATGAATCCATTTTTGAAATACAAAGTGAGATTGTTGAAATAGCAAATGAATGTGAAATGAGAGAAATTTTTGAAGAAGCATGTACTAATGAGTTGAAAAAAAATGTTGAGTGTAAACTTCCAACTAACAATATGAATGCATCCACTGAGGTGAGAAGCACTGAATGTTTTTGCAGGAATGAGAAGCTTATGCCTTCTATCATGATGGCTCCAAAACATGAGTTTAAACCTTTGCCTCCATATCTCATGTATGCTTTTCTAGGAGAGAGTGAAACATTACCAGTAGTGATCTCTTCTAAACTTGAAGATTGGCAAGAGGAGAAATTGCTGGGGGTATTGAGGCAACACAAATTGGCTATAGGATGGACCATTGCAGATATAAAAGGCATAAGTCCTAGCTTGTGCATGCATAAGATTCTTTTGGAGGATAACTCTGTGCCAGTGAGAGATAGACAATGAAGGCTCAATCCACAAAAGATGGAAGTTGTCAAGAAGGAAGTGATAAAGTTGCTGGACTTTGGAATGATTTTTCCCATTTCGGATAGTGAATGGGTAAGTCCAGTGCAGTGTGTTCCAAAAAGGGAGGAGTTACAGTTGTGAAAAATGATGCAAATGAGCTTCTTGCAACAAGAGTTGTTAGTGTTTGGAGGGTTTGTCTGGATTACAGAAAGCTTAACAAGGCTACAATGAAGGATCATTTTTCACTTCCTTTTTTGGAGCAGTTGTTGGACCGAATTGCTGGCTACTTGTTCTACTGCTTCTTGGATGGCTATTCTGGCTATAATAAAATTGCAATTGATCCTAAGGACCAAGAGAAAACAACTTTCACTTGTCCTTTTGGCACGTTTGCTTATAACCGGATACCATTTGGCATGTGCAACGCTCCCGCGACTTTTCAGAGATGCATGATGGCAATATTCCATGACATGGTTGAGTCAATAATAGACATTTTCATGGATGATTTTTCCGTCTTTGGAATGACATTTGATGGTTGCTTAGAGAATCTAGCCAAAGTGCTGAAGAGATGTGAAGAAACTAATCTCGTGTTAAATTGGGAGAAATGTCAGTTTATGGTTCAGGAAGGCATAGTGTTGGGACACAAGATTTCTCATGCTGGAATTGAGGTTGACGGAGCTAAAATTGATGTCATTGCTAAGCTTCCTCTTCCATCCAATGTTAAAGGCATAAGGAGTTTTCTTAGGCATGCTGGCTTCTATAGACGATTCATCAGAGATTTCTCAAAAATTGCTAGGCCATTGTGTAGCCTATTGGAGAAGGATGTAAAGTTTGAATTCGGTACAGATTGCATTGAAGCTTTTGAGACTTTGAAAGCTAAGCTTGTGGAAGCACCGATTATAGTCACTCCTCATTGGGGTGAGCCATTTGAGATAATGTGTGATGCAAGTGATTATGCACTTGGAGCTGTTCTTGGCCAAAGTAGAGATAAAATTTTTCACACAATCTATTATGCCAGTAAGTTACTAAATGAAGCTCAATTGAATTACACAACCACGGAGAAAGAGATGTTGGCGGTTGTTTTTGCATTTGATAAGTTCAGAGCATACTTGCTAGGATCCAAGGTAATTGTTCATACGGATCATGCTGCTTTGAAATATTTGTTAGCAAAGAAAGAGGCCAAGCCAAGATTGATTCGATGGGTCTTATTGCTTCAAGAATTTGATGTTGAAATCAAGGATCGTAAAGGCTCAGAGAATGTGGTGGCTGACCATTTGTCAAGGTTGGAGTCAGAAGCTCAAGAGGGTTCAAATATTTTGGTGAAAGAGCACTTCCCAGACGAGCAAGTGTTTAGAGTAAATGAGAAGACTTTGCCTTGGTATGCAGAGATTGCAAATTTTGTTGTTGCTGGACAAATACCATCGTATTTCTCTAGTGACCAAAAGAAGAAACTGAGAAGTGATGCAAAGTATTATTTTTGGGAGGAGAATGCTTTGTACAAAATCTGTAGTGATCAAATCATACGCAAGTATATCAAAAAGGAAGAGAAGGAAGATATTCTGAGAGTATGTCATGAAGGACCGTGTGGTGGACATTTTGGTTCTACAAGAACAGGATTCAAAGTGTTACAATGTGGTTTTTATTGGCCTCATATTTTCTTGGATGCAAGAATTTGGGTTGGCAATTGTGATCGATGTCAAAGGACGGGGAACATTGTTTCAAGGAATGAAATGCCTTTGAATAACATTCTTGAAGTGGAAATATTTGATGTTTGGGGGATCGACTTTATGGGTCCATTTCCGAAGTCCCGAGGCATGGAATACATTTTGGTTGTAGTTGATTATGTTTCCAAATGGGTCGAAGCCGTAGCTTTAGCTCACAATGATGCTAAGAGCGTGATTGCTTTCTTGAAGAAACATATTTTCAATAGGTTTGGGCCTCCGAGAGCAATCATAAGTGATGGAGGAACTCATTTTTGTAATAAGATTTTTGAAGCTCTTTTGGCCAAGTATGGTGTGACAAAGTATCCACAGCTTATCATCCTCAAACGAGTGGCCAAGCTGAAATCTCAAATCGTGAGATTAAGGGAGTGTTGGAAAAAGTTGTTAATCCAGAACAAAAGGATTGGTCCATGAAATTGGATGATGCATTGTGGGCGTACAGAACTGCTTACAAGACACCAATCGGAACTTCTACATTTCGACTTGTGTTTGGCATGGAGTGTCATCTCCCGATAGAGTTGGAACATAAGGCATACTGGGCAATTCAAAAGTTGAATATGGATTTGTCTGGTGCTCAATCAAAAAGGATGCTAGAATTGAATGAATTGGACGAGTTTAGATTCAACGCTTATATGAGTTCTAAGCTTTACAAAAGAGAAAACAAAGAGACTACATGATGCGAAAATCCAATCAAAAAGTTTTGCTCTAGGACAGTTGGTGCTATTGTACAATTCTTGTCTAAGGCTTTTCCCTGGGAAATTGAGATCACGATGGAGTGGTCCATTTTGAGTTGTCAATGTTAAGCCATATGGTGTTGTGGAAATCCAGAATGACAAAAATGGTAACAAATGGCAAGTGAATGGTCACAGGCTAAAACCATACTTGACTACTCAGGAGAAGCGTCTTGCAGAGATAGCACAAGTCCCACATGAATTGTTCTTGGATGATCCTTTACAGTCACAGTGAGACACGAAGCATGGTCGGGCTGTCGACTTGAAAACAAATGCTCCTAGGAGGCAACCTAGTGTTTCTTCCATTTCTTTTTATTCATTTTCCAGTTCATTTTAGATTATTGTAGTTAGTTCATCTAAGTGTAGTGTGAATCTTTCACATGTGAAATTAACTTCTTCTTGTTGCTAGGTTTTGATAAACATGCCCCCACCCACAATGCTATTTCAAAGAGGATGGATTGGCACTGTTCAAAGAAAACATCCAAGATGGGGTAAGCAATTTGGAGTATAGTGTGAAACTGGTAAGCAAATCACATCCCGTGAGGGTGCCTTATATAATACTCAAATGATTGCTGAGCTGAGTATTTGCACGGCCCACATATGAATGATCGCATGCATATGTTCAAAGTAGATGCCGTCAGTGTCCATTAATTGTCTTCACATGTTATTGTCTGTTTGCTATGACCCTCTTATGATTGTGTCTTTGCTACATGTTGTTTTTGCTTTTCATGGCATATCCGCAAGTAAGAAGGAGTGGACATCATTTTAGAGAATTGACATTGACATGAGAATTCATAAAGTTGAAATATCACTGAGTTCATAAAGCTGAAATTCATTTTTGGCTCCTTGTGACATGTGAATAACTGGTCTCAGTTGGTAGCTAAAATAATTACAAGTTCACATGCCTTGAATACATAATGCTGAGATGTCGGTTTGGATTGTTATGCTATGTGGGTGTATGTTCACGAATAGGTAGCTAGAAAGATAAGTGTTCATGTGCATTGAATGAAAATGGCCCCACTTGTGTCTTGTTGGTAATGTTTTTTTATGGTTGTTGGGAACATTCATGTCTTGTGTTGACCGAATAGGTGAGCATTACCATTTTTGTTCTATAAGTGCCCAAGCTTTGCTACACAACTGCCTATACTCGTGGTTGTTCATCAACAACATCATTCTTCTTCTGCAAATTTCCATTCTTGACAAGTTTTGTGTAATTGATCTACACCAAATGTATGCCCGATTACTCCTCTTTTAACACTCTGAATATTCATACATTGGTGAGAAAATTTATGTGTGATAGCAAGTAGTTTAAGAGGTTAGAAGATAAGTTTTTTTTACGAGATGTTGAATTAATGTTACTTAAGGATAGTTACATGCTAAGTGTGGAGGAGGGGTTTAAATGATTTCAATCAGTTTCAGTTTAAACATGTTTCTGTAATTTGGCTATAACTTGAGCATGGTATATCCAAATGAGTTGATTCCAGTTGGGAAATTTCGTTAAGAGGTTGTACTACGCTTTTCATGTTGAGCACTTTTGCCAATTTTGACTGGAATTTAGTTGAATTCCGAAGATAATGCAGTATTCACATTGATGTTGTGGTCTGAAGATTTCTGATTACGCCCTGCTTGGTATGTTTCGGTATTTTGGCCTTAACTTTCTCATTTGTAGTTCCAATGGGGTGATTCTTGTCCCCAAATTCAGATAAGAGATTGTTCTAAAAATTTCCAGTTTTAAATTTTGGCAAATTCGAATTGGTTAATTATGGATTTTGCACATTTTCATAAGGATCCAAGCTGATATTAATGAGCAATCTGCCTAGCTTACATTTCGGTAGTAATAAGATACAACTTGGTCATTTCTTGTCCAAATGGAGTGATTCCAGTTCTGAGAGTTAGCCAAGTTTAAATTCTTCAACTTTAATGTTTGAAAATTTTGCTAAATCATCCTTGTTGGCATGTTATTGTTTCGGTTATGTGGAACATGAAAATCTGAAATTCTGCTTTAAGTAATTGTTTCATTCTGCCATGAGGTTTGTTGCTACGATGTTTTATCTTAAAAATTCTACCTTGTAATCATAGTTGCAATGTTTTATTGCGATAGTTCTTGTGGTATGAGAGTTTTCATGTATATGCCTATTTGTGGACGTGGATGTTGGGTCATCATATTACATTTCAAGGTTCAAATTTTTGTGGATATTGTTTGTATGAAGTTGGATATGGCTGAATGGATTTTGGTGGTTGACAAGTATGGCACCTAAGAAAGATTCAACTTCACAGAAGGCTTCTACTTCGAAGAAAGGAAAAAGCAAAGCTCAAAAACCACTTGTTGACTCTGATTCTGACTATTGTCCAGACGAGGATATGCCATTGTTTGAGGACCCTCCGCAATACACAATGCAAGCTACAACTCCGAAGAAGAGGAAGGGTTCGTCCGATCAAGCTGGTGAACCATCAGTGTTTGTAGACAAAAGAGTTCTAAACGATGGGAACAAGGGATCGGTATGAAGAAGCTACACCTGGAGAGAGCATTCACGGTGGAGGGAGGCCCGTTTCAGGAGTTGATGTAGTTTCACTATTTTGATCAAAAGCTCACGAGTGCTCCGGGGTACTGTAATGCTAGTCTGGCAAGGGAGTTCTATGCTAATGCTAAGTATCAAAATACGGCTGGGGAATTTTACGTGAGGGGAAAATGGGTGCAGCTTCCAAGTGAAATCATTAATAATCATCTTGGTACTCCTACCTTTTCTCATGATCCTTTGCCAATCCCAAAAAGTGACGAGTGCGACCATGCTTTGACTGAGGAGCTTGCTTTGCCTGGAGCTACTTAGGAACTAAACACAAAGGGTGATCACAAGCATCTTCGTGGGGAGTGGTTGTGCAGTGATGTTAAGGTCTGGCTTCTGTTTGTTCTGTCACGTCTTATGCCGAGTTCACAATCAACCGAAGTGTTACGCAATCGGTTGTTCTTGATATCAGCTATCCGTGGGCGAATATGGATTGATGTTGGGCGTATAATTCTTTCTAGCTTACAATCTGGTATAGACACTGATAATGGAGCTCTTTACTTCCTAGTTCTGATTGAGGAAATTTGTCTGGCTCAAGGGGTGGACACAGAAGCTGGAGAGTGGCGACGGAATCCAGGCCCGATTGGTACTCCACTCTATATCAAGTATCTGCAAATGGAAAAGGAAATGAAGAAAGCAAGGAAAGCAGGGTGTAAGAAGTCTCGGAGCAAGTCTAACCCTTTACCTTTTAAAGCAAATGAAGAACCTCAGCCGTATGATTTCAGTTATTTTCAAGGAGCATTACAAGATTTCCAACATTCTGTGGACACTCGCTTCCAACAATTGGATGAGAGGCTAGAAGGGATGCATGAGCAAATAAATGACATGCATCAAGATTGGTCTTCACACTCTTCTAATATGATGGAAAAGTTGGATGACATGTCTTCTGTAGCTCAACAACGATTCGAGGTATTATATCACAGGCAAATGAAAATGCAGCTGGAGCTAGATAAGTGCCACAAGATGGCTATCTACTACCATTCTGATTCGGGTTCTCCAAAACCAACTCCGACTTCCGCACAGCTAGCTGAGTATCTGATCCCTAATTTGTCATGTGAAGTCGTTAGTGGAATCGTATATGAACTTCCACTTGGAGTTTCGGCCATGCCTGCACTTAATCCGTTGCCAACATTTGGCCAAATACCTCCAATGCCTCGAACTCCCACTTTCATACCGAATCCTGATTTCATGCCTGCAAGAAGGATCCCATTGATCGGTTCTGGATAGCCTTTGGAAGGACCAATTCATGGTCCTTTTCATTATGTGGCACGGCCTTTAGGTGCTCCTTCGTTTTCAACGACAGCTTCTTTTTCATCTCCTTCTTCATCAGCACTATCATCTTCCTAGGGAGCCCCTCCTTCTTAGACTTTTACATTGTGGACAATGTTTATTTCAAGTGTGGAGGGGTGAATGATGTGTTATTGGCTGGTATGTTTGGTGCTTCATTATTGGTTGTTGTGATTGTTATTTCTATGGTTGTTGAGATTTGCTGCAAGGTGGGTTGGTTAATTTTTTTTAGCAAGCATGTGGGTGCTTTGTATTGATGATGGGGGGGTCAGATTCTGGAAGATATTTCGTTGTGTTGTGCAGTGGTTATGAGTTTGATGTGAAATATTTGGCAAGTTCTTTGAAGTTGTGATGTGAATTGTTGAAGTTCTTGAAGCTGTGTGAAGTAAGTGTGGTGTTTAGGGTGGAGAAGCATGTTATATGAGTCCTAGGGTGTATTTTGTTTAAGTGAATCTTTAGTGTGCTAGTATGAGTAAATATATTGGAAGCTTGAATAAAATGTTTAGAGTGTTTAGGAATGTGTTGTGAGTAGCAAGTAGAGGAAGGAAAATCGCAAACTCCATAACACTGAAAGATCCTTCAAAACTTGCACACAAACCATCTCCCATGACACACCATTTCCTTAAAAAACTCACTATTCCGACGCTTCCACAAGTGCCAAGAAATAAGACAGGGCAGCCAGCAAAAAATTACCCGGCAGTACGAGTTTCCACCTAACCGCCACCAGAAAAGGCAGTTTTCCCTCCAAGACATAGCACCACACCGGATCCCTACTGCCTTGCCAAAAAACTGCCGGACTCGGGCAGCAAAATATCCCCCTCCAAACACATGATCCTGAGATTCTTCCATAGGACGTACACTGCACATACACTGGAAAGAGCAAAGCACACCTATTTTTTAAAGCCAATAAGACAAAGGCACCTTACCATAGCACAATCGAAGAAAAAGGAAAGAAATTTTATAAAATAAATCGGGCTGCCAGATATTTTTAAAGAAAACAGACGGGGGTTGCTTAGTTCTGACAAGGGTAAGCACTCGTGGTCATCAAAGATAACTGTGACACCCTTGGATCGAAGAACTAAGCAATATCCTTTGGAATAGGCAGATGAGAAATATCCCATTCTCTGATCATACACAAATCCCGAAGCCAAGTATACACATTCCCCTGTCCAAAACGTGACAACTCCCCAACCTTCTGCCAGGTATCATGAAAAATATCCAGAGCACCATTCCCAACATACCAACTAATATATTGCTCACAATCATTATGAATTTCTTCCATTCTCATCCAAACACGGGAATCATTACGAGAAGATCAAACAATAGTCGGATGCTCTGAATGACAATATCGAGCAAGCATGTATTGAGCACAGAGCAACGTCTGAGCCCAAAATCCCCACCAGAGCTTGGCCGCAAAGGCAATGTCAAAAAATTGACAAAAACTAATACCTCACTTAGACTGCGGATGACAAAGAGTATCCCAAGATATCCAATATTGCTTTGCGAAAAAGGGATGGTCCTGCCCAAAACAATCGAGCACCCAGTTGCATCACTTGATGGAGAACTACCCGCGGGGAAAGAGACACAGCCAATATATGAGAATTTAAGGACGAAAGAACATGTTTAATCAGCACAATTCTACCACCAAGAGACAAAAATTTGTGCTGCCATCCTAACAATATCCTTTGGATCGAAGAAACCATAGCTTGAAAGAAACATGCTCTTTTCCTACCAATATAAATCGGGAAGCCCATATACTTGAAGGAAAACTCAGCCTGTATGAAACCATTTACCCTACCAACCCTTTTTCTAACCACCAAAGACGAATTTGGGCCCATAAAGAAATGACTCTATGAAGGATTAACTTTTTGCCCCGATAACTTTTCTTAGTCCTCAATAACCTTGCAAGCAGTTGTCAATAATGCACGATCCCCAGATGAAAAAATTAAAATATCATTGGCATAAGCTAAATGTGTAACTGGAATTGCATTTCTCATGCCCTGAAATGGAGAGAAATCCTCAGAACCAAGAAGAAGGTTTAGCCCTCGAGTTAGAAAATCAGCCGCCAATATAAACAGCGAAAGGGAAAGCGGATCCCTTTGACATATTCCCCTAGCTGAGCAGAAAAAACTGGACCGGAAGCCATTAACCGTGATGGAAAACTAACAATTAGAAACACACCGCCACACCATGTCAATCCACCTCTCACCAAAGCAAAATCGTCGAAGAACACCACACAAAAACACCCACGAAACCCGATCATAGGCTTTAATCATATCAAGTTTAAGAATCACCTTACCTTGCTTAGCTTCATTTTATAGATCTCACAATTTCCTGGGCTAACAAGATATTATCCGAGATCACCGTATCTTTCACAAACGCACTTTGTTGGGTAGAGATCAAACAGGGTAAATAGTGCCTTAGCCGATTAGCAAGTATTTTAGTGATAATTTTGTTAATGACATTACACAAACTAATCAGTCGGAACTCCGAGAAACTCTTAAGATTATCACACTTTGGAATCAATACAAGAAGAGTTACTGAAACCCTCTTAGGAAGCTCTCCACTATAAAAAAATTCCATAACAACATCAGAGAGGTCCCCTTTAATAATATCCCAAGCCACCTTATAGAAACAGCTCGAAAACCCGTCTGCCCCTAGTGCGCTAGAATCATCAATGTCAATCCAAGGCTACCTAAATTTCCTCCAGTGACGAATCAACCTCAAGATCACTCCTATCCTCCCCATCAAGAATTTGGGGAATCACATCCAACTTTGAATAGTCTGCTTCTGGAGAATTCTCAGTCAAAAGATTCCTGAAAAACTCTTAAGCAGCCGCTCGGATATCAATGTCATCACGAACCGATTCACCATCTAGACCCCTAATAGCATTAATCCCCTCCTTGGCCTTTATAGTCTTAACCGAAGCATGGAAAAATTTAGTATTCTTATCCCCACTCTCCAGCCACTTCACATGAGATTTTTGACACGAGTAGCACTCCTCATCACGCAAGGCAATCTGGAGTATCGCTTGGGACCCACTTAATTTAACTCGAGAGGCAGCATTATCAAAGTTTTCCATTTCCACTTCTACTTTCTGAACATTCTCCTCGGCCACCCGCACACAATCAAAGATATTCCCCACCTTGTTGAGATTCGAAACAATTAAAGCCTTCTTCAAACCTTGTAACTTCTTACAAAATTGTACCAAAGGTCGAGCGTGAATAAGGAGGTTCCACATCTCGACGTAAAGACTGAAAATCCTTAAATCTAAACATCTTAGGGACAACGGAATTCCTAGGCAGCAGAGTAAATAGCAAATAAGCATGATCCGATCCCGTTCGGCTCATGTGCTGCACTGACAATTGAAACAGATCAGACCAGCCTTTGTTAACCAGTGCACGATCTATTCTCTTATATATTTGTGGAGAACGACTCCAATTGTTACACCAAGTAAATCAAGACTCCACAAACTCTGTATCTAGGAGCTCATTTTCTTCGATAAATTGTAAAAATTCCTGTGTCTCTCTGTGATGAAAACCCCCATCTTCTCATTAGAAGATATAATTGCATTAAAATCTCCCCATACAAGCTAGTCCTTCGACCCGCTATTTAGCTCAGTCAATTCCTTCCACAAAACACTCATTCCAAAAAAAGCTGATAAACCATTAACACATGAAATTAGCACAAAGTTCATCCAACCATAACAAGATACAGACACTGATATATGTTGTATGCCTTGACGAACAATAGAACACTGAATAAGATCAGAGGAGAAAATTTAGAACTGATTCTCGTCACTAACAACAACCTGATCAAACTTCAATTTTTATTTGATATTATCAATCTCATTCTGATGTAATTTCGGCTCTGCAATACACAAGAAAACAACATTGTGTTCCTTTTTAATTCTTCTTAACCCCCTGATTGTATTATTATTCCAAATTTCTCTAGCATTCCAATGTAGAAAATTCATTAGGAAACTGGGCGGAGGGGATCAGTTTGCAATGCAGGAAGCATGGATATGAGAACCTGTTCGGACATACCTTATTTCAATTTCTTGTGGATGACAGAGGAATCTAAAGTAAGTGTGTGTTGCTAATCCCCATGATCCTGTTCCAACAACCCTTTGCATTGATTGCTTAAGAGCAGCCCATCGTTCTCTTCAATTTCATCATCACTTCAGCAAGTCCGTCGTCACAAGCATGCAAGATGAGACCCAATCCCTCAGCCGCCTTCTACCTTGTTGGATCTGGAAGAACCTCATGTTTTTTTCCACCAAGTACTCCAACAGCAATAGCATGCTCACGGTCCCCAGATTGCGTAACCTCAATATTAGCAGCTACTGCAGCAGTTACAGGACCTTTTGAAACATCGTGCAGCTGAGAACTAGCAGCATGATGCTGCATTGTCACAGCCAGTATTTCTCTGCTACTTAGTAGACTTTTCCCAGCGTATTCTCCTCGAACAGTATCATTCACAAGGTCATCAATAGTAACGATTACATGAGCATTCAGGGGCAGATTACAGCTTACCTCTTTACCAGGACTCATATCTGCATCTTTAGTAGAAGTCGGGACTGGTGAAGGCTAGATCATTGATCGGATCACCGTCATGAGGTCCTGGTACCCAGAATCCCCAACCACCACATCAGGGATATGCCTAAGCAGCACCACTGCTGAGGATTTTGTAGAAGGATGGATGGCAATGGATTTATCCATGCTAAATGCCTGACTTATTTCCTTTCCATTACCTGAAAATGATATCAAAGGAGAATGAATAAGTACTTTCGATTCTTCCTTCCATTTTTGCGTCGGCCTTTGATCAATGTTACAGCCATCCTTTGAGTGACCTTGCCGAAAACAAACAGTGCAGTACGCCGACAAAGTTTTAGGGACAATCCACTGCCACAAGCCTTCTCCGTCATCCCCGTGTTCAATCCAAATTCTTGATAAAATCTCACGTAACAAGTTTATCTCCACGCTAACCCAAGCTACCCTTAGCCTCGACAAATTAAGAGTTGTAGAATCAATGGACAGAAAACCACCGACTGCTCTTATGATTGAAAATAGAACACTTTTATCAAATAGATGAAATAGCAGATTAGGAAAAGCAAACTATACTGGGATGACCGACGTTTCTTTAGAAGTATGGAAAGAAGGAAACCACTTGAAAACCCACATCGGAAATTTTTCGAACTGCCAAATCCCTCAGGTCCATAGACGAAAAAAATCAGCATCATTGTTAAATCTTAAAAGGATATGTAGGTAATCGATCAAACCAACATCGAGTGTACCCTTAAGATCAAGTTTATAAAACGATTTCCTTGTTTCTTCCAGCGACGAATGGCCATACGAGAACTTGCCAACCAATGCAAGTTTGAATGGAACTGCAAGACGATCAATCTCTTTAGTTGATAGTTTGATGGCAACATCTCCCTTGTAAGCAGTTAGAGGAATATCAATCATCGACTGTGGTGACTTGGAGAAAATCTGAGCAAAAGATTTCTGGGAGAAATTAGGCGGTGGCAGCCTTCTTGACGGTAGCCCTTCAGCTCTCGGCTAAAGAGCCTCCATGGAACCCTAGCTAGCAAAAATCTAAAAAAAGAAAGTGATGCGTTCGTCATGTGCATATCAATTTATCCCCAATTAACTAAAGTAGTGGTGGTAGGTTTTGTTCCACAGGGAAGTGAGGTTTCAAGTAATTCTAAGAGTTGTTCTAAAAGTTGTCACAAGAACAAAATAACAAGTACAGATAGTAATTGAAACATATATGCAAAAATAGAGAAAAGGATGTCTTAGGATTCCTTCAACCGGATGAATGCTCACCTAGACAACTCATGGAATTCAATTAATGTGCGTGCAAAAATTAGAGGAGAACTCGCTGCCTAGAAACCTAGCCTACGGTCGGCATGTCGACCGCACTACAACCTAAGCTTCCTGCCATCATTCTTTCCCATGGCGAGGCTTAAGAACAATGTATTCATGTTGTAACGTGTCAATTCCTTTTTTTTAATGATAGGCTTATCGCGTACCTCAACAATTTTACCCTAACACTACTGTAAGAGTGGTGATAGGGATCGATTCACAAAGAAGGGAGTGGTTTCAAGAATTCAGTGATTTTGTCACAAAAACGAGTCATAAGAATAGCTAATAACAACAACAATAAGAAAGGAAGAACAAGAAACAACTACAAGTCCAGCAAATGAAAAGAAATGTAATAACAAGTATGAGTTAGATGTCCTAGGGTTCTTATACCTGATGAATGCACCTTAGACAAAACAACGCAATGCAATTAACACACAAGTTAAGCAAAAAGGAGACCCAAATGCCTAGGAGACTAGCTCACAACCAGCATGGCGACCGCGATGCACTCCAGTATCCCTGACATCACTCTTTCCCGTCGCAAGGCCTAAGAGTGATGGATGAAAACCACATTGTCCCAACTCCCCGAGGTTAACAAATCTAACATGCAATTCCTAAGGTCTTCCCATGTTGGATTTGTTAACCTAGGTCCTACAGTCTTCGCTAACAACAGAAAGTTTCTTCTCACTTCTTCCTAACAACTCAAATGATCTTCGATCGGCATGGCGATCGCATCTCAGAACATGATCAGGTAAAGCAAGTGTAAGACTCAACATTCATACTTTTGGTTCTCGTTTTGTGTAATTCTCACGTATATTGGTGAATCACCTCAAATCAGCATGGCGACCACAATTAAAGTTCAATTCAATCAATACAGTTCATATTCAAGGAACTTAACATAATTCAAGCATTGAAGCCAAGCATGATTCTATTCTTTAGAAATTGTGTCAAATGCATAGCATTGCATCGTCTATTTACACACTCATATGGTTCAAACACTAGAACATCACGTGTTTAGCCACATGACTCTATTCTCAATTCACGATCGTCAAATTGAAACTTAGAACAGTTCATTTTCATAAAATGGAAAGAATTTACCTATTGAATTGCTTCTGAAGCTTCAAATTCTCAAAAGAATCGTGAAAAGCTTCCTTAATTGAGTAGAGAATTACAATGATCGGATCAAATCTTTGATTGGAATTGAGATCGGAGCAACGATAAGAGAGAGATAATCTAGAGAGAGAAAGAATCTAGAGAGAGAAAATATTTTACCCTCAAAAGTCAAAAGTCAAAAGTCAAAAGTCAAAAGTCAAAAATAATCTAATCTGGCAAAAGTCAAAAGTCTCCCCCGAAGTCCCGTAAATGATGACAAATCCCTATATACATAGAGGCCTAAAGCTTATTCTACACGTTAAAGTAAAATAAGACCCTATTTATAGAAATGCCACTGCATTATTGAAAATGTCTAAAAAATGTGCACGTGCATGAACTTCAAGTCAGCACAAATTCTCAGCTCCACGACTTCAATCATCAGCTCTTCATGCCACCATCACTCTTTCCACGCTCTCGAGCCTTCAATGCTGATACAGATGACTGAGGCTTCAAGTCCTGGATCACTCGAAGAAGCAAAGTAACAACTCTTAGTACATTTATCATTGAGTACAAGTTCACAACCTATACTATTGTTTACATGCTTTTTCTTTTCTAGATCACTCTTCTCTTTAGCTTCTTAAGCAAGAATATCAACAAAAGCCTTAGGAAGCTGTACTTGGTCTTCATAGACTTGGGACAGACTTAAGGCTCTCAAGTTGAACTTCTTACCTTGATATTCAAAGTGATAGTAATTCGGCTTGGCATGATACACAACATCTCTATCAAATTGCCAAGGTCTTCCAAGAAGTATATGACTAGCTTCCATTGGAACCACATCACATAAAACACTATCATCATATTTTCCAATGGTGAATGAAAATTTAACTTGCTTGGTTACTCGAGTCTCAGCTGAATTATTAAGCCATTGAAGTCTATATGGCTTTGGATGTTTTATGCAAGTTAATTTCAACTTCTTAACAAGTAGTGTACTTGCAACATTAGTACAGCTTCGACTATCAATGATCACACTAAATACTTTATCTTTAATCATACAACGTGTATGAAAGATATTTTCACGCTGCATTAAATCATCATCAAGTTGTGGTTGTGCATTAAGGATTCTTCGAATCACTAAATTAGTAAACTTTTGATCTCCTTGTGGTGCTTTGTTATCACCACCCTCCATTGTACCTGCAATGTTAGTGAAAAAAACAATAAAATAATAAACTTTCCTCACGGGTTCTCACTTTGGAGAGTACGTACACACCACTCTTTATAAGTAGTTTTTCTCCTTTATTGTATACCCTATCTATACATTGAATAAGGAATCACCTAAACTATATAAGTCCAACCAATCACGTTGATTTATAGAACACACGAAACCAGCAATTTCAATCAATAAAGACGTACAAAAGTTAAGTTAAATAGAGTATTTAAGTAAGAAACCGAAAAGACTATTTAGGTCACGTACAGGGTATAATTCAATTTAGCTACTGAAACTACTGCATTCAGAAACTAGACAGAATAACAAGAATTTGGCAACTTGAATCACTCAAATCGAAGTTGTAGCGAAAACGTTATGGCAATTTCAATCTTGGTGGTTTTCAAGAAGACAAACAAGAACACTTAGTTCTTTTAGGGCTACAAATTTTTTTTTGTATTAGTCCGATTTTTTTTTGTATTGTATTGGGCCCCTTTTTTTTGACGTTGAGCTTTGGCTCTCTTTTTTTTTTAAACGTCGGCTTTTTTTTTTGAATTTCGGACAAGAATTAGGGTTATTTTTAGACAACCTAGGGTTTTAAGGTTGTTAAGACAAAACCTAGGGTTTTGTTTTGTCTTATGTTGTTTTAACCTTAACAAAAATTCGGCCGCAAAACTTATGCAACAACTCACCAAATATTTCGAATTTCAATATGACACAAAGACAAGATCTTCAAGATATATGCCAAGGAATAAGAATATAGTTCAAGATTTCGATTTTATGGAACCTTGAAATTCAAGAAAAATCAAGAACTTCAAGAAAACAATCAAGAACTTATCTTTTTGAGAAGAAACAAAAACTTGACAAAAGATAACAGATTCTTGAAACAAAATGGAAACAATGGCAAAAAGAATGAATCAAAATGGACAAAAAAGAAGAAAGTTGAAATTTTAGGAAAAAATCCCGAAACCCTAACCATAGAATTTTTAACGTTTTGAAGATCAATCCTAAAGCATGCAATCCTGTTCAGTTTCAACATAAGAAAGACACAAGAAAACTGCAGAATTGAAGCAAGACAAGATGAAACAATTGACGGGACAAAACAGCAACACGAAGACACAACAATTGACGCAAAACGGCAAGAAAAAATGTGACGATTTTTGACGAAATTTCAGCAACAAATCTAAACGAATTTCAGCACCTATAATATAAACAAAAAGTGCAGAAATAACATGAAGGATTAGAAGCAAGAATGACTCTAAGATTGCAGCAAAAAGATGCGAAAGAGCAGCAAGGTCTTGACGCAAAATAGCAAGAAATTCGCGAAAAAATTTAGACTCAAAGACGAAAAACATTAACCTGAATTTTGAAGTAACAACCGAAGCTTTGATACCAATTGATACGGATAACCGAGGCTTGAAGTCTTGGATCACTCGAACCGCACACTTTGAATCGTTGTTAGCTTAAACTCACGAGCAAGAACAAATACAAGAGCTGCGGAAAAACAAGAACAACACAAAAACAATGCGGAATTGAAATCTAAGGAAGACGAGAAGATTGCATAGAAGCCAATCGAACCCCCACGTCTAAAGCAAATCAATTAACTTAGTCTATGTAAATCAAGGACTAAACTAAAAGGTTTGATGCGTTCTTAAAATCAAGAATGGGTTGGCTTGCCTACAGGCCTTAGCTAGAGGCTTGCAGGTCAATGAACTTCAACTAAACTTAATTGAAAATTCAAGGTTTGTAAACACAAAGTGCTTAATGAAATTAGCAAAGCTAAAATTCTTAATTCATTCATATATAAAAAAAACATTAATGACCTTTCCTTTAAATAGGAATAATTTTGGCCAAGACAAATAAGAAACCCTAGTGAAAGCCAATTACAGCTTGACTTCTTAACTAACTAATTAACTAACTAGTTTCCTAAAACAAAACATAAGCTAAAAATGTTTTAATCCCTAGAAAATAGGGCACGGCCTAGGTCCTAAAATGTAGGAGTTTACTTCCTAAACTTTTTGAAAAAGTAGGAGATTACTTTCCTAATTATCATGTAAGATAATTGGGCTAAGTAATTGACATAAAAAAACGAAAATTCAAGCCCATAATTAAATGTTAATGGACTTAATTATTACAAATTAAAATAAATCCTATTTACTTAAAATGGCATGATCCAAGATGATAAAGTCCAAGCACGCCTTCCTGGTCTTCAAAAGGTCCATGAAATTCACGACGGCAATCTGCCAGAATCACGTCATTCATCTTGGTAGGCATGTTTAACAATGATAACATTAGAATCTCGGAAAACATAAAACATAAAAGCTTTAGCTCTATCCCTTAGCTTTCCAGGGCCGCTGCAATCACGAAATGCCGAGTTATAGGGAGAGAGATATATCCAGAATACTAAAACGTGACAATATCTTTTAGCATTTAATATTTGACGCCTTGTTATAATCTTTCCAAAATTGTCCAAGTCTCCACAATGTGTTGGCTTTGCCACCATGGACATGGACATGGTTCAGAATTAGAGCCTTAAATCCGTCACAAGTCTTTGAAGACCAATCAAGAATTGCCAAAGCTTGTAGTGATATGAGAGATGAAAAAAAGAAACAAAAGAGTGAGCAAGAGAAACAAAAGATTGTAAATACTAGCTTAGGCCGTGAACAAGTTGTATCTAAATATGATAAAATCCGAGAGTTAGTTGTAAAACTTGTTGTTTTGCTTCTACAAGTGAGATTGAAAGATTATTGAGAGTTAAGCAACAACATCTTGTACTTATGAATTATAGTGATCACGAATTATATTGTTTGTTGCCTAGTAATTTTGTTTTGCAGATTTATGGAGTTCCTAGACATCTAATGGAGTTGAAAACAAATCAATATGCAATGGAAGGAGTTCAATCTGCCATGACTTGTTTTCCACAAGGTAAACAAGGTAAGTTAGGTAAGTTTTCAATTGATTTTGATCTTAAAACTGTTAAAAATTTTGTTGTTATCAATTCGGTTGAGCTTCAAAGTTTTCAATTTGTTTTTAATCAATTTCAAAGCTTTCCTACACTTTTCAACAATTGTTTCGAAATTTTGTAAATTGTGTTTTAGCGTTTAACCTCACATATTTTAATAAGCAAATTGATTTACATAATTCTTCAATGGTTACCTGAAAATACTTTGAATTTAATGAATCTATGTATAGCATGTTAGTGTGTTATGTTGCTTATTTAATACATGAGTTACAATCTGAAATTTACATTTATAATTTCGAACAAAACCAAGCCTTTGTGAAAACTAATCAAAGTATTAATTATGTTCATTATAATTGCTGGAATAACCTTTCTTTTGATTGTTTGCCTCGTGATTCATTACACATTCAAATCCATCAAATTCAAAGAGGTACTTTGATAGTTCAACACTTGGTTGGTAAGTTATCTTGTTCTTTGATGAATTTTTCAACACAAAAGATAATTCATGATGTTAGTTTCTATTATTTAGATTCTTTACATTCTAATTTTTCTTTAAGTGTTGTTACTCTAAAGAATGATAACTTTTTAAGATTAACCATATATTCTCAATGTAAAGATAATTCACGTTGGTTAATTGACAAGTTTAAGTTAGAAAAGTTAACCATTGAATTTGTTTGTTCATGTGAATTCATCATATCAAATTGGTTACCGAAAAATCTTTTTTCTTTATTGTTTTACATTGATTTATATTTTTGTCATAGTGCATTTAGAGATAGCTATTATGATACATTGTATGCATTATCCACACTTGTGAATTATTTTGACATTAATGCAATTTTCTTTTATATAAGAGCATATATTAGTCCATATATATTTATGTTTATTACTAATAATTTTGTTCTTTGGACTAATAGATTTATTTTGTTCTTTAGGGAAATAAAATGTTATTGCTCGCGAGGTGTGACAATCCAAATTGCCTTGGGTCTTGATGAGTTCATCATATTGGTGTTTGATCCAGGAGCTCAATTTCAAGATTCGAGGACGAATCCTTTTCGAGGAGGGAGGGATTGATGAGAATGAGCCGTTTTCATGTCCATGGTGCCAAAGTCAACACATTGTGGAGATTTGGATGATTTTGGAGAAGATCATAACAAGGCGTCAAACATTAAATGTTGAAAAATTCTGTCACATTTTAGAGTTCTTGACATATCTATCTACGTACTTGGAATTTCGGGATTGAAGTGGCTCTGGAAAGCTAAGGGTTAGAGCTAAAACTTTTATGTTTTAGGGTTTACAAGATTGGGATGTTATCAACATTAAACGTGCCTACCAAGATGAATGACATGATTCTAGCAGATTACCGTCGCGAATTTCATGGACCTTTTGAAAACCAAGAAGGCCTGCTTGGAATTTATCATCTTTGATCACGTCACTTTTAAGTAAATAGGATTTATTTTAAGTTTTAATAATTGAGTCCATTAACATTTAATTATGGGCTTGAATTTTCGTTTTTTATGTCAATTACTTGGCCCAATTATCTTGCATGATAATTAGGAAAGTAATCTCCTACTTTTTAGGAAAGTTTAGGAAAGTAAACTCCTACATTTTAGGAGCTAGTCCGTGCCCTATTTTCTAGGGATTAAAATGTTTTTAGCTTATGTTTTGTTTTATAAAACTAGTTAGTTAATTAGTTAGTTAAGAAGTCAAGTTGTAATTGGCTTTCACTAGGGTTTCCTATTTGTCTTGGCCGAAATTATTCCTATTTAAAGGAAAGGCCATTAACATTTTTTAAATATGAATGAAATAAGAATTTTAGCTTTGCTAATTTTGTTAAGCACTTTGTGTTTATAAACTTTGAATTTTCAATTAATTTTAGTTGAAGTTCATTGACCCGCAAGCCTCAAGCTAAGGCCTCTAGGCAAGTCAACCCGTTCTTGATTTTAATAACACATCAAACCTTTTAGTTTAGTCCTTGATTTACATAGCTGAGTTAATTGATTTGCTTTAGACGTGGGGGTTTCATGGCGATACATCTCCAAGATGCATCACCGTGCATTTATCTCTATAGCGATGCATCTTGGAGATGCATCGCCTTGTGAGAGTTTCTATGGCGATGCATCTTGGAGAAGCATCGCTGTTGAATTGTACCTACACCATGTATGAAGTGATGCATGACCTGTGTTGTGCATGCAATACTATGAAGTGCATTCTTGTGTGTGTTTCGTGCTAGTTGAGATGTGCATATAATGCCTTAGCAATATGCAAGTAATATAGTGTCACAAGTGTAGCTAAAAGTGTGCATGTATATGCATAAGGCACACACAAGTGAGTGCTGTGAAGCGCATGACGTGTGTGCTGTGAAGTGGAAATGAAATGGTGCGAGTGTGTATAATGAGCAGGAGTGTGCGGCAACGCTTTTTCAAATAGTACAGCATGCTTGCGGCGACGTGCAACGATGCTTGCAACAATGTACAGCAATGCTTGCAGCGATGTGCAGTCGTGAGTGCAACATTCGTGCGGTATGTGTGCGGTGATGTATGCAATCAGTATGCGGATGTTGTCCGATAGTGTGCGGCGATGTGTGCATGCCCATGCGGCGATGCATGCATGGTGTGTGTGAGAGCTGTGCGGTGAATGCAGCCCATGCGACGAAGTGTACGATGAAATGCACAGATGGGTTCGCGATGTGCGGTGAAGTGCAGCAACTCTTGCGAGGCCCGTGCGGGCCAATCGTGCAGGCTATGCGGCAATGCAGTGCATGAGTACGGCGATGTCATGCGGTGGTGTGCGATATGCATGCAATGAGTGCGGCAATGTTTGTGCAAGGTGTGTGCGTGCATGTGCAAGTACGTGCAGCGATATGAGTTTCATGCACACACTAGTGCCTTCACACAACTACTTCATGCACTCTTGCATAAATTTTTAGCCCATTCTTCTACCAAACATACCACACACACTTCTTCACATAAACTTGTGAATCACACACAACATCACACACATTGCCACCAATCACAACGAAAGCTAAAGTAAAGCTCACACATCATATATTAATTTTCAGCCTTTTTATCAAACTATGAGTTTGCACCATTCGTTAGACAAACTTACCAGTTACTACACCATTTCTGCATGCAAAAAACCAACTGCAAACAACATAATTAAGTCAGCAATTACCATCTAACTACTCTAGCAATTACCTCCTAAAGACTTCCCATGGCGAGGCCTGAATTTAGGTTCTTAAGCTTTCATTAGCACCAGAGAATCTCTTTACACTTGACCTAAAGTTTCCGTGATCTAAAATTAGCATGGAAACCGCATTTTAGAAAACGAACATAGCAAAATAAGTGCAAATACTCATTTCATACTCTAGTTCTCATTTCCCAAATTCTCAACAAACATTGGTGAATTAAGCTTCAATTCAGCATGACAACCGTAACTAAAATTCAATTCAACAATATCGATGCAAATTCATGAAATTTAACTAAATTCATATAGAAAACAGAGTATGATTTCCTTTCTTTGTAGATTACATTAATTGCAACGCATAGAGTTATCCCTAGAGTATCACAAGTTTAGCCGGAAGAACTCATTCTCACCTCGTAATCATTCAAGTGTAGTAATGAACAATTCATCTTCATTAAATTAGAAGAATTTACTGATTAAACACAAGAGAATAGTTCAAAGCTTCCTTAATTGAGAGTTGAATTCCAATAATCGGTCCAAAACTTCAAACAGAATCCTAATCGCAGATCAAATTCTAGAGAGAGAAAGTTAGAGAGAGAATTTTCCGCTCACAAGTTTCTAGATTAATCTCTCGATCCCCCTCAACTAATGATAAATACCCCTATTTATAGATGTCTAAAGCTTAATCTACACGCAAACGTAAACTAAACAATTAATTACAGAAATGCCACTATAAGGGAAAGACTATCCAAAATATGCACATGCACTGGGCTCCACGTCAACAAACTTTCCAACTTCCCACGCCTTTGAGCCTGCATCATCCACGCTTCCACTTCACCCTTCACGCTCCTGAGCCAAACTGCAACATGCCTTTAAGACCTACACAAGAAAAGGCAACTTACAACACTTAAAAATATTTGGAGTAGAAGTAGCAAAATTACACAGTGTGGCCGCACCATATAAATTCTTTTCACGGTGAGGTCACTCGGTGTTGCCGCACCATGTAAATCCTTTCACGGTGTAGCCACACAATGTAAAAAGTTTCACGGTGCTGCCGCACCATGTGAAATGTTTTACGGTGCCACCACACCATGTAAATTGTGCATGCTGTGTGCATGTGTGAATGTTGTGGAGGCGTGCATGGTTAAGTGAATGTGTGCATGTTTTGTGTTGTGCTGTACATTGTGCCACATAGCCAAGCTATGCATAAGTTGTGCATGAGGAGTGTGCTATTGCATAGAGAGTGCTTGCATATGCTTGTGTTGCTTTGTAGCATGTAGTGGCAAGAGTGTAGTGCATGTATGCATGTGGGTGCTAGTGGTGTTCTTGATTGTGTGCAAGTGATGCATGTAATATGCCTTAATGTGCATGTTATGTGCATTAGTGTAATGCATGTAGTGTAGCAAGAGTGTGCAACAAGTGTAACAAGAATGTGCAAGATGTGCGCTGAGCCGCTACGAGTATACGCACGGGCTATGTGTGAGTGGATGCATGTGGTATGCTGAGCCTCTACGCTCATACGTGCAGGCTGTGTGTGAGTGGCTACGTGCGGTGTGCATGCAACGTGTGCTGTGTGTGTGCTACTGCACTCACCGGCATGCGCAATTGTGTGCATACTGCTACATTAATCCGTATGCGGTGAGCGCGCAGCGTGTGCGATGTGTGTGCGCATGCGGTGCAGTAAGTTTGCGCATGGTGTGTGCGTTATATGTGATTTGCGTGTGAGGAGTATGCGTAGGGTATGTGGTGAACGTGGGCATGAAGTCCTGTAGGTGTATGCAAGATGTGTGCAATGTGGCTCATTCTCATGCTCATGTACACATTGATACACAAATTATGGATCTTTACCCACACTTAGTTCTACACTTAATGCAACACCTAAACTTCACAAATCAGCACATAATTTCACACAAATTGTATCAAAACACCATAAAAGTCAAGTGAAAATAACATCTATGAGTTAGTATAAAAATAACTTATAAATTTCCCTCACACTTGAACTATTTTTTGTCCCAAGCAAATCATATACTCCCCATTTCTAACCAAGATTTATCACCTGTATTCAACACATTGCCCTCTGCCCACAGTGCCAATCATCGAGTTCATCAAAAGCTTTTTCACACACAAAAGCTTCCAGTAATTTAAACTGGCCACAAACTCTTAGATTTTCACCACAAATTATCAACCAGGGCATAACGAATAAATACCAAAATGTCATGGGTGCGAGTGTGTGCCGAGGAATGCCGACTTCATCTGCTCTCTCAATATACACTTCCCTTAGCATTTCATCTAACCATTCATTGCACAACAATTTTCTTGTCCACATACATGAACAAATGGCACACAAGATTAATGGTAAACTTAAGCGCACATTGATGCTTCTATGAGATGTTTCCTTTTTTCTTTCCTCCTGCACTTTGGTGCATCTTTTCCCGCACATATTGGTGCTTGGCTGCTTGGGTTTTGTGGCTCTTTTTTCCCAATCTCTGCCCGAGTCTTATGGCTATTTTTTCCCTTAATTTGTTTGCCAGAGTCTTATGGCTTTTCATTCCCAGATGCTAAAGGATTTTTCCCCATATCCCTTCTCACGTAACCACAAGTTCATATATTTCTTCAAGAGATTTATTCATGCAAGAACACTAAAACACAAGAAATGTGCATAACAAAAGAGCAAACTCCATACATATTACCTCCCAAGTCATTTAAATTTGTACATGGCATATCTATCTTATGTTGACATCATGTCTTGGCCAACAAAAATGTACTAAACTCATCAAATTTGGTGTCAAAAGAAATTTTGCATGCAGGAAACGAAAGAACAACGAACTTTAGTCATGACATAGTGAAAGGCGAGGCGTATTCTTGGAATATAGGATAATATTGCATTACTTACCCTTGCTCAAACACGACCCACTTAACACACAATACAACACTTATTATTGGCACACAAACACCTGCACTTACTAACATTTAAAACACTCATCTTTCACAAGTACATATGCGTGCATTCTCTCCCTCTCACAAGTTACACCTACTAGCATTTCTATAGCGCACACCACATACTTGAGCTGAGTGACAAACTTCCAAAGACGTATATATCATAACGCAATAAAACATCCAACACATACATCTCAAACATTCCAAAATGAGGCAAACCACAACAACATATATCAACTTGGCAACAACTCATCAATCATGATAACAACCTAACTAGCCCGCAACATAACAACCCCCATGGCTAACAAACCAAACAACACATAATCACAACAACACTAACTCCTTCCCTCACAACATGGCAACCCAACCACTCCCCCACACTTAAAACAAACATTGTCTGCAATGAAAGAGAACTAAGAAGGAGGATCTTCCTGATTGGAAAAGGAAGGCGCAGACAATGAGGGCGCCAAGAAGGATGCGGTCGTAGAAAATGATGGTCTGCTAAAAGGTCCATACAAGGGTCCCAAGAATTGCTTCCCAGTATCATTAAAAGTTGGCAAACGCATTGAAGGCAGGAAATTGGGTTGCATAGAAATGTTGGAGTATGAGGGAACGACAGCAAGCGACCAAAAGCAGGCAATAGTTGAAGCGAAGGCACACCAGGCACTCCCAGTGGAAGAGCTTCCAGTCTAATTACGCACCCGGGCATTTGCAAAAAGATCTAGTGATGTCTCTTAGACTGAAATTGAAATGACAACACAAACAACTTACTAACAGAAAGAATTTACCCTATAAAACCGAAATTAACACAAACTAAAGAAAATTAGCAAAACTAATTAAAGTAAGTGAAGTCTTGCCGGGTTGCCTCCCATTAGCGCTTGTTTTAATGTCGACAGCCTGATATGATGCATTGATATGCTATTGCATAGGGTCATCAAGAAAGAGTTCTTGCGGAGCTTGTGGCATTTCTCTCAGTTCCTTCTCCTTATGCGTTGCATAAGGCCTGAGCCTATGGCCATTCACCTGCCACACATTTCTAGTCTTCTCATTCAATATCTCCAAAACCTCATAAGGAAATACTTTAGTGACAGAAAGAGGTCCAGTTCAGCGTGACTTCATTTTTTCAGGGAAGAGCCTCAGCCTAGAATCGTAAAACAAGACCTTTTGGCCAGGAACGAAACTCTTCGCCTGAATCTTAGCTTCATTCATCTTCTTGGTTCTCTCTTTATACAGTTTGGCACTAACATAAGAGTTGAGCCGAAACTCATCAAGCTCATTGAACTCCATCATCCTCTTGGACTGTGCCCTATGCAAATCAATATTAATCCTTTGAATAGCCCAAAAAGCCTTGTGTTCTAGCTCCACTGACAAATGGCTCTCCTTGCCATATACAAGCCGAAATGGTGAGGCACCAATAGGAGTTTTATAAGCTGTTCGGTACGCTCATAGTGCATCATCAAACTTAAGAGCCTAGTCCTTCCTATTTGGTCCTACAACTCTTTCCAATATCATTTTTATCTCTCTGTTAGAGATTTCGGCTTGGCCAATTGTTTGGGGATAATAGGCAGTAGAAACTTTATGCTTCACACCATATTTGGCAAGTAGTGATGCAAAGATCTTGTTCCAAAAGTGAGAACCCCCATCACTAATTATTGCTCGTGGAGTGCCAAATCTATTGAAATTATTCTTCTTCAGAAATGAAGCCACACTTCGAGCATCACTATGCGGGAGTGCCACAGCCTCTACCCACTTTGACACATAGTCTACCGTAACCAAAATATATTTCATACCACAGGATTTTGGAAAAGGCCCCATAGAGTCAATGCCCTAGACATCGAATAGCTCCACTTCCAAAATATTGTTCAGAGGCATTTCATTACGCTCTGAGATGTTACCACTTCTTTGACATTTATCACACTGACCTACCCATATGCTTGCATCCACAAAGCTTTGAGGCCAATAAAACCCAGTTTGTAACACCTTAACGCCCGTCCTGGCAGCACCAAAATCTCCTCCGGATGGGGCTTCATGGCACACCTTCAGAATATCATGTTTATCACCTTCTTTCACACATTTCCTTATCACTTGGTCACTGCAGATCTTATATAGAGCATTGTCATCCCAGAATAAATATCTTGCATCTTGCCTCAAATTCTTTCTTTGTTCATGAGAGTAATATGAAGGCACTTGCCCCGCTACCACAAAGTTGGCTATTTTAGCATACCAAGGCAAGTCATCATTGTCCGCCTTGAAATTTTGCTCATCTAGGAAGTGCTCACGGATCAATACATTTGGCATGTCTTGTCCCTGTGAGTCCAGCCTTGACAAGTGATCGGCCACCACATTCTTAGACCCCTTGCGGTTTCTAATTTCAACATCATCTAATGAGCCTCGGCTTAGCTTCCTTCTTGGCCAAAAAGTATTTCAAGGCTGTATGGTCGGTGTGGACGATCACTTTAGAGCCCAGTAAATACGCACAAAATTTATCAGATGCAAAAACTTCAGCGAGCATCTCCTTCTCAATTGTGGTGTAATTCTTTTGACCATCGTTCAATAATTTGCTAGCATAATAGATTGTGGGGAAGACCTTGTTTCTTGTTTGCCCAAGCACAGCTCCAAAAGCATAGTCACTTGAATCACACATAATCTCAAATGGCTTACCCTATTGTTGTGTGACAATGACTGGAGCTTATACAAGCCTTGCCTTCAGTAGCTCAAAAGCCTTGGGGCACTCCTCAACAAAATCAAATATGACATCCTTCTCCAACAAACTACAGAATGGCCTTGCAATCTTTGAGAAATCCTTGATGAACCTTCCGTAAAACCCCACAAGGCCCAAGAAACTTCTTATGCCCTTAACATTTGTGGGAGGTGGTAGCTTGGAAATGACATCCACTTTGGTCCTATCCACTTTAATACCTTTGTGCGAAATTTTATGTCCCAATACTATACCCTCCTGCACAATAAATTGGCATTTCTCCTAGTTGAGCACCAAATGAGTTTCCTCCCATCTTTGCAGCACTCTTGCCAAATTGTCAAGGCATCCATCAAAGGTCATGCCAAATACTGAAAAATCATCCATGAAGATCTCAATGATGGATTCTACCATATCATGAAATATAGCCAACATACATATTTGAAAGGTTGCAAGAGCATTGCATAGGCCAAATGGCATATCCCTTTGTAAGCAAATGTGCCAAATGGGCATGTGAAGGTAGTTTTTTCTTGATCCTTGGGGTCTATAGCTATTTGGTTGTAGCCCGAATACCCATCCAGGAAATAATAGAATAGGAAGCCCGAATTCTGTCCAAAAGTTGCTTCAAGAAAGAAAGTGAAAAATGATCTTTTCTTATTGCCATGTTGAGCCTGCGGAAATCCATGCACACGCACCATGCACTGATTATTCTAGCTGCCAACAACTCATTAGCCTCATTCTTTACCACTGTGACACCCCCTTTCTTTGGCACACATTGCACGGGGCTCACCCACTCACTATCTGATATGGGAAAAATCATGCCAAAATCGGAAAGCTTGATTACTTCATTCTTCACCACCTCCATTATTTGAGGATTTAGCCTTCCTTGCTTATCTTTTACTGGAATAGCAATCTTCTCCAAAAATTTCTTTTGCACGTATATGCTTGGACTAATTCCTTTTATGTCTGCAATGTTCCATCATATGGCTTACTTGAATTTTCTCAACACACCCAACAACTTTTCTTCTTGCTACGCTTCCAATTTTGAAGATATCACTACGAATAATGTTTCATTATCACCCAAGAAAGCATATTTCACATAAGGTGGCAAGGGCTTGAGTTCCAACTTGGGTGGCACCATGATAGATGGTATTAACTTCTCATTCCTGCAAAACATTTCTTCATACCTCACCTCAGTGGGTGTACTAATGTCATTAGCCAACACATTACAATCACTATCTTTTTCAAAACTCTTAGCACATGTTTCCTGTAACGTATCTTCTACTTAAACTTCATCTTGCATTTCAAAGATTGACTCATCTAACGCACAACATTCTACTAAGTTTGTAATTTCAGAAATAATCATGCAATCTTCATCATCTAACTCTATATTATCAACTTCTTCATCACAAGCATTCAATTTATCAACAAAAATATAATCACATTTCACAACTTCATCAACCACATGCATGTTCTATGCACAACTCTAATTGCAAAATAGGGTTCTACATGCATGGGATGCTTCATAGCATAATTGACATCAAGGACAACTTGTTCATTATTGATTCTAAATGTCACAGTTTTGCTTCTTACCCCAATTAATGCATCTCCAATGGCAAGAAATGGTCTACCAAAAATAAGAGCTACCTAGGGGTGTTCCTTCATGTAAAGTACAATGAAATCCACTGGGAGTGTGAATTTGTCTATCATCACCAGCACATCTTCTACCATACCTGTTGGCTTCACCAAAGATCTATCGGCATGTTGTAGAGTTAGAGCCATGGGACTTATTCTTCCACCAAGACCCACATTAATAGCAAATAGAGAGTGGCATTAGGTTGATCCCAGCACCAAGGTCGCAAAGTGCTTTAGCAAAATATCTAGTGCCTATCTTGTAAGGTATGGTGCAACTACATGGGTCTTTCAACTTGGGTGGTAGATTATGCACTACCCATGCTTGACTACATTCGGTGATTATTATGGGAGCTTCACACTGCAAAATTTGCTCTTTATTGGAGATGAGATCTTTAAAGAATTTTGCATATTTTGGCACCACACTCACCAAGTCCAACAATGGGGGACTCACATTGACTTGCCTTACCACATTCAAAAAATGATCAAACTGAGGCTCTCTGTTGGATGAAGGTTTCACTCTCTCATGAAATGGAGGGCGAGGAGCATACTCCGGATAATTGTAGGGACTTGGTGGTCCTCTAACGTGTTTAATCACTTCATTCTCTTCATTATCATTCACCGTATCCCTTTTAGGTGCTATGACCTCATGTGCACAATCCTCCTTAATTTCAACTACAGCTTTATGTTGGTCTACGTCATTTCCCGTAGTGGTTCCCTACAATTTCTTTCCACTCCTTAAGGTAATGATATTACACACCTCCTTGCCATTAGGATTAGGAACCGTATCACTCGGCAGAGATCCACAGGGCCTTTGATGCACTGATTTGCTAGTTGCCCCAACTGCATTTCAATATTTTTGATTGTTGCATTATGGTGTTTGACACTTGTCTCCAACCCAACAAATCTTTGTTCTCTCTTGTCTAGCTTGTCCATAATACGATTGAACATATCTTCCATGGAAGGCTTTCTCAGCTCTTAGGCATTAGGTTGATTATCAAACCTAGGAGGTGGATTTGAAGACCTTCTTCGATCATTGCCTTGGAAATATTGACCTCCTTGATTCTGTTTTTCTTAATTGCTTGGACCACCGCCATATTGTGTATTACTAGAGTAATTGCAAGAGTACTGTGGCTTGTTGTAGTTGTTAACATATTGCAATGACTCGGTAGTAATAGCACTTTCATTTGTGTAGTGTTCTTCTTTGCATAAGCCACAGGATATCACCGGAGTTTTGGCTTGTGAGGTCCTGAGTGTTTGCACTTGTTTTGCAATGGCTTCAAATTTAGCTCCCAAAGAAGTTTCATTATTAAGTTCCAAGATTCCTCGGTGTTTCCTCACATGTGGCTTCCTTGTCTCAGGAAAGAGATATTCATCCTCAGTTATTTTGTCATAAAGCTCTCTCACATCCGGAACACTTTTATCTTTCAAAGCTCCATTTGCACAAGCCTTGACCATCATTGAAGAGTCTGCAGAAAGTCCCTTGAAGAAAGTATTTAGCTCTCTTATCTCACCAAGGTCATGGTTTTGACATTGTCTAATTAAGTCATTAAAGTGCTCTCAAGCTTCACGAAATGCCTCTCCCTCATGTTGCTGAAAGTTCATTATGTCCATCCTCATCTTCTCTAACTTAGCAGGTGGAAAATACTTGGCCAGAAATTTCTTTTGTAATTCCTTAAAGGATATAACAGCTGTTGTGCCTCTGATAGACTTGAACCAATGTTTTGCCTTACCTCTGAGAGACAGAGGAAAGATAATTCTATGCACTTCACTCATGGGTACTCGTTGTAGTTTAAAGGTGCTGCATAGTCCAAAAAACCAGTCTAAATGTTCATTTGGATCCTCTTTATCCATTCCCTAGAAGAATTGTCCTTGAGTGATCATAGACACAATTTGAGTAGGAATATGAGAACTCTCCATATCGATGTCTTGCTGATCAAAACCATTTTTGAAATTAATGGCATAATGATCACCAAATCTCGGTGGTCTTGCTTCTTGATTAGCCATTCTTCTATCTCTTTGCTGAATCCTCATAGTTCTTTCCAACTCGAGATCAAGGTGATACTCTGGTTCTCCTGCAGGTCTACTAGATCTGGGCATACAAGACTTCTAATCTTGTAAAACCACTCACAAACCAAGAGTAATGGCGGGCAATAGAGAAGCACAAAAAGAGAAATAACACACAAAAATATAAGCAAAAGAAAGTAAAACAAAACAAAACAAATAAAAAATTCAAGAAACTGTGCCTTTCCCGTCAACGGTGCTAAAAATTGATGCGTTCATCGTGTGGGTATTAATTTATCACTAATTAACTATAGTAGTGGTGGTAGGGTTTCGTTTCACAGGGAAGTGTGGTTTCAAGTAATTTTGAGAGTTGCTCTAAATGTTGTCACAAGAACAAAATAACAACTACAAAGAGTAATTAAAATGTAAATGAAAAAATAGAGATAAGAATGTCATAGGATTCCTTCAACCGGATGAATGCTCTCCTAGACAACTCATGCAATTCAATTAACGTGCGTGCAAAAATTAAAGGAGAACTCGTTGCCTAGAAACCTAACATACAGTCGGCATGTCGACCGCACTGCAACTTAAGCTTCCTGTTATCATTCTTTCCCACGGCGAGGCCTAAGAATAATGTATTCATGCCGCAACGTCTCAATTCCGTGTTTCTAACTACTCTAGTAATTACCTCCTAAAGACTTCCCATGGCGAGGTCTAAATTTAGGTTATTAAGCTTTCATTAGCACCAGAGAACCTCTTTACGCTCTGACCTAAAGTTTCTGTGATCTAAAATTAGCATGGTGACCGCATTTAAGAAAACGAACATAGCAAAACAAGTGCAAAGACTCATTTCATACTCTAGTTCTCATTTCCCAAATTCTCAACAAACATTGGTGAATGAAGTTTCAATTCAGGAAGGCGACCGCAACTAAAGTTCAATTCAACAATATCGGTTCAAATTCATGAAATTTAACTAAATTCATATAGCAAACAGACTATGATTTCCTTCTTTTGTAGATTACATTAATTGCACTGCATAGAGTTGCCTAAACTAAGCATTTATCCATCGAAACCCTAGAGTATCTCAAGTTTAGTCGGAGAAACTCATTCTCATCTCGTAATCATTTAAGTGTATTAATGAAAAATTCATTTTCATTAAATTAGAAGAATTTACTAATTAAACACAAGAGAATTGTTCAAAACTTCCTTAATTAAGAGTTGAATTCCAACGATCAGTCCAAAAGTTCAAACGGAATAGCAATCAGAGATAAAATTCTAGAGAGAGAAAGTTAGAGAGGGAATTTCCCGCTCACAAGTTTCTAGATTAATCTCTCGATCCCTCTCAACTAATGATAAATTCCCCTATTTATAGATGTCTAAAACTTAATCTACATGCAAACGTAAACTAAACACTTAATTACAGAAATGCCACTGTAAGGGAAAGACTATCCAAAATATGCACATACACTGAGCTCTACGTCAGCAAACTTTCCAACTTCCCATGCCTTTGAGCTAGCATCATCCTCGCTTCCACTTCACCATTCATGCTCCTGAGCAAAACTGCAACACGCCTTCAAGACCTGCACAAGAAAAGGCAACTTACAGCACTTAGAAAATATTTGGAGTAGAAGCAGCAAAATTACTCGGTGCGGCCGCACAGTACAAATTCTTTTTATGGTGCAGCCGTAACATATAAATCCTTTCATGGTGTGGCCGCACCATGTAAAAATTTTAAAGGTGCGGCCACACCATGTGAAATGTTTCACAGTGCGGCTGCACCATGTAAATTGTGCATGATGTGTGAATGTGTGAGTGTTGTGTAGGTGTGCATGGTTAAGTGAATGTGTGCATGTTTTGTGTTGTGCTGTATGTTGTGCCACATAGCCAAGTTGTGCATAAGTTGTGCATAAAGAGTGTGCTATTGCATAGAGAGTGGTTGTGTATGCTTGTGGTTCTTTGTAGCATGTAGTGGCAAGAGTGTAGTACATGTGTGCATGTGGGTGCTAGTGGTGTTCTTGAGTGTGTGCAAGTAATGCATGTAATGTGCCTTAGTGTAATGCACGTCGTGTAGCAAGAGTGTGCAGCAAGTGTAGCAAGAGTGTGCAGCAAATGCAAGTGTTGTGTGCCATGTCTGTGCATGGAAGTGTTGCAACGAATACCGACGTGTGCGGGTGTGTGCTGAGCCACTGCACGCATACGCGCAGCGTGTGGGCTGTGTGTGAGTAGCTGGGCACACCGACGAGTGCAGCTGTATGCATACTACCACGTGTATGCACGCGCGGCTGATGCCAAGCTAATGCGCGCATGCATGTGCGTGTCTGCAGGAGCTGCGCAAGGTGTGCGTGCAGCCAGTGTGCAAGGGTGTGCTATGATGCATGCAACGTGTGCGATATTTGTGCGCATGCGGTGCAGTAGGTTTGCGGATGAAGTGTGCGTTATGTACGATTTGCGTGCGAGGAGTGTGCGTAGGATATGTGGTGAACATGGGCATGAAGTGCGATAGGTGTGTGCAGGATGTGTGCAATACGGCTCGTTCTCATGCTCATGTACACATTGATACACAAATTATAGATCTTTTCCAGCACTTAATGTTACACCTAATGCAACACCTAAATTTCACAAATCAGCACATAATTTCACACAAATTGTATCAAAACACCACAAAAGTCAAGTGAAAATAACATCAATGAGTCAGTATAAAACTTACATATCAGAAAGAAAAGTAGAGAGGAAAGGAAGTCGATAATTCAAGATCATGTAATCTATGAGGAGTGCTCTTATGGTAAACGGTTACTCTGTTTTACCATTATCCCCTATAGTTTTAATTGCAACGATTAACTCCCTTAACTTGTAACTATTAAAAGTCAAAACACCCACCACATCAAGAACTAGGTCTAGGCCCAAGGAATCTAGATGTTAGGAAACAGCAAACTGCATAACACTGAAAAATCCTTCAAAAACCCGCACACAAACCATATCCCATGACACACCATTTCTTTAAAAAAAACTCACTATTTCGAAGCTTCCACAAGTGCCAAGAAATAAGACAGGGCAGCCAGGGAAAAATTACCCAGTAATACGAGTTTCCACCTAACCGCCACCATAAAAGGCAGTTTTCCCTCCAAGACATAGCATCAGGCCGGATCACCACGGCCTCGCCATTTATCTGCCAGACCCAAACAGCAAAATACCTCCCTCCAAACACATGGTGCAGAGATTCTTCCATAGGATGTACACAGCACATACACGGGAAAGCCCAAGCACACCCATTTTTTGAAGCCAATAAGATAAATGCATCATACCATAGAACAATCGAAGAAGAAGGAAAGAAATTTTATAAGATAAACCTGGCTGCCCGATCCTTTTAAAGAAAAAAGAAGGGGGTCACTTAGCTCTGACAAGCTCATACGCCAATGCAACCAAAAAATCACAAGAGGAACTACACATTCACAAAGTGTAAGCACTTGTAGTCGACAAAGATAACTGTGACACCGCTATTTTAATAGATTCTGGAATAGACACATGAGAAAAATCCCATTCTCTGCTCATACACAAATCCCGAAGCCAAGTATACCCATTCCCCTATCCAAACCGTGACAACGCCCCAACCTTTTTCCAGTTATCATGAAAAATATTCAGAGCACCATCCCCAACTTACCAACCAATATATTGCATATAATTATTATGAATTTCTACCATTCTCATCCAAACATGAGAATCATTACGAGAAGACCAAACAACAGCCGGATGCTCTGAATAACAATATTGAGCAAGCATGTATTGAGCCCAGAGCAACTTTTAAGCCCAAAATCCCCACCAGAGCTTGGCCACAAAAGCATCCGCAATGTCAAAGAGTATCCCAAGATATCCAATATTGCTTACGTAGAAGGGATGATCCAGCCCAAAACAATCGAGCACATAGTTGCGTCACTTGATTGAGAACTATCCATGGGGGAAAAGACATCGCCAATATATAAGAATGTACAGACGAAAGAACATGTTTAACCAGCACAATTCTAGCACCAAGTGAAAAGAATTTGTGCTGCCAACCTAACAATCTCATTTGGATCGAAGAAACCATAGCTTGAAAGAAACATGCTCTCTTCCTACCAATATGAAATGGGCATCCCAGATACTTGAAGGGAAACTTAGCTTGTACGAAACCAGTTACCCTAGCAACTCTTCTTCTAACAACCAAAGATGAATTTAGGGCCACAAAGAAATGACTCTTTGAAGGATTATCTTTTTTCCCCGATAACTCTTCGTAGTCCTTAATAACCTTGCAAACAGCTGTTAATGATTCACGATCCCCATATGAGAAAATTAAAATATCGTTTCCATAAGCTAAATGTATAACTGGAATTGCATTCATCAGGCCTTGAAATGGAGAGAAATCCTCAGAACCAAGAAGAAGGTAATGCCCTCGAGTTAGAAATTCAGCCACCAATATAAATAGCGAAGGGAAAACGGATCCCTTTGACGTAATCCCTTAGCTGAGCAGAAAATAGTGGACGGGCAGCCACTAACCATGACGAAAAACTAACAATTAGAAACACACTGCAACACCATGTCAATCCACCTCTCACCAAAGCCAAATCGTCGAAGAACATCACACAAAAGCACCCACGAAACCCGATCATAGGCTTTCATCATATCAAGTTTAAGAATTGCCTTAACTTGCTTAGACGTTATTTTTATATATCTCACAATTTCTTGGGCCAACAAGATATTATCCGAGATCACCCTATCTTTCACAAGCGCACTTTGTTGGGTAGAGATCAAACAAGGTAAATAGTGCCTCAGCCGATTAGCAAGTATTTTAGTGATAATCTTGTTAATGACATTGTACAAACTAATCGATTAGAACTCCAAGAAACTCTAAGGATTATCACACGTTGGAATCAGTGCAATAAGAGTTGCCGTAAACCCCCGAGAAAGTTGTCCACCACAGAAAAATTCCATAACAACATTATAGAGGTCCCCTTTAATAATATCCCACGCTAACTTAAAGAAACAGCTTGAAAACTCGTCTGCCCCTGGTACGCTAGAATCATCAATGTCATCAAAGGTCACCCAAATTTCCTCCAGCGACAGATCAACCTCAAGATCACTCCTATCCTGCCCATCAAGAATTTGGGGAATCACCTCCAACTTTGAATAGTCCGCCTCCGGAGAATTCTCAGTCAAAAGATTCCTGTAAAACTCTTAAGCAGCCGCTGGATATCAATGTCTTCACGAACAATAAAGTGTGCAAAGCTTCTTTCATCCTTTTGCTCCTTGATCTTGGCATTGGACCATCAAGATTCTTTAATGGATCATGCAATCTCGGCTTTGGCACCATGGACGTGGACTGATTGCTATCACAAAAATATGCCTAACCTAGGGTTTCTAAGTGCAATTCTAGAGTGAAGTGTGTGCAAAGTGTGATTCTAGTTTATTATTGTCGTGGCATGAATGTCACGGCAAAAATAGCCTAAGAAAGTGAAGAAATAAAGTTTGGAGAGAAAATTAAAGAATCCTAGTGTATCTTTGTCATGGCAATCATGCCAAGTCAAAGATATACATGAAATGGAGAGAGAAGAGTAAAATGAAAAAAATTGAACTACAATGCAATTCTATGTGCATTTCTATCATGGCATTTATGCCACGAAATGAAAAAAAATGAACTACAATGCAATTCTATGTGCATTTCTATCTTGGCATTCATGCCACGACATAAATGGCATGTGTGTGTGTGTGTGTGTTTATTTGTTTTGTGTGTTGTGTGTGCTTGGTGTGTCCTAGTTTGGGTTCTAAGGGTGAGTGGTTTTCTAAGGTGTTCTAAGGTTGGGAAATGTACCTATGAGCTAGGGTTTTGGGGTTGGTCCTAAGGGTTTGTGCCTAAGTGTGCTAAGGTTATGCATGTGTGGTGTGCTAGTGCTAGGTTCTAGGCCAAGACCTTGGCTATATGCCTTGGTGATGGCCTTCGGCATCCTAGGGTGCAAGGTTTTAGTGCATGTGTGCTAAACGTTGGCCCTAAGCATTTAGATAATAGCATGCTCAAAAAGGGCTATGAAGATGAAACATCACTCATGAAGACTCAAGACTGTCGAACTTACTAAAGAGCTTTTTCTTCTATTTTGCCCCTAAAGGAATAAAATTACATAAATACCCTTATTAGCTTTCTCCTAGCTATAAATTCAAACTTTCTCCCCAAGTTAAACATAGATTTTATACTATCACTTCTATAAGGGGATTTTCTCTTAAGGTGCCTTGAACATATTTGAACTTATCAAGCATAAGTCATTGTGTTTGTTGCGTTCTTTTGACATATGTATCATTTTTATACACCAATTATTTGTTATGTCTTCTACCTCTTTCTAAGATTCAATATTTTAAAAGTTTGGATCAATGATTTTCTATTCAATTCTAGCAAACAAGATTAAAATCAATAATTGGAATCGCATTAAACTATGAGTTTAATCATGTATTTATGTGAGCTTATTCATTCATTTTACAAGAACATAATATAATTCAACTTAATTTGGTTAATCACGAGTAATTGTTTATTTCAATATCCTTATAGTTTAATAATAAACCAGTAATACTATTAGATAATGAGAATGTTTAATAATTCATTTTAATTTTAGTTAATCACAAGAAAACTAATGTACATAATTCAATGAAAACAAGCCAGAAATGATTAAATCTAAAGATCCTACTTCTAGACTAATGAAAAAAACAAATAAAATAAATAACTAACAATAAGAATTAGGTAATAAAATGAAATGAAAGATATTAAACTCAATAGCTGAAAATGAAATAAATAATCGATAATGATAAATAATAAATAAATACAATTATTGATAATTTGGAAGTAATAGAAGATTATGAGAGAATAGAGCGTATGTGAGAAAATAATAAAAAATTGTATGAAAAATGAAATGGAGTGTATTTACAAAAGCAAAATAAAGAAAAAAAATAGAACTTCTTTTTGGAATTGTCGGTTCACATTTCATAAAGAGTTGAACCGTAACCGATCTATCTAGACTATTTACAGTTCACAGTTTAGATTTGATGAGAACCAATTCTGATTCTAGGCCAGCATCGTGACTTATTTTAGGTTGATTTTAGGGACCAGTGGTGGAGTACTAATAGTTTGGAGGGGTGTTAGATGTGGAATGACATAAAGACATATATTTAATTAAGGAGTTCAAAAAATATTTTGACCAATTTAATAATTTGATGACCAAAAATAGATTTCAAAAAAGTTTAGTGATGCTTTTTTCCTGCTGAATTTTTAAGAACTCACATCAAGAAAGTTCACAACAATATGGTTCATATGAACTATCAATAGTTAAGAATTAACTGTCAACAATGATTCAATTATAAATGTCTTTTGCAGCACAACTTAAAATTAAATAGAAAGAAAGAAGTACAACAATTTTCGGAAAACAAGATAATGAAGAATATAAAAAATTCAAACAATAAAAAATCATCAGCTGCAGATAATTCAAAACTAAAGGCAGAATGATGACAACATTTTTATTTTAGCTGTAATTTTATTTATTCTATTCCAAGACCACAAGCCTTTCTATAGGAAATAGACCAAGAAATTTAGAAGTTAGGTGTATATAAAGTAGATTATTTATAATTAGAAAAAATTCCTAGCAAATAATTTTACATTCAATTAGTTTTTTTTTTAAAAATCTTAACATGTAACCTAAAGTTGTCAATATATTTCTAATAAATTCAATAATATCAATGATTTCATTCACAGATGAGAAAATATCTAGATACAATCAACAAATCTCGCCAATAAAGAACAGTTGTGGTGGTCTCACTTTGAGGTCAAGAAGAAGAATGCATTTTTAAATACATCCAGATACTTGACAAGAGCTATGGCAACGCTGGTAGTGTTGTTTTGTAGAAGGACAGTGCCACCATTGAGATCAAATGGATACTCACTCCTCTTCTTTGGATATTTAGGACTAAACTTTACCCAATGTCATATCAGTTAGTTTCTTGAAAGAGATTGAAATATACAGATCCATAATGGATTTAAAGTAGAGAAACATGCAAATTGAAGAAGAATGAGGAGAGAGTGATTTTGGTAAAAGAGAAGAGGGGTTAAACTGAATCAAATTTTATATGAGAAGTGACCATACTTAGACCAAGTTTATTAGCATATTATTTTGTGAGATTTCAAGTTAATAACAATTTATGAGAAGTGACCATACTTATAATTTTTGGTGTGTTGTTTGATAATGTGAATTTTTTTCTAAAGTTAATATCTTTTATCATTTTCCTCTTCACAACCAGTATGTAATGAACTTATCAATCCAAACACGTTCAAAATATTATTTTGTTATAATAATCTTAAAAAAGAGACTCCATTATAAAAACACAAAAAATATCGAATCCATTGTATCTTAAGCATTATTTTTAAGTAAGTATACCTAATACTATACGACTATCCACCTATATCCCCAACATCATAACTCAAATAGGCCCTCTGTTATTGAAGTTTATTTTACAAACTTAATTATGATTTGAAATCATCTTTTGATTTGAACCTTGATGAAGGCAGATGGAAAAACACTCTGTCACGCCCTGATTTTTTGTGCTCACAAACTGCAATAAGTATGGATTAAAATTTTAGTTATATCCATAAAAGTTAGACCAGTAATAATCTTTGAGTAACTAGGTTGAAATATATAATAATAGTAACACTCCAAATTTTGCCATAATGGCTATAATTGAATATTTGAAGTAAAGAATAGGTAATGTTATGTCACTGAAATAATAATGCATAATATAATTATTAAAACAAATTTGAAGAATAATTTCTAATATTGAAGGCACGAGAAAATTTTATGAAGACTATTCCAAAAACTCGAGATTGGATACTTTACATACAAAGACTTAAAAATCATAATTAATTCAGACGTAAGCCAATTGAGCCTATTTGATAATAAAAATTACAAATCTTAAAGAGTGAAGAGAATATGAAAATGTATAAGAAAGTATAAAATTTTAAGCGATGAATTTAATTTAATGCTTAATTTCAAAATTTGTCGAGATATATAGTTCTGAAATAGTTTGCAATAGGACATAATTAACATAGTCTGAATCTTTAATTTGGTACCTTTAAAAAACAAATTTTTTTTGGTAAATTACAAAAACCTTCCTGTGGTTTGGCAAATTTCCAAGTTACCTCCCTATAGTTTAAAAATCTACAAATTACCTCCCCGTGATTTGCTTTTTCTAAATGTTAAAAAAATAAATAATTTTGAAAACAATTCAAAGTTCAATTTGCTTCAAATCATGAATATAAAGCTTTGTCTATCTGTTGGACAAAATAGATTTACAAAAATAATTACTTCAAATATATATTTTTGTATGTATTTTGAAAAAAACCTAGAACACAGGGAGGTAATTTATATGTTTTCAAACAATAGGGAGGTAACTTGAAAATTTCCAAAAACCATAGGGAGGTTTTTTGTAATTTGCCCAAATGTTTTTTACATATAACTACTAATATAAGATAATTCACGTCAATGGTCCCTTGATTTCAGGGTGTAATTTATTTGGTTCTTTATTTTTAAAAAGTAATTACGTTCTCAAATTTATTAATTTATTTTTAAATAGTCATTTATCAATATTTTATTCAATAAAAACCTAACTTTAATGATCTTATAACTTACATGTGACCAATTCAATTGATTTTTCATCCATTTGATGTCTCATGTTTGTTGTACTTATGTCAAATGGTCATCTAATTTAGATTTTAAGTGGGATGCAATTGAACTTTTTTCAATATTGAAAGTCAAAGAAAATTGTACCTCGAATCAAAAGACCATTCGCAAGAATCATTCCAAATTTACATTTACTATATCATTTTTCATACACTATGCATATTTACATATACTATATATTTTCACCCATTAAAAATATATTTATATATTATCACAAAATACACACTCATATATGTTTAATTACATAAAAAAATTAATTGATACATAGTATACATATTTTCACACATTATATATTTACACAAATCACACAACTAGACGTATATTAATGTAGTACACATATTTTCATCTACTACGCATTCGTACATTCTAATTTGATACACACACACACACTTGTGTAACTTAATATATATATATACATATCTATACATTACTTATAAGAGGGAGTTGGCAGATTTTGTGAGCGAGCTCCTCTTCAACATGCTTGCTTGGAAGGGGTAAAATCGTCTTTTCACTGTACATACACACATGATGTAAAAGAGGCAGCTGCAGAAATTGTCAACACTTCTGCTCCATCCAGCAGATTCCAGGACGTGCTTGTTTAGGGTGGGAGGAGTTGCCTGCTTAGGATGAACTTGGACAAGTGTTCATTCAAGTTATTCTTCTCACTTCTCAGACTTCTTTCACCTCATTCGCGAAGAGAGCCCGAAGCTTTACCGATTGAAATCCTTTTCTCAGCAAAAGAACTAACAAACGACGGCTGCAGGAGGCTCAACTGATTTTCCGATATGGGCTTTTGTGCTCCGATCGGTCATTGGACGACCGATCGGCTGTCCGCTGGTCTGACCTAAACTAGAAGACGACAGATTTCATGATAGATTCATAGAGCTTCTCCAGATGCTTTGTCAGTCCGCTGCCAAAGGGGGTGCTTCAGACAATTTCCTATGATTTTGTTCAACAAACCAAAGACAGAAAAATCATCGTTTTCAGCTTCCCTTTTTTATCATTGCTCTAGCAATGGTCTTGATTTCCAGAGGCAGCTTCTAAACCCTCTTCAATTTTAATGTTGTGCCTATGGTGTTTATGCTTGTTGGTTTTGAATTTGAGGCATGAATATTCAGATTCTGAATTGGTTTGCTTGCCAGTACTGAATGTTTTTGAGCATTGAAGCTCTGCTGTGATTCGATGATTGAAATGTAAATGCCATTTCGTTTGAATTTCCAAAAATGTTTCTGGATTTTGGATGTTGGATTTGGGATTCATTTAGCGCAGCAAATGTATTCCACTTTATAGACTTTGGTCAAATGTGCATTTCTACGGCTTATTGCATTTGGTATTGGGAGTGAAATGTGCTCATGTAATTTAGTTTAACCTTGCTCATTGCTTTGGCATGTGGCTATGTACTTCTTTTAACCAGGATTCCTTGCCATTTTGAGCTCGTTGGCCTGCTGCCTGTGTAAATGGACTTCAATACTTCTAAACTAATTCTTAGATCCTTGCACAAGGTTGGTTAAGGCTATTCATTTGCTGGAATTAGAGATATGCCGCACTCTTTATCTTTTGTAACGATCTCCTTCAACTTGCTGTGCCATCGTGCTTCATTGAATTGCTAACGTGGGTTCAAAATTTTTTTTTCAGTGGCATGCTGCTTCAAGTATTGATATATTTTTCTTTTGTTGTGGGCTTCTAGGAAAAATTACAATTTTGAAGATACTGGGAGGGAAGCATTTGCTGGAGCCTGACATGGTGAGGGTGCTGGGAAGATTAGCATTTCATGACACTGCCTTGACTGTTTTTGGAGGCATTTGTTGTCTTAATGGAGAGGTTTCTTTGCTTTATTATGCTTTTGTTCTTTCTTTCAATGTTTAGTTTTCATTGATAATATTAGTGGGATTGTCTGACAAACAATGTTACAGATTGCCAAATAGTAAGGAGGATCCATACTCTGTTGTTTAGATTTTTCCCAAACACGGTTGGATTTTGATTAAGTTCAAGTTCTTTTTATATGGGGTTGATTGTGATAAAGTTGCAATTTTTAATTCTCAACTGTATAAATCTCCTCATTAAGGGTTGTAAACTGTCTTGGGATAATGTTTTTAGGTACTCAGTAGTGATCGTTGCCGATTCTATTTTGCAAGTAATAATGCATGTAGAAGAGAAGGTACTCGAACCATAATTTTTTTCTTATTTTCTGGATTGGAGAAGAGAAGTTGCATTTGCTGGATTTGAAGTTTCCATTCACATGGATGTTTCTACTGAGAAAATGATATTCGGTGTGATGAATTGATTAAGGTTTGGTGTTAGAATTTAGATTGTTATATCCTTAAGGTTATGGACCAAATAATTGAGTTTGTTTATCTTTCTCGTGCCTGTATAGACTGTGCTTCTTTTGGTTAAGCATGTGAACTTTTTCTGTTGCGTGAACATGCATGTTTCTTCACTGTACTCGGTGGAAAAAACTTGCATCAAACCTGAATGGCATTGATATCTTTTGGATTTTTTCCCTTTTTATCTGTAACTAGTATTGCATTTACCTACGTATTTTCTTCTTGTTCTTTATTCCTTGTACAAGTCCAGTCATTGCAAATGCTTCCACTTGTGCTTCTCAAGAATGGTGCTTACATAGATACAACAATTAACTGTCAAATGCGTCATAAAAGCTTTAAGAGGACTGTGGAGAGTCCCAAGCTATCAATCGAAATTATAGCAGTGTTTTTCTCAGTCGCCTGAGAAATACAAAGGGATTCAGTAAAAATTTTAGAGAAACGGTGTCCGTTTCTCCTTCAGCTGATTGGGAAGTTGTTCGAGAAATTTCCTAAGTCACTTTGCATTCAAACCAATTCCCCAAGCTTCCAATTATTTTTTTAATTTTCCAACTATTTCATTATCAAATTATTCCATATTGTTCTTAGCTTGATACAATCATTTTGGATTTCGTAAATTGCATTATATTGTTTCACAAAACATACACTTACACGGAAAGGGATACTGCCTTCTATGCTCTTGGAGTCGAACCTTGCACAAATGATGTGCTGGATAATAAGGAGCTCAAGTATGTTTAGCATCCTGATGGCCAGCAATTCATCCAGGTCATCTATTATCGTAAAATCATATATTTGTTTTTTCCCCTTTTAGTAATTCAGAGTGTTGTTCGTGTGTGGTAAGAGAGCTTTGAGTAGCTAACATCAGCTCCGTGTTGAGATTGAGTCGCTATTTGATGGTGTGCTTTGAACCACTCACCAGAGCTTGCTTTGAGGACTTGAACAATGATTTATTTAAAAAAACCAAGGGACCTGTTAAGAAGACCATGGAGGATGCTGGTTTAGAGAAAAATCAGATTGATGAAAGTGTTCTTGTTGGCGGAAGCAGTAGAATCCCAAAAGTCCAACAGCTTCCGAAAGATTATTTTGATGGAAAAGAACCCAATAAGGGTGTGAACCTAGATGAGGCAGTTGCTTATGGTGCTGCTGTACAACAAGGAATTTTGAGTGGAGAGGGAGGTGATGAAACGAAAGGTACTTAACTTACTTTTGGTCTTATTCAGGCATATGAGGAATTAACATGACATAGTTTAGCTACGGGTTGTGGAAAAAATTGTAGTAATTTTCGTGTAATTAGTTCCACTAATTTCTTTTGTTTATTGATCAGAAATCCTACTGTTGGACTTCACTCCCCTTACTCTTGGAATTGAGACTGTTGGTGGGGTGATGACAAAGTTGATTCCTAGAAACACTGTTATCCCGACTAAAAAATCTCAAGTATTCACCACTTATCAGGATCACCAGACAATTGTTAACATTCAGGTTTGTATCTTCTTCAATGAATTAGCCATCACAAAAAATGTGACTCTAAAGTGAACTAATGTTGTCCATACGTTTTTCAGGATGAACGGAGTCTTACAAAGGCTTGTAGATTGGTTGGGAAATTTGATTTAACTGGAATAGCACCAGCTCCACGGTAAGTATTAAACCATAGTCCTAAAAGAGCTAATATTAATGTTACATTTTCCTTACCAAATATACTATTTCGTTTGAACAGATATATCTGTCTTACTTGTGGACTATTAATTATATATATTTTTTGGATTCTTTAATTCTTCTTTTCTGTATTAATTCAGGCTGAAAAGAGGTTTTCATCTTATTATATATGGCTTAATGCTCAATTCATAACCCAAGCACAAGTTAATATGCAAAAATTAGTGTAGCCTTCCTGTCCATCTCTTCCCACCCAGTACTTACGAACCAAAAGTACAAGCACAAGTAAATATATAAAATCTACTCAGAGATACTACTGATTTTCAATCTTTTTTTATCCAGTTTATTCGTCCCTTTTATTGATATTGAATGTTAAACACATGGATTGTGAATAATTAATGTTTGAATGATGCAACAAGATTAATTCTTAGATGATGGCAAACGACAAAGGAGCCGAAGAGCGTCAACATTGTGTTGCCGCTTCCACCCAAAATCATAAGGTATACTCTTTCTATATATTGTCTTTTGTCTTCTTTTCCTTATTGCTTATGTCCTCATATACCTCGTCTTCCTTTTTCTTCAAACTCAATTACATTTACAAAAAGGACCAAGCACACTTTATATATTTATTTTTTCCCTGTCTTAGCCTTTGGATGTTTACATGATTATCACAAGGCATTGGAAGCGAGAATTTTTTCCCCAAATCCTGAATATGGACACCTACCCAACAGAATTCAGAGTATCCTGCGAAAATGCTTTGAAAGGTACATTTTTAAGTGTTGCCTCAATAGTTATTAGTTACAAGAATTTAGAGGTTCATAACTGTTTCTTCACTAAATATGCTGAAATACTTGTATTTCCAGCAACTGGATCTATAATCACAGCTTACATGGCCGCCATTATGTCTTTGATTAACAAAACTGTTGATGAATTTGAATCGGAACTTACCCAGCTTGGCATCGGGAATGGGAGTTTTTTGCCCCAAATCCTGAATATGGACACCTCCCAGCATAATGGGTTCAAATTATCTTACGAAAACCCTTTCAAATGTACATTCTGAAGTTCTACTAAAATACTTATTATTTAGAAAGATTTAGAGGTTGATAATTGTTTATTCACTAAATATGTTCAAATGCTTCTGGGATTATATCTTTGATTAACTAAACTGTTGATAAACTTGAATCAGAGCTTACCCAGCTTGGCAAATTTCTTACAATAGATGCAACAGTGAGAATATTATCTTTTGGTTAATTTTTGCTGAAGAGAATTTTATATATTATGTGCCTTTATCAGTTTGTTCATTTTGACAGGCCTAGTTTCAAAACAATCTTCGAACTCTGTCGGTCATTTCGCAAAATATTTAAGGATCACCTTGGAGGAGCGTATATACATATATGGATAAAAAAGATTTTCTGTATGGCCTCCTTGTTTTGAGTCACAAGACAATCGCTGCAGTCAGAAGGTTTGAGGATAGACAAACTTGGGAATCCTATGTTTAGAATGTCAACAATGAAAAATAGAAACCGAACACAATACAGCAGCTTATAGGTCCCCAAGGATGCCAAAGCCCCTGCTCGCTGGCTGAATTGGCAAAGGACTACGTGGGATATGGCTCACCTTAACATATTATACATGAAGAGAGCTAAGCTGTATATGTCTGATATGCCTTGCACAATATACAATCGGAAATATCAGGTATGGGATATTTGTTGTTATTATCATGATGTTGGCTCCAGCCTACTGATGTTAGGGCTGGATTGATGTATTATAGGCTCCAGCTTGCCGATGTTAGGGTTGGCTTGCCTTGCATGTGGATTTGAGTTAAGCCGTAGCCTGCTGGAGTTAGGGCTGCTTTGCCTTTCATGTCTTGCAATATGGTGTAAGGGTAAGTACTTGCTGATTATCATGGTCAAAGTAGTTTGTGATAAAGGGTTTAGAAGTGAATAGACCATGACTTGCTTCGCAGACCACCTCAACTTCCTTTGGGCTGGTTTCTATAACCGCTGGGTATTCTCTATGCTGGGAAAGTTTGGTTGGCGGCTAGATAAAGGACTTAACGATCAATGTGGATGCAGCGATCCTACAGCTGATTACTCTCGGCAGAGGAAGTCCTTTTTGAACCGTGATCAAATTCAACTACTGGGTGTTTCTGCCTCATTACGAAGAGCAGCATGCACTTTACCCCGGATAGCTAACTATCAATTCTGTAAAAAAGGGGATCTTTTGTCACTCCTTGTGATCAATGGAGTTTTTTGTTTTCATAGGCTTCAGATTTGTAAATTTCTTACTAACATTGTAAATGGAGGAAATACTCCATATTTTCCTTCTCATAGAGTTATGAACTTAGTTAAGGAGTCCATTCATGCACTTGTAAATGGAGGAAGTACTCTATATTTTGGTTATTTTCCTCTCTTGAACTTAAATCCATTAGGGTATGTAAATGGAATTGGGATCAAGAGAGCTTCTGATGTAACCAGTCTTATCTGGACAATGAAGGGGATGTTTGATTTTCTTGTCCTTTTGCTATCTATGTATAGCCAAAGCCATATATGTGCTTTAAGTACATGTGTAACCTCCATCTCGAAAAACTACAAACACTACATGTGTAATCTCGATATACAAACATATTAAAGGCAAATCTTGAAATCACAAATACACCAACCCACAGGCGGCGCCTTGCGCAAAGCGCATCTCATCTCCTAGCACAATACTTATAAGAGGGAGCTGGTTGAAGTTGTAAGCAAGCTCCTCTTTAACATGCTTATTTGGTATATTCATTATCATTATCACTATCATTATCATTACTGATAAGAGGGAGTTGGCAGATTTTGTGAGCGAGCTCCTCTTCAACATGCTTGCTTGGGGGGTATAATTGTCTTTTCGCTGGAACTACACACATCACAGAAAATAGGGACTTGGGAAATTTGTGAGGAACCATGCTTGGTTGTGAGGGTAAAGGTGTCTTTCCAGTACATTGCCTTTGTGCTTTACTGTTGGATTCTTTGTTCCCCCCCTCCCAGCAGCTGCCAGCACCTCAACGAAGAGCTGTCTGTTTAGGATGGCCAGCTGCGGCTGTGAATGCTAAAGTCTCACTTCTCAGACTCCTTTCACCTCATCCTTGTTCAGGATTTGTTTTCTCTGTGATCAATTTTTGACTGTGCTGTTACTGCTGCTCTACATTCGCTCTGCTGTTTGCTCAGTCTACTTTAACTTGCTATAATATTGGTGTGAGTATTTTATGAATTTTCTATGCAACTTTTATTTTTATAATCGCACTGATTCTTTGATTTCTGATTGGTTGCTTCGTCATTCTGCTTGCTGTTTTGCTGACTCTGTTTCAAATTGGTCATTCATTGGCCTGACTATTCTTTGCTTTTTTTGATGCGTTTTCCCATTGTTGGTTGGCATAAGCTACGTATGAAGCATTGGTTACATTATTTGGGTGCACCGATGTTATATGTGCTTTGGTTTTTGCTGCTTCAGCCTGCGTGAAAGCAGGCACTTTCTTCTGTAAATTCAACAAAATGGTCCTCTTGCAGACCAGCTATTTAGGTTTGGTGATGCAAGCTGCAGATTTGTCTGCAATTGGATTGAAGATGCATGTGTGTCATCATTTAATATTTTTCTTCTACACATTCTCATTGTCATGTACTTCCAGTCATGCTGCGCATAATATGATTTACTCTCTTGGTTTTTTATTACTTTATGCTTGTAGTTTTTCTTCTACTGCTATGCTATGATTAGTATGTTGAAATGTAGCATAGGAAGTGTAGTGGTTTAAGAACTGTATGAAGGTTACGAGTATTGCATGCACGAATAAAGTTTACATATAGCATAGTCATGCATATGTGTCATGGACGGCAGCCCTGTAAAGTATCAAAAAGGTAGCATCATGAGACGGCCGAATATAAAGAGGGGAACAGAGAAGAGAAAAATTATTCCCAAAAAACATCCAAATGTGCATGCTGAGGAGAAGCTTGTGATAACCTTGGGGGGAAAAAAGAGATTAGTGAAAGTATTAAATTGGAACGACTTCGGAAAAGAAGAGAAGCATATGCGCAGAAAAAGAAAAAGGATTTGCTTACGAATGTTATGAACACCATGGATGATTGGCAACATAATCAAGAGAATGAATCTGAGGAGGGCTCAACTGCTGTGCATTATAATCAAACATACAATGCTTATGGGCCAACGATATGTAAAATTGGCTGTGAAAAAATTGTGGAACCAAGCATGACAGCAGGGTGTAGTCAAGCAGTCATTAAATAGCCTATAGAGATGTTAGCATAGGCCAAAATGTCCCAAGGTACTCTGATTTCAAACACTGTGTAAATTTTCAAAATTCTTGTGTGACCCTCTCATGTGAAGTGGGCTTCACACCTTAGTTTCTTGTATTTGATGTGGTTTTGATGACTGCAACAAATTGATACATGTTTTACTAAATGTATGTCGATGTAGCTGGACAACGATGTGCTGATGAACCATATCTTTGTTTAAAAATAAAAGGCATTATCAGTAGCTTCAGCATATATGAACCAGGTTAGAACTACTATTACTGTGATCCTTGTTATAGAGCAAAATCTGTGACAGCCACTGATTTCCCAATTTTTTGCCCCCCTGTTGCTCTTCAGGTGAGCCATCTCAGAAGACTGTTGATGAAGGACTAACTAATACTGGATATGTTGTATGTGAAGACAGTAGATTGCATACCAAAGTTATAAACTCTCGAAGAAGAAACAGAAAAGGTAAGCATTGTGATGTCCATCTTTTTCCGTATGTGTCAAATCGAATGGAACTGCTCATTGTTTTAGGAGATGTAGCCTTAACATTATCTTGAAATAAGTCTTTGTTGCAACTGTTTTAATTTTTTAGCGAGTAAAATGCTTTATCAGGAATGATTAACAATATGGTTTTTTGCATATGTACAAGCTGATTATTGCTTCAAATCTTGAGACGATCGAACAGCAAAACTATATACAGCTTTACAAACAACTGTACAAACTATGTTTGATGGAGTAATTAAATAGTAAATAAAACCTGCTTTACTCAGGCTGAACATCAGCAGAGCTTCAATCTGCTTAGCTTGACATATATAATTGAAAGATTGTTTCATCCTTTCTATGTATTGTGTAACTACAAGACAAACAAAATGAACTGGTTTTCACATGCACCTTGCAACATATGTTCCTAATGAACATGTTCAGCTTGGGGAATGCCTTAATTTACAAGGTGTAATCCTGGACCCCTTTGCATAAACGGTTAAGTCAAAACCCTACATGATTATCTTCTGTTCAGGCTTAAAATGTGCATTGGTTCTAATGGTTAATACCAAAAGGGTACTGTATTGTTAGAAACAGTAGTGAAAGTTTAACGCAATCATTTGCATAATATGATCAGCAGTGCTTTACACAATGAACCAATTATCTTGTTCATTGAATAGAAATTTTAGAATGAAATTCTTACTTTATACATGTGCATTGTCTCTGACAAATCGTGACGACAGTTTAAGTAATAGCCTTCATGCACTAGCTGGAGACCAAAGATTTTACACTGAACTTATAAGCTCTCAAACGAGAAAGACAAAAGGTAGGCATTTGTACCTTCACATTCTTGCCTATCGATGAAATACAATTGTTCGTTTGAATTTCTCTTTGCAATCATTGTTTGGCCATTGTTCACGGACTGCATGTGACTTCACAATACATCCTTATAATGAAACAGGATGATCCATCAAACACCTGAGTTTAAGTGATAAAAAAGATTCTTGAGGATTTGACAGGATGCAAAATGCAAAAACACACTATTTGGAAAGTCAAAGTTTTCAATCTTTTTCGTTTGAGCTGAGCCCCTGTCCAATGTCCGTTAGAAGTAAATGAAACTGTGATTACAAACATCATTCACCATACCAAATACCTGTCTCCCAAACTAGCAAATGCTATCAAAGGAAGAAACAATATCAAACTTTTACAGAATGTACAAAGCATGCTGTTAGTTAAGTAGAAATTGAAGTTTTTGAATGAATGCCATTGGTTTAATTTTGTCTTTTTAATTTCTGTAATATTTTCTTGTGTTCCGGGTAAATATACAATACAAAAATTCATGGATGGTAGTGGGTTTTTTTAGCCTCGACAGAATTTTGGTTGCAATTGAGAAATGGACTGGGTAGGTTAGACAGATTAGTTTACTTAACATCGTATGTAGCCCTTTTAAGCAAATCAATGTAACTTCCCTGCTTCTAAGTGCAAAGCTTCAGCAACAAAGGAAACAATTAGGCGACAACTGACTTCGGTCAAATTATTTTGATGTTTTTTCCCAAAAGCGTCCATCTGATTCATTTTGTTATATTCATACTTGTTTTTCATTGTTATCGGCTCATTTCATCCATTTCTTACTTGTAATAAGAATAATCAAACTAACAACCACTGCGTTTTCAACTTTATGTATTGCTGAAGTTATCTTTTTGGTCCCACATTGGCCCTCTGTTGCTATTCTATTCTGCTATTATTTGGTATACCATTCAGAGCATTCAATCATCTATTCAGAATTGTACTTATGAAAACAAAAACCACCCTGCATTCAATCTCCAAAAAAGATGATGTTTACATGAACTCTTTATTTAAGCTGCTCATTTTAGATCACTTTTACTAATCATGAAAGTCTTCCAGGGTGCTTGCAAATCTGTATATTTTTCACTCATAAGAAAGGACTTACAGCTTTGTTAGAGAGATGAGGTTTCCCATGAAACGAGACAGCTCACCACCACAACTGTTGCTACATAAATTCTTGTAATTCAAAATATAGCAAGCAGTATAAGTTTCTATCAAAAAAATGACAAGACCTTCACAAATGCAACTTGAATAAAAGAATGTTTAGAGATTGATTAAGGCATTAAGCTGTCAAAAGACATCTGGAATTACTTCAGTGAAATGATTGGCATCCACCATTCTAGGAAAACACACATAACAGCACAAAAAGAAAAAAAATGTTCCTCAAGAATAGCACATGAAATAAGTATACCTTTCAGCACAAATTGATTGTCTGAATAGGAATGATCTTGTCCTTTCCTTCTAAGATGTGGGTGGAGTCTACGACTAAAGCAAATTCAGAAACAAATACTTCTGTCCGCTATGACTTTGTGCTCTGAGTGTTATGCAATAGACTGTGCTATTACCATGACATTGACGGCTGACAACATACAAATAAGACAAGTTTTCTTTCTTCACTGCATAGCTGCTAATCAGAAAAGAAAAACAAAAGCTGGTTTTATGTATTAATCATAACTTCTGTTTGTTCACCTGTTTATTTCTATTGTATATGAAAAACTATCTTCGAGAATCTATATAATTCCTCTATGTCATTAAGTACGCAAAAAAAAAGATCAGCAGGAATAGGATTGCTGGACACCATTGCTGCCAGCCCTGCAACTGATTATCAACATTGTCGAGCCATCAAGTTCCATGGTGAAAGCAAATACCTTTGCTGCTTACAAGGTCAAATTGTGATGTCTGAACATCAGCTGCCAAACATGTTAAAGGATTTATTTTTAGGCGATTCAAGTGAGAGCTCTGCTTTTCGTAGACTTGTACGGACATAGAATAATATATTTGCATTCACTTCCTTGGGTGTTTGTTATGTAAGACATTGGCAAATAAAAGCATTCGTATATACATCTTCAAAGTCCAAGGGCAAATCTATCATTTCCTCAACAATTTAGAACCAGCTGAAGGTCGGGGCAGTTTTTTGCAACTTTTTTTTCATGATACCGAACACGAGCTGGAAAACCGTATGGCAGTATGTAACCAAGTAAATATTGACATTACAGTGAAACTAATGGAAGTTATGAATCAGAATCCATACGCTCGTTTTTTCCAAAATTTGAGAAACATTCAGAGCCTTGAATCGTATCAAATAGCATTGAGGATGCATCCTGATAGCGACCAACGTGTTTTCAATAAGCCAACTATTTCTCAGGTTGCAGCGTTATGGGTTGAGAATGCTGAATCTGAAGGATCATCTAAAAGAGACATTCGTGTTTACACTAAAGAATGAAGAAGTCATCAAATTCAATATTACTATGGTTGTTATGATCCATTGCAGTATCCATTACTACATCCTTTTGGTGAAACTGGATGGCATGAAGGCATAAAAAAGGCTCAGAATTTTCATATTAGATTACCAGCACAGAAACAACAACAACCTAACATTTTTGTTCCAAAATGAGTATCAACAGTTGAAGAGCTGTTTTGTCTGGAGAAAACAAGTAAATTAAACAACTACTTTTGAATTTTCTTTCTGAAATTTTATCTACAGCTATTTTCATCTTACTTAACATATAAAATGCTACAATATGTATGCAGATTTAAATAAGGGCAGAAATAAACCAGATTATGTTTCAATGCGAGAATATTATGCTTACAAATTCCAAATGCGGCACGATAGGAGCTCCATTTTGTTGCATAGTGGCAGATTATTGCAGCGATACGTGGTTGATATATATGTGAAGATTGAGACACAAAGGCTGGATTTTTATAGAACCAAGCAGAAAGATCTACATAGAGAACAATTACAAGGAATCATGGACAGTGTTATGCATGGAGAGATTGGAGGATCAAAAGTTGGTCAGGGAATCATTCTACCTGCATCTTTTATTGGTGGACCACGAGATATGAGACAAAGGTATGTTGATGCAATGACATTAGTTGAAAGATTCGAAAAGCCTGAACTTTTTTTAACAATAACTTGTAATCCATCTTGGCCAGAAGTTGAGGAACACATGCTGAAAACTGATGCAATTGAAAATAGACCTGATCTTATTGCTCGAGTTTTTCGGGCAAAATTAAAAGAATTAAAGAATGAGCTGTTCAAAAAGCATATTTTTGAGGAAATTGCTGCTTACACTTTATGTTGTTGAATTCCCAAAAAGAGGTCTACCACATGCCCATTTTTTACTCCTCTTAAAGCCAAGTGCAAAGATTTATTCAGTAGATGCCTATGATAAAATTGTCTTAGCTGAACTAAGTGATCAAGGAAAATATCTATTTCTATTTGAAGCTGTGAAGAAGCATATGATGCATGGGCCATGTGGTAAATTGAAGCCTTCAAATGTTTGTATGAAGGGTGATGGCAGTTGTAAAAACCATTATCCAAAAGATTGGGCTAAGCATACAACACACCAACTGAATTCATATACTCTATATCGAAGGTGAAATGATGGATTTCAAGTTCAAGTCTGTGGCCATTTACTTGACAATAGATGGGTCGTGCCACATAATCCATACTTATTAGCAAACTTCAATTGTCACATCAATGTGGAAATCTGCTCCACCATCACTGCTGTGAAGTATATTTATAAGTACATCTACAAGGGACGTGACAGTATCCACTTCCAACTAAATGGTGATGATACAACATCGGCTATAGATGAAATCAAAGAATTCCAAACAGGGAGATGGGTTTCACCACCTGAAGCAATGTAGCGTATTTTTCGATTTGCTATTAACAAAATACAGTCGGATGTTATACATCTATAACTACATTTGGAGAATTATCAGAACATGAGCTTTGAACAAGATGTTGTCTTATGAACTGTTCTAAGTAATGCATTTCTAAAGAAAACGATGCTAGCAGAATTTTTCGCACTCAATAAATGTGATGAATCAGTGCAAAAAGAACAACACACCTACAAAGAATTCCCTGAACATTTTGTTTGGCTTCATGGTGAACGCAGATGGAAAAAGAGAGAACAAATGTATGTTATTGGCAGGATTGTTTTTGCAAGTCCAATAGAAGGTGAAAGGTACTTTTTACGCCTGTTATTATTGCATGTTAGAGGCCCTACATCATATGATGACTTAAAAACAATTGATGGCAATTATGTTAGTATATTTCGTGAGACTGCAGTTTTAAGAGGTTTATTTGCCACAAATGATGCTCAAGAACAATGTTTGCAAGAGGCTTCTCTATTTCACATGCCGTACAGCCTAAGGCAACTTTTTGCCACAATTTTAGTATATTTACCGCCCAATGATCCTCGTGCTTTATGGATAAAATTCAGAGAGCTGATGCAAGAGGACTTTAGAAACCTCAAGTTTGCTACTGATGAGCAAATTGATGTCCAAACTCTACAGCATATTAGCAGAATTTTGGAGTCGATGGGAAAAAATATCAACATGTATGCTTTGGTGCCCAGATTTGTAAACTTTCATACGGACAATGTAGAGTCAAGAGAGGCATTATCTAAGAGACATCTTGAAGTAAGTATAAAAGATTTACAAGTAGCTGCAAAATTAAACACTGAACAAAAGAGAGCACTGATTAAAGAAAATTCAAGCTACAAGAGATGCAAACGCCGCAAAGGAGAAGAAATTGCAAGAGAAACAATGTAATAATGGATCAAAATCTTGTAATAGTCATGATATAGTTGTTTCAAAATCTTGTCATTTTGTTTCTTCTAATGAGATTGAGAGAGCCTTACTAGCTAGTCAATCAATGTACTTACTTGGTGATAGTGTTCACGAATTTTCTTGTTTGCTGCCTAGTACATTTGTTTTGCAGGTTTTTGGAGTTCCTAAGTGCTTAATGGAGTTCGAAATAACTCATTATCAATTGCAAGGAATCCAATCCGCCTTACCTTGTTTTCCACAAGGTAAGCAAGGTAAGTTAGGTAAGTATGAAAGCTTATTGGTTGATTTCAATGGTTTTAAAGTAAAGAACTTTGTTAACGTCAATGCTATTGATTTTCAAAGTTTGATTTCTGTTTTGAATCAATTTCAATGTCTTTCACAAACCATTGAAACATTAGTTTGAAATTCTTTAACATGTGCATTAAAATCCAATGATTTGTGTTTTGGTAAGCAAATTATTTCACATAATTCTTCAATTATGAAATCCAATTATTTCGTTTTGAATGAGTTTATGTATAGTTTCTTCACATGCTATGTTGCTTATCTAATACATGAATTATATTTTGAGCTTAATATTGGATATTTCGAACTACATCCAACCTTTGTATGCACTCATTCAAGTGTTAATTATATTGACTCTACTTGTTGGGTTAATGATTTTTTTGATTCTTTATTTCGTGATTTTGCTCACATCCATCAAGTTTAAAAAGGTCCTTGGATAATTCAACACTTGTATGGTAAGTTATCTCCGTTCCAAATTTTTTTTGAATTCCAAGAGGTAAACTTTTCTGTTTACAACTATTCAATAGATTGTTTACATTCTAGTTTTTGGAATTACACTCTCATATTTGATAACTTTTGCATGTTTTTAGAGGTCATAATACGTTCATGTGATTTTCACTTTCTCAAGGATGCATATATGTTTTCTTGTTATGAATTTTCGTGTCTTTATGATTCTATTCGTATATGTTTACATCCTTTGCTTACATTACATGTTAATAACGTAAATAATGTGTTCATGAATGTTGTTAGTGAATTCATATTGATTAGTTCTTTAATTAAGAACATTCGATTTTCTGATTTGCATAAACTATATGATAGTTATTTGCATAATTGTTTTGAATTCATTGACTTCAACATTATGACTCATGCAAAATTTGTTACGACTAATCATGTTATATGTATTTCGATTTTGCATACATATTCTGCCCGTTCTATTCTTTTGGTGAAAGGAAATTATTCTACGTATTGTTTTAGATTATTATGCTTTCTTTTACCTTATACATTTGTCTTGTTTTGGCAGGATATAACTTCTTGTTGCTCGAGATGTGCATCTTCCCAATTTTATTTGGCTCGAGTTTGCATTGGGTTCATCATATTGGTGTTTGATCCAGGAACTCACTTTCAAGATTCGAGGACGAATCCTTTCGAGGAGGGAGGGAATGATGAGAATGAGCCCGTGTCCATGTCCGTGGTGTTAAAGTCAAATTGTCATCCTGAAAGTTTCTATCACGTTTTGGTATTCTTGCCATAACTCTTTCGATATAACTCGGAATTGCATGATTGAAGAAGCCCTGGAACGATAAGAGGTAGAGCTACACCTTTCATGTTTTACATTTTTCGAGATTCTGACATGATAACCATTGAAAATGCCTTCCAAAGTTGATGACGAGATTTGGGCCGAATTTTCATCTCGAATTTCATGGACTACATTGAAGACCAAGATGGCGTGCTTGGGCTTTGTCATTATTGGATCACTCCATTGTTAATCTTTAGGATTTATTTGAGTTGTAAAAATAAGTCCATTAACATTAATTAATTGGGCTTTATTTTCGTTAATTAATAAGTCATTACTTGGCCCAATTACCTTACATGGTAATTAGGAAAGTAATCTCCTACTTTTTAGGAGGATTTAGGAAAGTAAGAGTACAAATCGGTTTTTACTTCTTCATAACTGATTTGCTATGATTAGGAAACTTAAAGTTTGTCTTTTAGTTATTGGTTTCCTTTTCCAATTTGGAAACTAAGTTGTAATAGGATTAAGCTAGGGTTTCATGTTTTTGTAGCCTATTTATATGTGAGTTTTTCACATGAAATAATAAGATGAATTTTGATAAAATTAAGTATTGCTTAAGCCTTCTTCCAACCGTGAAAAGTTGAAAGAAAAACGTGAGGATTCAATTGATTTCAATTGTGTTTTCATAAGACCCGCGAAGCCTTAGTGAGGAGCTATAGGTTAGCTTACCCGTTCTTGATTTAAAGAACTCGCCAAACTGAAGAGATTTAACTTTTGATTTACATTAGTTAAGTTAATTCTTTTTGTTATAACGTTGGGGTGTAGATTGCTTCAATCTTTGTCCTTGCGTTTCATCTTGTTCCTTCCGCTTTGTTTTTGTGTTTCTTGTTCGTGATTGTGTTGAGTTTGGTGTACAACGATCCAAAGGTTTGTGGAAAAATACGTGAGATCAAGGTCCTTCCTAGGTCAACTCGTATCAATTGGTATCATAGACCAAGGTTGTCTTCCAAATTCAGGTTTAAATCTCGGTTTTGAGTCTTCATTGTTTCTTGATTTTATCTTGCTGTTTTACATCGTCGTGTTGCTGTTTTTGGCATCCTTTTGCTGCATTTTATTGAGTCAGTTTTCTGCAGTAAATTGTGTCTTAAATCTGCTCTAAATTCAGTCCTAAAGTCGTCATAATTCTTTCCAAAAATCGCATACAAACGGTTGTTGAAATCTGCCCAAAATCGCTATTGATCTTTATTTTGGTTTTTGTGTGTCTCGTTTTCTTGCTGTTTTCTTGCTGTTTTGTGTCGTTCTTTTTGCTGCAGATTTTTCTTCATTTTTGCTACTGTTTGTGAGTCCTTCTTGCTGTCCTAGGTCGTGATAGGTTCAGTCATTAATTTCGTAAAAATCGCATGCACAATAATTGCTCAAATCTGCCCGAAATTATCTTCATCTTGCTTCTCGGATTTGTGCTGCTTTCTTGTTGAAATTTGTTGCGTCTTGCTGCTGTTTTCTTTTCATAAATTCTGCATTGTTGTGTTCATCATCATAGTGTGGAATTCTTGAGTCATTATTGCTGTTTTTCACGTCCAAACTATTAGGGTTTGTCAAACTAGGGTTTGTGAAATTAGGGTTTCTTGGTAGAAATTTCATAACTTCCTTGTTTCTCATCCGTTTCTTGATCTTTTTTTGTGTTGGTTTCGTCATTCCATTGTCAAAGTGTGTTTTGATCTAACTTTTTCACCATCTCAAAAAGACGAGTTCTTGACCACTTTCTTGAAAATCTTGATTTTCTTGAAAATTCGAAAGTGTCAAAATTTGAATCTTGAGCTTGATTCTTGCATCTTGTTGCAAATCTTGATTATCTTGTTAAAGAAGCATATTGAAATTCCTTATATTTGGTGAGTTATTTGAAATTCTTGTTGGCTGAAAATTTTGAAGAAATTAAGGTTTGAACAACATAAGACAAGACTACATCCTTAAACCTAAGTACTTGTACTAGGTTCTTGTCTTAAAAACCTTAAAGTTTGATTTGTTTAAGGTTGTCCGAATTAAAAAAAAAAAAAAAAAGAGGCCGAATTGAAAAAAAAGGCCCAATTCAAAAAAAAAGAGAGAAAAGAAAGAAAAAGTCGGACCATATTTATATATAAATAAATAAAGACAGCCCAAGAAAAGAACTAAAATTCTTGTTTGTTCTTTGAAAATCACCAATATTGAAAGTGCCATATCTTGCTCATTTTAGCTCGGAATTGAGTGATTCAAAAAGCATTTTTATTCTTTTTCTGTCTACTTTCTGTTTTTCATAGTATTCTGGAGTTAATCTGTATATACCCCATACGTGTTCTATAAATTGTTCTAGTGACGTGATTTTCCTTCAAACTTCATTGGCTTTACTTGTGTGAATTGATTTGTTGGATTATTCGGTTGAGACTTGTTATTATAATCAATGAACAGTAAGCTAAATTATTTGAGAGATTCATTGTTGAGAGATTAGATAGGGTATACACGAGAAAAACTTCTACACTAGAGAGAGGAGAGCATATACTACCCATATTGTGAGAACCCGTGGGGTATATTTCTATATATTTCTTGTGTTTTTACTAACTTGCAGGTACAAATGGAGGGTAATGAATCTAAATCACCAAAGGTAGTGGACCAAAAGTTCACTAACGATGTCCTCTTTGACATGATCCGAAAACTCACACTCAAAGTTGATAGTTTGTCTTCATCACCACCTAAGGGTCCTAGATCCCGAAGAGTTGAGTTTGAGTCCGACAATAATTCTAGTCATGATGAGGAGGAGGAAGAGGAGGACACGAGCTCTTCTAAGAAAGGTGACAAGTCTAAGATTTCCATTGCTTCTGTTAAACTAACTATCCCAACTTTCCATGGTAAAGCAGATCTCGAGGCTTATTTTGATTGGGTTCGTGAGCTTGAGCACTTCTTTGAAGGCCATGATTACCCCAAAAAGGAAAAGTATCGACTTGCTTTTATGCACCTTAAGGATTATGCTAGTTTATGGTGGGATGAGGTTATAAGGCCTAGACGTCAAGATGGAGAAAGGCCAGTCAAGACTTGGAGCCAAATGAAGATGCTTATGAGGAAGAAGTATGTCCCTTCTCATTACAACCGTGAATTGAACAGAAAATTGCACTCTCTTGTGCAAGGTAGTAAATCGGTTGAGGAGTATTACCATGAAATGGAAGCTTTGATGATTAAAGCTAATGTTCAAGAGGATCCCGACTCTACAATTGAAAGATTTTTGAGAGGTATGCATTCTGATTTGGCTTATCATGTGGATTTGCAAAGTTATGTTGATATTAATGAACTTGTCCACAAAGCAATCAAGATTGAAAGGCACATGAACGGGAAGAGTAAGTTCTCACAACCGCCACCACCTTGGCGAAGGGAACAAAAGCCGAATGTTACCCCTTTTACACCACCGTCAAAGCCGCATCAATTCACCTCCAATCCAACATCAAGTGCCTCATCCCAAGTCCCAAAATCAGTCCCTAAACATGTGGAGAACACCCCAAAAACAGCGTCAACTCCTAGTCAAATATTGAGGGATGTTCGTTGTTATAAATGTCAAGGTTATGGACATGTGCAAGCTGAGTGTCCAACTCGAAAATTGATGATAACTCTTGATAGTGGAGAAGTGGTAAGTGATGATGATTGTGCCGACATGCCACCTCTTGAAGAGAAGCACCAAAGTGAGTCAAGTGATAATGAAGCTCTTGAATCATATACTTATGATGTTGGTAATTACTCTTTAGTTTCTCGCCGTGTTCTTAATGTTCAACCTTTAGTTGATAATGATGATTTGATGCAACGAGATAACATATTTCACACACGATGCATGGTTCAAGGAAAGATTTATAGTGTGATTATTGATACTGGTAGTTGCACCAATGTGGCGAGCACTTTGTTTGTGAATAAATTGAATTTGACTTGCATGAAACATTCCAAGCCTTATCGTCTTCAATGGTTAAATAATTTGGTTGATACACGAGTTACCAAACAAGTTAAGTTTTCTTTTACCATTGGGAAGTATGTTGATACTATTTTATGTGATGTTGTTCCCATGGAAGCAAGTCATATTTTACTTGGGCGTCCTTGGAAATTTGATTGTGATGTGATTTATCATGCCAAGAAAAATTTCTATAGCTTTGTATACGAAGGAAAGAGGTTTAATCTTCATGCTTTGACTCCTGCACAAGTCTTTATAGATCAAACAAGAATCATTCAAGCTACCTGAGATGCAAACGCCGCAAAGGAGAAGAAATTGCAAGAGAAACAATGTAATAATGGATCGAAATCTTGTAATAGTCATGATATAGCTGTTTCAAAATTTTGTCATTTTGTTTCTTCTAATGAGATTGAGAGAGCCTTACTAGCTAGGCAATCAATGTACTTACTTGGTGATAGTGTTCACGAATTTTCTTGTTTGCTGCCTAGTACAATTGTTTTGCAGGTTTTTGGAGTTCCTAAGTGCTTAATGGAGTTCGAAATAACTCATTATCAATTGCAAGGAATCCAATCAGCCTTAGCTTGTTTTCCACAAGGTAAGCAAGGTAAGTTAGGTAAGTATGAAAGCTTATTGGTTGATTTCAATGGTTTTAAAGTAAAGAACTTTGTTAACGTCAATGCTATTGATTTTCAAAGTTTGATTTCTGTTTTGAATCAATTTCAATGTCTTTCACACAACTTTGAAACATTAGTTCGAAATTCTTTAACATGTGCATTAAAATCCAATGATTTTTGTTTTGGTAAGCAAGTTATTTCACATAATTCTTCAATTATGAAATCCAATTATTTCGTTTTGAATGAGTTTATGTATAGTTTCTTCACATGCTATGTTGCTTATATAATACATGAATTATATTTTGAGCTTAATATTGGATATTTCGAACTACATCCAACCTTTGTATGCACTCATTCAAGTGTTAATTATATTGACTCTACTTGTTGGGTTAATGATTCTTTTGATTCTTTATTTCGTGATTTTGCTCACATCCATCAAGTTCAAAAAGGTCCTTAGATGATTCAACACTTGTATGGTAAGTTATCTCCGTTCCAAATTTCTTTTGAATTCCAAGAGGTAAAATTTTCTGTTTACAACTATTCAATAGATTGTTTACATTCTAGTTTTTGGAATTACACTCTCATATTTGATAACTTTTGCATGTTTTTAGAGGTCTTAATACGTTCATGTGATTTGCACTTTCTCAAGGATGCATATATGTTTTCTTGTTATGAATTTTCGTGTCTTTATGATTCTATTCGTATATGTTTACATCCTTTGCTTACATTACATGTTAATAACGTAAATAATGTGTTCATGAATGTTGTTAGTGAATTCATATTGATTAGTTCTTTAATTAAGAACATTCGATTTTCTGATTTGCATAAACTATATGATAGTTATTTGCATAATTGTTTTGAATTCATTGACTTCAACATTATGACTCATGCAAAATTTGTTACGACTAATCATGTTATATGTATTTCGATTTTGCATACATATTCTGCCCGTTCTATTCTTTTGGTGAAAGGAAATTATTCTACGTATTGTTTTAGATTATTATGCTTTCTTTTACCTTATACATTTGTCTTGTTTTGGCAGGATATAACTTCTTGTTGCTCGAGATGTGCATCTTCCCAATTTTATTTGGCTCGAGTTTGCATTGGGTTCATCATATTGGTGTTTGATCCAGGAACTCACTTTCAAGATTCGAGGACGAATCCTTTCGAGGAGGGAGGGAATGATGAGAATGAGCCCGTGTCCATGTCCATGGTGTTAAAGTCAAATTGTCATCCTGAACGTTTCTGTCACGTTTTGGTATTCTTGCCATAACTCTTTCGATATAACTCGGAATTGCATGATTGAAGAAGCCCGGAACGATAAGAGATAGAGCTACAACTTTCATGTTTTAAGTTGTTCGAGATTCTGACATTATAACCGTTGACAATGCCTTCCAAAGTTGATGATGGGATTTTGGCCGAATTTTCATCTCGAATTTCATGGACTACATTGAAGACCAAGATGGCGTGCTTGGGCTTTGTCATTATTGGATCACGCCATTGTTAATCTTTAGGATTTATTTAAGTTGTAATAATAAGTGCATTAACATTAATTAATTGGGTTTTTTTTTCGTTAATTAATAAGTCATTACTTGGCCCAATTACCTTGCATGGTAATTAGGAAAGTAATCTCCTACTTTTTAGGAGAATCTAGGAAAGTAAGAGTACAAATCGGTTTTTAGTTCTTTATAACCGATTTGCTATGATTAGGAAACTTAAAGTTTGTCTTTTAGTTATTGGTTTCCTTTTCCAATTTGGAAACTAAGTTGTAATAGGATTAAGCTTGGGTTTCATGTTTTTGTAGCCTATTTATAGGTGAGTTTTTCACATGAAATAATAAGATGAATTTTGATAAAATTAAGCATTGCTTAAGCCTTCTTCCAGCCGTGAAAAGTTGAAAGAAAAACGTGAGGATTCAATTGATTTGAATTGTGTTTTCATAAGACCCGCGAAGCCTTAGTGAGGAGCTATAGGTTAGCTTACCCGTTCTTGATTTAAAGAACTCGCCAAACTGAAGAGATTTAACTTTTGATTTACATTAGTTAAGTTAATTCTTTTTGTTATAACGTTGGGGTGTAGATTGCTTCAATCTTTGTCTTTGCGTTTCATCTTGTTCCTTCAGCTTTGTTTTTGTTTTTCTTGTTCGTGATTGTGTTGAGTTTGGTGTACAACGATCCAAAGGTTTGTGGAAAAATACGTGAGATCAAGGTCCTTCCTAGGTCAACTCGTATCAGGTCTACAACAACCTGCCCGGTCTATTTTTCATAGATGGCCCGGTGGAACAGGTAAAATATTCTTGTACCGTGTGTTGCTTGCTGAGGTCAGATCAAAAGGTTATGTAGCATTGGCAAATGCAAGCTCAGGTGTCGCTGTAGCATTATTGCCTGGTGGACAAACAGCTCATTCACGGTTCAAGATTCCATCTGATATCCATGACAAATACGTTTGCAATATTAGCAAACAAAGCTCAGCTGGTAAATTGATTGAAGATGCAAAATTAATCATCTGGGATGAAGCTCCCATGGCACATAAATTATGCATTGAGGCAGTTGATAGACTTTTGCAAGATTTGATGGAATCATCCTATCATTTTGGTGGAAAGGTAATGGAATTTGGTGGTGATTTTAGACAAATACTCCCGGTCGTACCAAAAGGTAGCAGGCAAGATTGTCTAACAGCAAGCTTAGTATATTCCAATATTTGGTCTGCTTTAACAAAGTTCAGTTGACTGAAAATATGCATGCACAATCAGATACAGACTTTGCAGCATACTTGTTACGTATTGGGAATGGTGAAGAAGCAACTAACGGAACAGGTGAAGTTAAAATTCCTCACACCTTGTCGCTACCTTACATATCTGAAGAAGAATCACTGTCTCGACTAATAGACATTGTATATGGAAACTTTGAAGACTGTTGTTTGTTCAGCAATAAATGTGAAATCAAAAAAGCAATCTTGATGACAAAGAATGAATATGTCGATGATATCAATGCAATGCTAATTGACAAATTCCCAGGAAATGCTATGGACTATTTTAGTCATGATGAAGCTACAAATGATAGTGAACAAAGTTTGTATGAAGATTTGCTGAACACATTGATTCCAAATGGTTTTTCGCCTCACAGATTGAGGTTGAAGTACAATTGTCCTGTTATTCTGTTACGCAATATTGATCCAACTAAAGGTTTATGCAATGGAACAAGATTAGTGTGTCGTGGTTTAAGAGATCATGTTATAGATGTAGTAATTGCAGCAGGCGAGCACATTGGAAAACAAGTATTTGTTCATAGAATCAAGTTTGTAGTGTCCAGTGATCAGATATCTCCAATTCCTTTCCAAAGGACGCAATTCCCTCTCCGACTTTGTTTTGCAATGACAATCAACAAAGCTCAAGGGAAAACTTTAGATTTTGTTGGTATTTATTTACGTGAGCCAGTGTTCTCACACGGCCAACTATATGTTGCTTTCTCTAGAGCTAAAAGTAGTAAACATATCAAAATTTTAATTCGCCCTGCTTTTGCTGATTGTAACACAGATGCTTACACCAAAAACATTGTTTATCCTAAAGTTTTGTGTATACCAATTATTTTTCTTATTCTGACAACTCATCTTGCGGATTTCATTAAAGCATCATTACTTGTCATACTTCCAATCTTTCTAAAGCTATTCTTAGCAAATTTTGATATACTACATTTTAAACTAGCATTTGTAAACAACAAAATTTGTACCGCATATTAAATGAAACTTGCAAGTTAGTTTTTGGATGGTGACATTTTTTTAAGCTTTTTTGGCTGCAACACAAGAAACAGGTACACTTGGTGATTTATGTATGCTTTCTGTTTCTATCTGCCTTATGCATTCTGTTATGATCAGTGTATGTTTATTTTCTAAACCTGCTTTTGCCATTCCATACATTGTTCTCAACAAATAAAACTCACATTTACTGTTGCATTCTTTCATTTAATTAGTATATGAGATTGTTATTCATCACATTATTCTATCACTTTACTATATGTAGGAACATGGAGCGCGACAAACAAAGCAGATTTTTGAGATTGCTGCTGGAGAGAAGAATTGGACTGCCCTTGTTCAAGTAATCAAGAAAACTCGACCACTTTTTTCTTCTAAAGGATCAAAACAACACCGCTACCAAAGGCTTACTCTTGTGATGAAGAAGTAAGTAGCCAACTTACTATAAACTTGAATTTCTTGTGCAACTAATAACTGACTAAATACTTCAAAATAAGCTTTTACTACAAAGCAGTTTATGTATGATCTATAATTAGATGCCAGCTTCTTAATTCACTGCCTGATATTTTCATTAGTTTTCAGGAATTATGTTTATGTCAGACATGTAGACAATATGCTCAAGCAAAACATCTTGATCGTTGCTATGTCTGTTTGCAGGCTGCTGTTTCATCAGCTTGTACTATTTGATTTCTATAAGTTTATTAAGCAGATATTCATGATGATGATGTTCATTTATATTGCTTTGCTGTTTTTCCTTCTCATTGTCTCTGTACAAGCTTGAGAGAGAGCTTTATAGTTTACCTTATCTCTTTAAAGAAATTCTCCCCATTCCCCTCATTTCTTTTAGCAGCCCACAGTTGCAGCTTTACTTTCCAACTTGAACCTTACAAATGCATGTTAGACTAAGATGCATTAGTCTTAAAGATGAACTAATGCCGGGGCTAAAACTCATGATGTGTAAATCTCACAAATTAAACAATTATAGTCATTTAGAGGATAATGATATTTAGTATCTTTGTTTCAAACCTGTTTTGTCATGAAATAGGACTATTTCTTTTTTATAGGTTTATTGACCTTTTTAAAATTTTTCCCCACAAGCTTTCCATTTTTTTTATCACCCCACAGTTGCATCTTCAGTTTTTCACTTGCACCTCAAATACAGTAGATTCAGTTTGCCTTCAGGTCATAAAGTGAAGCCAAAAAAACCCCCAACTGTCCTATCAATGAACTACCTAGCCTCCAAAGCTTAGTATAAAATCTTCAACAGTGAAGCAAAAAATGAGAATAACAATAAGAGCATCTGAATACAATCAGCAAACCGGATCTCACATAAGAAAGCCTACATCTCATTGTACAAGAGATTATAGAGAACAGCATATAAAGACATTCATTCAAATAAGAAAAAGGCCTCCAAAAAAAATCATCATGATCATCTTAATGCTGTTAATAACATTAGAGTGACTACAACATCCAAATTTCCACATAAAATGCCTTGTTTGAAGTCTTGACTACATCATGACCACAGCTAAGAAGCAATTTACAAAGCTTGTTTTTCCTGGAGTCATTTTTTTATATTTACTGCTGTATGTCTACATTAAGTTGTACATTTCTTCTTCTGACTTTCTTTGTGCAAGCTTCAAAGAAAGTTTCATGCTTCACCTTTACTTGAACGTTAGAAAAGTATTTTCACTCTTGAAGATCAACTAATGCCACAAAATGCTGAACTTTGGCCTTGTTTAACTGTGTTTGGGACTATACCATTCTTTCAAATATGCTCTGAAATATACTATCCGAAAACATCATTATCATCGTGTTGCTGCTGCTGATGGCATTAGAATGACTACAACATCAAACTTTACACAAAACTTGCATACTTTGAAGGTTTGAGTACATCAGGCCCACGGGTATAAACCAATTGACAACACTTGTTTTTCCTGAACATATTTTTTCAGAATTTTCAGGCTATGTCTACATTAAATTGTCTATTTGTATAGTGTTCATGTCATCTCTTTGCCCGTGCCTTCTTCTGACTTTTCCTCTGCAAACTTCACAGAAAGTTTGATGGTTTACCTTGCCTTTTTAAAAATTTTCTCCCTAATTTTTCCATTCATTTAAATCACCCCACAGTGCCACCTCCGATCTCCTACTTGAACCTTACAAGTGCATTTTAGAGAAGAATACGTTAGTCTTCAAATACAGCGTCTTCAGTTTCTCTTAGGGTAAGGAAACTGACGTAGAAGAACCCTCAAATGTCCTATGGATGAACTACCTAAACTCCAAAGCTTAGTATAAAATGTTAATAAATTGCTTTATGGCAATTCCAAAATGTGAGACAGTGAAGGCTTAATGTACCTGCCCATTGTAATACTAAAAAAGATAATGACAACAATAATAGGAGCATTTAGGCAAGGGCTACATCTGATTGTGCAGGATACCAATTGATTCTAATAAGAAAAAGCACTCCAAAAAACATTATCATCAACATGTAAATGATGCTCAGGACATTAGAGTGACTAAAAGGTCAAACTTTGCACCCAACAATAGCACTTTCAAGGCTTCACTAGATCATGACCAAAGGTACACAGTAACTAACTAGTCTTGTTTTCCCTTAAGTCATTTTTTTATGTTTTCTACAGTATATCTACATCAAGTTGTATACTTGTATTCATATTATCTGTAATACCCATCCTAACTTGAAGAAGCAACATAGAATAATCTTTACCCCAGCCAAATCCACTGACAAGTATGTACAAATTTTTTGTGCCACTTTTTGGCCAGGCCAGCTATATAAATAGAATAGAAATATGTAAAAAAAGTCATCCTGTCTTTAAAGTATCGTTTCATATGATAAGTTGCTGATTTCATCATTCTTGTTATACATAAACTCTTCCATTGAACGTCTTCTAATTGAGCCATTCTTTCTTGTAACAAAAGCTCTCTTAAAAGCAAAACTTATTTGAGCATGACAACTGGTGAAACCATGAAAAACTCTATCCATAGACAACCCCAATTCAATAATACAATGTTCATTGTTTGGCGAATCTAAATTTTAGCATGTTCATGAATCTTTTCAAATCCATTCTTAATTGCAAGCAAATATTACAAACATATAAGATGTAATTGTGATATCATTTTCTGCTATAATTTCAATTTCTGAAACTGATGATTCAGTCAATTTTTTTCAAAACCATGTGTTACTAGAAACCAATTCCTGTATTATGAGTAGCGATATATGGAATGAATAGCTGATTAGATTTTTTATTACAGGCCAACAAAATACAGGCATTACTTTTTGGTTCAGATATCACTCTTTTCCAGCACCATTTTCAGCTATATAAAAGGTACTATATTTCCAATGCAAAAGTGAAACCTGCCAATGCGACCTATGCTACATGGGCAAACGAATGCTTTTGGACAATTGACAACTCAACCATTGCTGAAGCAATGAATGAACCATCACCACCACAGTTGCCAGCTGTTTTCCAGTTCACGCCATTCAGCTCATTCCATGAGTATATGGAAGAAAATCAACAAATTGATAAGAGCTCTATTTCTGTACAAATTTCCTATAACTAACAATCTGCAGAAATGAAAAACTGATACATATATACATATGTAGATGTCCTGGGAATTGCAATACACGTCACACCGGTAAGAGCAGCCAATGGAAATAATGGTCCAACTACAGCTAGAGACATAGTGATTGTCAATGAAAAGTATGTCCACTATAACTCTTCCTTAAACAAAAATTATCACTCAATACAAAACTTCAAGTACTGATTAATAATAACTGAATTTACTAAACATATCTCAAGCTATTACTTTGACTCTTTGGGAAACGTTTGCAACATCTGAGGGATCTACTATAGCAGACCAAATAGAAGCATTTCTAGTTGTTGCAGCATTACACATCAAAGTCATTGCTTACTATAGTGAGTATTGTATTTTTATTCTACCTTTACAATAGCATTGTCTAAAAAAATTGTTCTCTGACATCTATAACACATGCAATTTGCAGCACTGAATCTCCAGTCCAAGTATGGTTCTGTATTTCTTATTGATCCACCACTTCAGGAAGCAACTCTGTTGAAAATTTGATATTTCACTTGTCTTTTGGTACAAAACAAATAACGTTTTTCGAACTAGCTATTACTACAACGATTTCACACTACAGGTCTGAAGCACATCAGAACATATTCGCAAAGATGATTGAAACAAAAACGCATAGCAATAGATGTGTTCTACTACAGATCCCAACTGATGATGCAATCGTACCCATCATCCATGTCCTTAACGAAAGACAAGTAATTCCCAAAAATCCATTACATGTGATGCTTATCATTTTGAAGCTTCTCTGCAGCAACTTTTTGCAAACTAAACTGTAATTACAACTTCCAATATCACAGCACAAAACAAGTTGGGTGAAAGGAAATGCTGAACTCAGTGCGCAAAAACAAAAAATCTGGTTCCTATCATGCCCTATTTGCTACAAATCCTTGCTGTCAAACCCTAAGTGGCAACTTCAACGTCCCGCATGTAAATCATCCATTCATGTAGAACCAAGGTAGTATGAAATGAGAGATTATAGAAAGCTTTATAAAACTAATCTTATGACAATTTCATAACCTAAGGTTTGACAAAGAAAAAATCCATTTAGGTCTCGAATGACTATTGAACTTGCTGACCCTTCTGCCACAATTACCATTGATTTATATGGAGAAGATGTGCAGAAGTTAATTCCCTTTGATGCTTTTCAACTCCAGCAACAGGATGAACAAGTAAGGCTTCTTAATTCACTGCTTGTTATTTTCAATACTTTTCAGTAATAATGTTTACATGAGGCATTTAACAATTATGTTGAAGCAAAACATATTCATATTTCCTATATCTGTTTGTAACCTACTGTTCATGATAATCACGTTTATTTCTATTGCTTACCCGTTTTTGTTTTTGAGTATCTCTGTACAAGCTTCAAAGAAAGCTTGATAGTTCACCTTATCCTTTTTTATCAGGCCACAGTTTCCCACTTCAACCTTAGAAATACATGTTAGACTAACATGCATTAGTCCTAAAGATGAACTAATGTTAGGGTTAAAACTGAAGATCTATAAATGTCAACACTTGAACAATTATACTCATTCAGAAGATAATGATATTTAGGATTCCCTCAACCTGTTTTCTCAGCAAACAATCATGTTCATTTCTCTTGCTTTCTCATTTCTTCTTCTCACTTTCTATGTACAAGCTTCACAGAAAGTGCCATGACTTACATTGACTATTTAAAATTTTTTTCCAAAAGCTTTCCATTTTTCGTTATCACCCCATAGTTGCATTTTCAATTTTTCACTTGAACCTCAAACACAGCATATTCAGTATCTCTTCACGTTAGAAAGTAAAGGCAAAAAAACCCTTCACATGTCCTATGGATAAACTACCAAGAGTCCAAAGGCTGGTATAAGATCTTCATAAACTGGTTTACGCTCATTGCCAAATTGCCAGGTAATCTACCTCCTAATTGTCATACTGAAAAAAATGATTGCTTTGCTGGGTTTCCTTCTGACACAAAGTTTCATGCTTGACGTTGGGTTTTCCAAAAATTCCCAATCAGCCAATAGTTACATCTTCAATTTTTCACTTCAACCTTACGAATGCATTGTCAACCAAAATCTGTTAGCCTTCAAATACATCGTGTTTAGGTTCTGTTAGGCTAACAAAACTGAAGTACAAGAACCCCTGCAATGGCTTATGGATGAGCTACCTAAAGTCCAAAGCTTAGGATAACATCCTAATAAAATGCTACATGGTCATTCGAAAATTTGACACACTAAAGCCTTAATGTACCTCCTCATTGTAATACTGAACAAAATCATAGCAACAATAATAAGAGCATTTAGGCAAGCCTACATTTTAGTCTGCAAGATATTATGTAGAGGATAATTTGATTCTGATAAGAGAAAGCACTCCAAAAAACATCATTATGATTATGTGAATGCTGCTGAGAACAAACATGAAACTGTATAATTGTATCCATACTACTGCATACACATACTTATTTTGTTGCTTTCCCTCTCTAGACAAGCTCTAGAAAAAGCTTCATGCTTTATGTTGTCTTGTTAAAAAAATTCCTTCCATTTTTCCTATCTTTTGGATGAGGCCACAATTACAATTATCTTTTGGACTATACCATGGTATAGGCCACAATTACAATTATCTGTTCTTTCAGACATTCCATCAACAGCATTTTTTGCCCATGTTTATATAGGAAGTATGCAAATCTAATAGATGCACATCAATTCAGATTTAAGTCTAGCTAACTCGCAAAACCCCTATTGCTAAGAAAACAACACAAAACCAACAGTAATGGACCTTAAATAATAAAGACATGGTCCTTTCCATGCAAGCAGCAATTCCAACTGAATCTTATAAAATGATCACATGAGCCTTCTGAAATCTTACAGCTCAAACTTAATCTTGAAGTCATCTACTTGAAACCCATAAGAACACAACATCTCACAAAATTCCAAAACTTTCTTGCATTCAACATTTTCTCACAACTGCTCTTCATCTTCGATTTTGTATTACTGCTACATGGATCTTCATACATGTTTAGCTTACACTTCACACTTAGCACATTTGCAAACAATGCTTTATTGCTATTCAATTAATGAGATGAAGAAAAATGGACTACATTCACCACGAAACAAACACTACAATTTTATTCCTTTTCAGACAAGAACCATAATCAAACTGTCACTACCAATACTAATTATACACCAACTTTTTACAAGACAAACTAAATCAACATTTGTTAAAATACATAATAACGATAGAACCTAAATCTACATATATTAACAGGACAAAACAGTGCAATACAAAAGTCAGCCATAACCACTTGCTCCATCTTCTACAATCTGCTCTTCACGTACAAAATCTGCAAAAGCTTCTAAAATTGGAAACGGCCCAAACCTCGCAAGAATACTGTTAACAACATCACTGGGAATCTGATCACGATATAAAATTTGAAAGAAATTATATACTTCATGACCCAACTATTCATTATCAACTCTTATCACAGAACCACAGGTAACATGACCAGCTTCAGCATCATGATTGACAGGTAAATTGCTTTGAGAACCAAGTGTTAAAACATTCATCCCATCACAAAGATCGTCAAAACAAAATTTCCCGTCCATCTGCAAGGAGAAAAAGGGAAGCTCAGCCAAAACAACTAAAGTGACCAAAAATACCTCTAAACCAGTAAAAACATAAACTCCTATTTATAAAACAATTGCCAAATAAAACAAAGTATGCAGTCACGCTTTAAAGAAGAAATCCAAGTGTAATAACAATAAACAACTAAACTTACAGAAAACACGTAGACAAATACCAAACAGTTGTAACTAGCTTTTCTCCTCCTCCCTATTACTCACTGGTACCACTTTGCGCACAGCGCATCCACGCACCTAGTATATATATATACACAATAATTACTTGTTTATTTTTCAGATTTAAGCCCATTGTCAAACAGTTGAATCTCTCTGTATGTAAGAACCATGTTCAATCGTGAAGTTCTTAACAATTATAGTTCAGGCCTAGAACCCATAAAGGACTTTCTTGTGCCATGCATTTGATTTGAATCTTTTGGATCATTTAGTTGTTGGTTTAAGCATTGTTGCACCATAACCAGCCTAATGTTGGTTCTGTTGCACAATTTCTCAATAGTTGTGGCTGAGGCATATATATGATGCCACCAAGAGGAGGGCTAGCAATGCAATTTCAAATCTTGCCATCTTTTTTACTTTAATTTTGCCAACTTGAAATTCTTTTACTTTAATTCACTAAATATTTTGTTTACCTTTTCCACTTCCATAACTCGAGAAATTGCAACATCATCCACTGTTAAATGTGAAATATATATTTTGAGATACAATATTCCACATCTTCCACTAGTGAAGGCGAAAATCAATTAGATTTCTCTCTATAAATAGATGATCATCTTATGGCATAATCTCATAAATAGAATAAACCTACCGATTTTTACCATTTTAAGTTAAAGCTAGATTGCTAGAGCATTTTATTCTACAAAAATTAAGCCTAAAAAAGGTTAGATTTGCAATATCAGTGCTACTCATCCTCAGCTACAACTATTTAGGAATTATGCAAGGATACCTATGATAATAGTTAGTGTATAAATACTGCTTTAATCGAGCTATTACGAGATCCACAAATTTCAAATCAGTGACGTGGCAAAAAATTATTATTATCAAGGTTTTGGTGAGCCATGTTTGCTCAGAATTTCATAATTGACCATCAAAGTTACTACTTTCCTAATTCAGAAGAGAGCTAAATTGAAATACTGCGACCATAAACTTTACAAAAACGGAAACTAATCAATTAAACAAGGCAATTTGGATGACGTCTCGGCCAATCAAGAAACTTACTATGACTCATTGGAGGATGCCGCCAGATATGTGAAAGAATTCAGGTTACATGTTAATGAGGCTCTTATGACAAGCAGGATCGGAAGGGACATAATCACCAAGGTTTAAAAAGTAAAATATGAATTAAAATGAAAAACAGTTCTGGCCCATGAGAGCCATAGATGTTTTGGGGTTGAAAGCTTTGGTGTTGAACGTGTTGTGGGTATATGATGTGGAGACTTGATGCTCGTTCTAGCTCTAGAAAATGGATGGAAGATTCTCTATGGCAAATGGTAAGGTTATATATCATTTGTGTCCAATTACGTTGATAAAGGGGTGAAGACAATGGCTTTGGAATACTTGATGTTAATTTTGAACATAGTGGAAGTAATGTACTCATGTATATTTTATGGAGTGACAAACTAGCTTGGATATTCAAACATGCACTTAGCTGTATTTCATTCGTGTAATGCGCACAGGACATTTTGAATGGAAAATAGAAAGTTATACTCTAGTTAGCCAAGAGTAGACGTTTTCTTAATTCCATTTTCATGCTAAAAGAACAATCTTGTAATGGAGTAGTACTCCAAATTTACTGTTTTTCTGTTGTAACGATGCATTCGGGTATATCCAGCTTTATGTTTTGTTCATCATGAATATAAGTACAGTTTTATTTAAAAATATATATATTTATATATATTAAATATTCATTTAATGTGATTATTTGAATAACATGTCATATGTGATTTATTTGATAAAATAATATACTTATTTAATTGCAATTGATCAAATAATTTTTACATATGATATGTATGTAGAATGAGACCATAAATTAACTCCATAATAAAATATTAAATTATGATTAACTGCCTTCCATTATTATAGTTTAAACAAACTTTTATTCGAGCAATTTCTTGGGCTAGCTCAATGTTGTTCTACTACAAGATTTGTTTCTACTATGAGATGAAATCTCCAAATAATTGTTTTGATTTAACTAAGATTTTTTATTTTTTTGGCGAACTCAAGATCAAACGTCTTTGAGGCAAAGAGTTAGGGGACATATGTGATATGTGTATAAAGAGTTGATGGCGTAACTATCTGTAAGTTACAAATTATTGTAAATGGTAATTGTTACCTACTTGTTGAGATTATTTTATTTTGTTGGGAAACTCAAGATTAAAATAATTAAAATGAGATCATAGCCACTAAGAATTTTGTGAAAATTTTCGAGTCAATTTTAAGGGATATTGATTTGAATAAAATAGTGGGAGCAACAGTACAGATTTTATAAGTCCATATTTATTTTATTTTGGTTTTTCTTATTGTATAAATACGAAACATTTTTCTATCTTTACTTCCGTTGTAGAAAGTGATGTAAAATATGAATTTACATACTATATTGTTTGACAATATATTAATTGCTAAAATTTCAAGGATTGATTTTAAAACTTAATTTTTTTTTTGGTATGAGAAGTTGATTTATGTTCATAAAATCTTTTTCTTGGTGATGATATTGATTAAGTAATCCAATATACGTATCAGAAAGATAAAGATAATTTTTACTTATGTTGTGTTATGATAAATAGCATCCATGAATCTTAAATTGCAAAAGTTGCGTATGGATATGAATGCTTTTACAATACTTCATTAGTTGAAGTGATTGTATGATATAAGAGTTAAAATGAGATATATGATATCTCTCGCAAACTCACTTATAGCAAAATAGAAAACAGATCTTTAGTATCATCTAATGGGCTAAAAATGTTTAGTCTCGTTGAAAATTTGATTTCCAAATTTTGTTATGAACAAAGTTGAGATCTAAATATTGCCTTAATTGCTTAATAAGATAATAACGGATTTAATCAAGAAGAAAAAGGAAATTGTGTTACTAGTTGAGTTTTCTAAAAAAATGAAGTTGAACCCTGATTTTAAGAAGATCAATAAAAGGACATGGGATCTTCTGTCCAATATTTTGTCTATCTTATTCGGTCCTAATTAAAAATATGTCGTAGGTTAACTAATCTCTTGGTTAGGGTCTAATAATTGTAAAGTAATTTTAGTGATATTTATGCATTTAGTCTCTAGTTTTAATGAAACTACGTCGTTTTGAACGTTAGACAAAATAAGACATGATAAATATTGGACAGAGGATCTGGTCTCCAATAAAAGGCGCTCAAAATTAGCACAAAATAATAAGGACAAAAGGTCTATAGGGTATTAGATTCCACTATGGTCTATCAAGATAGACACTGGAATTTGAATTAAAAATGCTCATTTGAAGGAGAAGAAGCTTGGTGAAGTTTCTACTTCAAGTGCGTTTATGATTAAAATAAAATTTTCTACTTATAAAATAAAATATTAGGTATTAGATACCATATTAGGATCATATATTTATATAAATATGCAAGATTTAAGAATAAGTACAAAATTGGGTAAACAAAATGTATTCCCACGTGTAGTAATTGAATAAAGCAAAAGTTGTTACATTAATCATAGGAATATAGAGTTTTCTTTATTCAAAAGATTAATCCTTCATATAAAGGATTGTTATTATTAGTACTTATTAAAATATTTTTTTCTTTTCATATTTGACATGAATACTTTTACAAAAATAGAAAAGAATGAATATTGTTCTTTTTGTTGTGAAATATTTTATGGTGCTGGTCAATTTAATAACAACCTTTATATATTTGATTTGGATAATCCATTTTTCAAACATAAACACAAAAAAATAAAAAAATTGATAGTTTTTAGAAATTCATCTCTAACACTGTAGATATGGTTATATAAATGAGAAACACATGGCTAAATTGCATTACAATATTTATTTGTAGTCACTCGATTATGAATCATTTGATAAATGTGAATTTTATTTATTAGAAAAATGACCAATTCACCTTTTACTAGAAAATGTGAAAAATAGATCTACTGAATTACTAAGTGTAATACATATTGATGTATATACACCTATGTCAATTCTAATTAGAGAAGGTTTTTCATACTTCAAATGATTATATTAGATATGATCATATATGTACTTATTGAAGTATATAGTTGAATTTTTTGAAGAGTTCAAAGAATACAAAATTGAACTTGAAAAACAACTTGATAAAAGTATTAAAATATTTTTATTAGATCGAAATGAAAAATATTTGAATCTAGAATTTTAAAATTATCTTAATAAAAAATAAATTCTTTCTAAATGGAAGTAATAATCAAATTTTATTGGATATTATTCGATTAATGATGAGCTATATATTTCTCTCAAAATTATATTGGGAATATACCCTAAATATTGCATTTGTTCTTTTAAATTATTTTCCATTTAAAACTATCGATTCTACCTCATATGAGATATGATATATAGGAAAGACCAAAATGTTTGGAAATATCCTATAATTATTAAAAGGTAAAATCAGATAAATTTGATACAAACTTTAATATATACTATTTTGTGGAATATCCAAAACAAAGTTTTGGATATTACTTCTATAATCCCAATGGGCACAAAATGTTTGTCTCAAAACATGTTATATTTCTAGAAATAAAAGTTTATTCTAGAATAGGCAAGTGGGAGCATATAGAATTTAATGGAGTTCTTAAACCATAACTTAGTAATGAAATGGTGCGGATAGTCGTGTACAACCAATTTTTCCCTAAAACTAATGCAGTAGTGGTGAGAAGGATCGTGTCCACAGGGAAGGTTTGGTTATCAGATGACTGTTTGTTCTCAATTGTCTACTGTCTAGAATGCAAGTAAAACAAATGCGAAATAATAATGTTCAAGCAAGAGTAAGGGTACTGCCTTGAGGGGTTCCAATGTTCAACGACCCTTTAATGGTTTCATCAACTAGTGCAAAATGATGAGGGAATTTTACTGCTTGTGACATGAATTTCGAGTAGCCGGGTTGATAGCAATCCATCCATGTCCATAGTGCCAAGGCCGAGTTCTCAAGATCCTTTGGTGAATCTAGATGGAACAATGACAAGATCAAGGAGTCAAAGAATGAAGGTAGCCTTGCACAATTTATTGTCATCACATTTTGAAGCTATGGAGGCCGAATCATCTCAATCATCTCAAGGAGGAGTTTTGTGGCATGTTTCTTCAATAACAATTCATGATCCACCTTGAAGAAACATCACAAAGGCCGAATTCATGAAGTCCATAAAGAGGCGCATTTTTTTGGGCTTAAATTGGCTCACGCCACTTTAATGTTTTGAAAAGTCCATTAATCATTTAATTATGGACTTAAGTCTTGGAGTTTTTAATTATGGGCTAACTAATTACTTGATCCAATTATCTTGCATGATAATGGCAAGTAAAAAGTTTAGGAAACTTAAGAAGTCAAATTGGTTTTTGCTTCTTAAGAGTTTAGGAAAGTAATCTCCTACTTTTTAGAAAAATTTAGGAAAGTAATTCCCTAAATTTTAGGATCCTTTAGAGTGCTTTCTAAAAGGCCAAAACGTGTGTTTATTTTAAGTAGGATTAGGAAACATGATTGGCAATTATCCCACATTGGAAAAATACCAATCATCAAGACTTTTTGTAGCCTATAAAAAGGCAAGCCCTTAAACGATTTTTGATATATGAAATTTGAGAAATCTTTAGCTTTGCTAAATTATTTGCAGCTGTGAAAAGTTGTGAAAAATGTGATTATTCAATCGATTTAAGTTGAATGTTCATAAGACCCGTGAATCTTAAGCTAAGACCTTACGAAGAACTTACTCGTTCTTGATTTAAAGAACAAGCCAAAATGAAAACTTTTCAACTCTTGATTTACATAGGTTGATTTGGATTCTTTTTGTGATAACGTGTGGGATTTGATTGCTTTCAATCAAAACTGCCGTTCAATATCTTTGTTTGTGTTTTCTTTGTGATTTCCGCATTCTTGTCTTCTTGTCTTGTTCGTGATCTTGATTGAACAACGATCCAAAGGTGAGGGTTTCGTGTGGTTGAGGATCTCCTTCCAAGGCCATTCGTATCAATTGGTATCAAAGCAAACCAGGTTGTTCATCAAAAACAATTCAGGTTTTTGCGTTTTCTTCTTCTTCTCGATTTTAGCTCTTGTGTTGCGTCAATTTCTGCAGTTTTTGTGGAGTCTTTTTGTTGCTGATTTCGTGTCTTTATTGCTGTCTCAAGTCGTAATAATCTATCCTTTAAATTTCGTCAAAATCGCATGCAATTTAGTTGCTAAAATCTGTCCAAAATCGTTGGTAATCTTGTTCCCGAATTTTTGCGTTTTTTTTGTGTTGCATGCTTGTTGCTTTCTTTCGATCCTTGCTGTCGTTCTTTGGTGTCTAAATTCTACACTCCTTGATTGTCTTCATAGTGTTGAATTTCTCGTGTTTTCATTGTTGTGTCACACGTCAAAAAGAAATTTAGGTTTTCGTCAGAAATTGCTTGAAATTTTCGTCAAAAAAAATTAGGGTTTTTAAACCTGCCGCAACAGTTTCGGCCGGCCGAAACTAAGACAGGCATTCGAAACTAGCGTCCGAAACTTAGAAAAAAAAAGTTGAGCTCCCAGAAATTTAGGTTCGGACGGTGGTGGTCGTCCGAAACAGGCGTCCGAAACTTGAGTTCAAAATTGTCCTTCCAGTAGTTTAGGTTCGGACGGTGGTGGTCGTCCGAAACAGGCGTCCGAAACTCGGGACAAAAATTCTTCTCCCAGAAGTTTAGGATAGGACGGGGTAGAGCGTCCGAAACAATCGTTCGAAAGTTAAAAAAAAAAGGGAGACTGATTCAAAAAAAAAATACAGTCAATTCAAAAAAAAAAACAAAAAAACAAAAAATATGTATATATCTTCGGACTTTATTTTTTTTATTTTCTGTTTTTATTTTCCATTTGAAAGAACTAAGTGTTCTTAAGTAGTGCTTAGAAGTGACATATATATTGCTCATCTTAATTCGGACTAGAGTGATACAAAAGCCCTACTTTTGTTTTTTTCTCTTGTCTATTCTTTGAATTCTTTAGTTTCTGAAGCTGTCAAGTTATACCCACACGTGTTCTTAAATACTCTTGTGACGTGAATTGCTTAAAAACTTCTCTGATTTAACTTGTGTGAATCTTGGTGTTGAATACTTTGGTTGAGACAAGTTCTTATAATCATTGAAACAGTAAGTTCTATAGTTTGAGAGTATTAGTATAGGGTATACACGAGAAAAGCTTTCATAATAGAGAGGAATGTATCTACTCACCCAAATAGTGAGAACCCGTGAGGTATATTTCTATATATTTCTTGTGTTTTTACTAACTTGCAGGTACAAATGGAGGGTGAGGAATCTAAATCACCAAAGGTAGTGGACCAAAAGTTCACTAATGATGTCCTCTTTGACATGATCCGAAAACTCACACTCAAAGATGATAGTTTGTCTTCACCACCACCCATAGGTCCTAAATCCCAAAGAGTTGAGTTTGAATCCGACCATGACTCTAGTCATGATGAGGAGGAGGAGGAGGACACGAGTTCTTCTAAGAAAGGTGACAAGTCTAAGATTTCAATTGCATCTGTTAAACTAACTATCCCAACTTTCCATGGTAAAGCAGATCTCGAGGCTTATTTTGATTGGGTTCGTGAGCTTGAGCACTTCTTTGAAGGCCATGATTACCCCAAAAAGGAAAAGTATCGACTTGCTTTTATGCACCTTAAGGATTATGCTAGTTTATGGTGGAATGAAGTTATAAGGTCTAGGCGTCAAGATGGAGAGAGACCAGTCAAAACTTGGAGCCAAATGAAGATGCTTATGAGAAAGAAATATGTCCCTTCTCATTACAACAGTGAATTGAATAGAAAATTGCACTCTCTTGTGCAAGGTAACAAATAGGTAGAGGAGTATTACCATGAGATGGAAGCTTTGATGATTAAAGCTAATGTACATGAGGATTCCGACTTTACAATTGAAAGGTTTTTGAGAGGTATGCATTCTGAATTGGCTTATCATGTGGATTTGCAAAGTTATGTTGATATTAATGAACTTGTCCACAAAGCAATTAAGATTGAAAGGCACATGAAAGGGAAGAGTAAGTTCTCGTAACCGCCTCCACCTTGGCGGAGGGAACAAAGGCCGAATGTTACCCCTTTCACACCATCATCTAAGCCGCGCCAATTCACCTCCAACCAACCGTCAAGTGCATCATCTCAAGTCCCAAAATCAGTTCCTAAAGCTGTGGAGAACACATCAAAGTTTGTGTCAACTCCTAGTCCAAGATTGAGGGATATTCGTTGTTATAAGTGTCAAGGGTATGGACATATGCAATCTGATTGTCCCACTCGAAAGTTGATGATTACTCTTGGTAGTGGTAAAGTGGTTAGTGATGATGATTGTGCCGACATGCCACCTCTTGAGGAGAAGTACCAACATGAATCAAGTGAAGATGAAGAAGTGGAAAACTACGAATATGATGTTGGTAACTATTCTTTAGTTTCTCGCCGTGTTCTTAGTGCTCAACCTTTATATGATAATGATGATTTGATGCAACGGGAAAACATATTTCCCACATGTTGTTTAGTGCAAAACAGAATTTGTAGTGTGATTATTGATAGTGGTAGTTGCACAAATGTGGCGAGCACTTTGTTGGTAAACAAATTGAATTTGACTTGTATGAAGCACCCTAAACCATACCGTCTTCAATGGTTAAATAATTCAGTTGATACTCGGGTTACAAAGCAAGTTTAGTTTACTTTTACCATTGGAAAATATGTTGATAATGTTACATGTGATGTGGTTCCAATAGAAGCAAGTCATATCTTGCTTGGCCGCACTTGGCAGTTTGATTATGATGTAATTTATCATGCCAAGAAGAATTTCTATAGCTTTGTTCATGAAGCTAAAAAGTTTAATCTTCGAACCTTAACCCCGGCACAAGTCTTTGAAGATCAAACTCGAATCATTCAAGCTACTAGAGATATGAATTCCGCCAATGAGAAGAAAGATCAAGGAAAAGACAATGTAATAGCTAGCTTAGGCCAAAAGCAGGGTTCGAAATCTTATAATAGTGTAGGCCAAGAGTTAGGTGTTAAAAAGTCTTGTTATTTTGCTTTTTCTGGTGAGATTAAGAGAGCATTAGTAGATAGGCAGTCTTTGTACTTTATGATTCGCAAGGATTTTGTACTTTTTTTTAAACAGGCCTAATATATATATATAGCGCAAAAGACGGAGCTGGGCATACCCATGCAGTCCGTTACCACGTACATGAGAAAATTCCAGTACATCAAGACCTACCTGTCTATTTAAGGGAAAATAGAAAAGCATTAATTTCGTCCAGACAAAATTAAGGCCGTTCTATCTTCCTCCGTTTACATAAATCTATCACAAATAGCTAATTAGACTAACTGACTGCCCAATATGTACAACGATGTCCAAAAGAATCCAAGACAAACAGGCACGTTAGCAAGATGTTAAGGTATGCTCAGCAAATAGATGGATTCCAAAGTGCAATTTTCAGTACTGGGAACCGGGATCCTACAATATTATCCTTTTCAGTTACATCCTTCAATCCCTTGCCACATGAGATTGCTATCATCATGATATCCCAAAAGCGATCCAACACTAGCCAAAACTGTTCAAAACACCCTGCTGGCTTTCAACAAACTTTTAAGGAACTGGCCATACTAGATTCCAATCACTTGAAGTTTCTAATTCAGTATCACCCGACAAAACAAACTACAGATTCTAATAATCCAAAATCTGTTTGCAACCTACCCTCATCAAAATCCATTTTTCCCACCTCCACAATCCAGTAAAAGATGTTCTTTAACTTCAATCCAAGTGAAGATTCAGGCAAGATAAAACAATATGGTGGTCCCATTTTCATTGGCAAAAGCAACCTTGCCATGAAATTAGACCACACACCATTCATAACATATTAAGTTACATTCAGCAGTTCCAGTACATGCACGGACCCTTAGTACCACCCAACCTCTACCTTCAGTCATTCAGCTCACAATATAAGAATCGCTCCAAGCCAAAAGATCACTTCAGTCAATCAGCTCGCAAGGATTTTGTACTTATTGCTGATAGTGATAACCTTGCTTCTTTGCCTAGTCTTGTTTACTCTATTTTGCAGGAATATCAAGATGTGTTCCCCGAGGAGTTACCAAATGGATTGCCGCCTATAAGAGGTATTGAACATCAAATTGATTTCATACCTGGAGCACAAATTCCAAATCGTCCAGCTTATAGAGGTAACCCCGAGGAAACAAAAGAGATTCAATGTCAAGTGGATGAACTCCTTGACAAAGGTATTGTATGTGAGTCTCTTAGTCCTTGTTCAGTTCCTGTGATTTTAGTTCCTAAAAAGGATGAGTCTTGGCGTATGTGTGTTGACTGTCATGCCATCAATAAAATAACTATTAAGTATAGACATCCAATTCCTAGATTAGATGACATGCTTGATGAGTTATATGGTTCATGCATATTTACCAAGATTGATTTGAAAAGTGGATACTATCAAATTCGCATGAAAGAAGGTGATGAATGGAAAACTGCCTTTAAAACAAAGTATGTGTTGTATGAATGGTTAGTGATACCTTTTGGTTTATCTAATGCACCTAGTACTTTTATGAGGCTTATGAATCATGTTTTTTGTCACTTTATTGGCAAATTTGTTGTGGTCTATTTTGATGACATCCTTGTGTATAGCAAAACACTTGATGAGCATGTTGAACATTTAAGACAAGTGTTTGTTGTTTTGCGTGAGAACAAATTATATGCTAATCTCAAAAAGTATTCTTTTTGCATGGAATCAATTATCTTTTTGGGATATGTTGTAAGTTCTCAATGCATTGCTGTTGATGAGTCTAAAGTCAAGGCAAACATGGATTGGCCAAGACCTACATGTGCTAGTCAAGTTAGGAGTTTTCATGGACTTGCAAGTTTTTATAGGAGATTTGTTAAAGATTTTAGTTCTATAGCAACCCCTTTAAATGAACTTGTAAAGAAAAATGTTACATTTGCATGGAATGATGAGCATGAAAACGCATTTAACAAGTTGAAATACATGTTGACTCACGCCCCTTTACTTGCTTTGCCTAATTTTAATAAAGCTTTTGAGATATACTGTGATGCCTACGGGATTGGTATTGGTGCTGTTTTGTTGCAGGATCAAGACCCGTGGCTTATTTTAGTGAAAAGTTCAATGGGGAAACTTTGAAGTATGCAATATATGACAAGGAGTTATATGCTTTGGTAAGGTCTTTACATGTTTGGCAACATTATTTATGGCCAAATGAATTCATAATACATTCTGATCACGAAAGCCTTAAATTTTTGAAGACTCAAGGTAAGTTGAATAAAAGGCATGCTAAGTGGTTAGAGTTTATTGAAACCTTTCCATATGTTGTTAAATACAAATCTGGTAATGAAAATGTGGTAGCCGATGCATTATCTAGGAAATACACTTTGTTTACCTATTTGCATGCTAAGTTACTTGGTTTTGAATTGATTAAGAATTTGTATAAAGATGATCATGATTTTCACGCCAACTTTGAACTTTGCTTGAATAAACCGAATGGTGATTTCTATATGTATGACGGTTTCTTGTTTAAGAAAGATAAGTTATGCATTCCCCAATGTTCCATTCGTGATTTACTCGTTAAAGAAACCCATGGGGAGGGTTAATGGGGCACTTTTGTATTGCTAAAACACTTGCTGTTTTGAATGAGCACTTTTATTGGCCTAACATGATTAAAGATGTTAATAGTGTTTGTGATAAATGCATTGTGTGTAAACAATCGAAATCTAAAGTAAAGCCTCATGGTTTGTATCAACCTTTGCCTGTTCCTAGTCACCCTTGGATTGATATTTCTATGGATTTTGTACTTGGATTGCCTAGATCACGCAATGGTCATGACAGCATTTTTTGTTGTAGTTGATAGATTTAGTAAAATGTCTCACTTTATTGCTTGTTCTAAATCTAATGATGCTCAACACATTGCTGATTTGTTCTTTAAGGAGATTGTAAGATTGCATGGTTTGCCTAAGAGTATTGTTAGTGATAGAGATGTTAAGTTTTTGTCACACTTTTGGCATACTCTTTGGAACAAGTTAGGCACTAAGTTATTGTTTTCTACTGTTGCACATCCACAAACTGATGGGCAAACTGAAGTAGTTAATAGGACTTTGTCTACTTTATTGCGTGCTCTTATACAGAAAAACTTAAAGAACTGGGAGGGGTGTTTACCACACATTGAGTTTGCTTATAACCGTACTGTTCATAGTGCTACTAATCTTTCACCTTTTGAGATTGTATACGGTTTTAATCCTACAACTCCATTGGATATTTTTCCTTTTCCTATTAATGAGTTTGTTAATGTTGAAGGTAAAAGAAAGCTGATTTTGTTAGGGAGTTACATGAAAGGTTTCGAGCTAATATTCAAAGCCGAAATGAGCAATATGCTAAGTAAGCCAATAAGGGCAGAAAACAAGTGATTTTCGAACCAAGAGATTGGGTTTGGATTCACTTGAGGAAAGAAAGGTTTCCTGAAAAGAGGAAATCTAAGCTTCAACCAAGAGGAGATGGTCCTTTTCGGGTCTTGGAAAGGATTGGAGATAATGCTTATAAGATCGAGCTTCCTAGTGAGTATGGCAATGTTTCGTCTACATTTAATGTTACTGACTTATCTTTGTTTGATGTAGGTGATTCGAGGACGAATCCTTTCGAGGAGGGAGGGAATGATAGCAATCCATCCATGTCCATGGTGCCAAGGCCGAGTTCTCAAGATCCTTTCGTGAATCTTGATGGACCAATAACAAGATCAAGGAGTCAAAGAATGAAGGCAGCCTTGCACAATTTATTGTCATCACATTTTGAAGCTATGGAGGTCGAATCATCTCAATCATCTCAAGGAGGAGTTTTGTGGCATGTTTCTTCAATAACAATTCATGATCCACCTTGAAGAAACATCACAAAGGTCGAATTCATGAAGTCCATAAAGAGGCGGGTTTTTTTGGGCTTAAATTGGATCACGCCACTTTAATGTTTTGATAGGATTTATTTTGTAATAATTAAAGTCCATTAAACATTTAATTATGGACTTAAGTCTTGGTGTTTTTAATTATGGGCTAAGTAATTACTTGATCCAATTATCTTGCATGATAATGGCAAGTAAAAAGTTTAGGAAACTTAAGAAGTCAAGTTGGTTTTTGCTTCTTAAGAGTTTAGGAAAGTAATCTCCTACTTTTTAGGAAAATTTAGGAAAATAATTCCCTAAATTTTAGGAGCCTTTAGAGTGCTTTCTAAAAGGCCAAAACGTGTGTTTCTTTTAAGTAGGATTAGGAAACATGATTGGCAATTATCCCACATTGGAAAAATACCAATCATCAAGACTTTTTGTAGCCTTTAAAAAGGCAAGCCCTTAAACGATTTTTGATATATGAAATTTGAGAAATCTTTAGCTTTGCTAAATTATTTGCAACTGTGAAAAGTTGTGAAAAACGTGATTATTCAATTGATTTAAGTTGAATGTTCATAAGACCCGTGATTCTTAAGCTAAGACCTTAGGAAGAACTTACCCGTTCCTGATTTAAAGAACAAGCCAAACTGAAGACTTTTCAACTCCTGATTTACATAGCTTGATTTGGATTCTTTTTGTTATAACGTGTTGGGTTTGATTGCTTTCAATCAAAACTGTCGTTCAATATCTTTGTTTGTGTTTTCTTTGTGATTTTCGCATTCTTGTCTTCTTGTCTTGTTCGTGATCTTGATTGAACAACGATCCAAAGGTGAGGGTTTCGTGTGGTTGAGGATCTCCTTCCAAGGCCATTCGTATCACGGGTGACTCTAGCCCAAGTCACATGCTCTAAAACTTTCACAGGCGAGACAAGTTTTACCACAAGTTTAGTTCCCAGATCCCTACCCGAGCATTATAATTCTAATTCACTTCTTGATCTTTCCTAGGGTAAGGCAAATAATCAATTAATGACTTCAAATTATCTTACAAGGATCTTTCTAAGTCTTTTTCAATAGATCTAGTAACAGTTGGCAGTGGGCACAACACAAATGTAACAGCGAACAAAACAAGACTAGAAACTTATCAACAATGATTTATCAGACTCATTTCATGCACAGTTCTATACCTATTGCTCGGATCTAGACTCAATTCCACTTGAAACCACCAATTAAGCCAGATCTCGTCAATCCAATTTGTTCTAGATGAATTTCACAATCATTAAGTAGATAAAACTAAATTCTCAAGGCAGTAACAAATTTAGAGAGGAAGTACGGAGAAAGGAACAGAGAAAACAAGCCTATACTAGCCTAAACTAAGAAACACTAATTTTTCTTTCTCCTCTCTGCTCTTGTGCCGCTCTGTCTCATTCTGTTGATAATCCTTTCTCCACATCTTAATATCATGAATTTTCCCTTTTCAACTGACGTGGCAATATCTTGGTGGGTGTTTTCTCTTCAATTATCTCTGTGACGTATGTCCTACATATTTCAGAAGATGAAAGTGAGGTCATCTCATTCTAGATCATCACCAAGGATTGCTTATATGTTAAGGAAGAAAAGATCAAACATTTTGGAGCAAGAATGTCAAAGTGCCTTGGATAAGTTTTGCCAAGTGCAATGCATGTTTAGAGAATGTGTGCATGTGGTGCTTGGTGTGCTGAGAGCTTAGTGTAAGTGTGTGCATGAAACGCTTAGCGTGCATGAAGTACATGTGTGCATGTGTTATGTGTGCATGGGGTGCTTGGTGTGCTTGCAGTGCTTGGTGTGTGCGATTGGTGCATATGTGCTGAATGTACGACTAGGGCAGTGAGTGCATGTAAGATGCAATACTGAGTGGTGTGAGATGTGTGCTGAGTGCTATGAGTGGGGCCCGAGTGTGAGTGCTTGTTGGGCAGACGCATCATTCGTCCGTCCCATCGTGTGTGCTTGAAGGTGCAGACACAAAGTGTGTCCACACCTTGTGTGCGTGTGTAGGGGTGCGTTTGCCCAAGTGTGTGTGTGTGCATGGGCAAGTGCATAGTGCGCTCACCCGTGTTGTGTGTGCATGTTTGGGCAGACGCACCTGTGTGTTGCGTGAGTGTGTGGATCTTGAGTGTTGTGCTCAAGTGCTTGAGTTCTGTGAAACTTGTGAGTATTTGTGAGTCATTCGTGTGTGTGCTCTGAGTTTGTGAGTGCTTGAGAGTGTGATTGTGTGCCAACACTTGCACTACAATTGATACAAGTGGAAATGACATCATTTATGCACCAATGTTTATACATTCTTTCACAAACTCCACTACTGTTACTCAATTCATGATTTAACGAAAACAACACAACATATGTCAAAAGCACATCTTAGAACTCACCAATTTCAGCAAATTAATCTATATAAGTCAGTACGAAACTTACTTATGAAATCCCCTACACTTGAACGTTTGCTTGTCCCAAGCAAAACACTAGACTCAGCATGCCCTTCTATTTATTTACAAAAAATCAACATTGTAGTGCCATTAGCTTATCCCATTCTAAAATTTTTTTGCATGTTCCTTTTTAGCTTCGGGTTTTCAACACAAGTTTATACCATTTATCAATCAAAGGAAAATGAATAAAGACCAAGATGCCATCGTGAAGTGTGTATTGAGGTTCTTTATGGTCACCCTGTCTGGTTGTGCATAGTACTCAAGTAAACACTTTATTTGGGAATCCTTACACTACAGTCCTTTTGTCCACACAAACTAACACGTAGAACATGGAGATCAATGGTATCTTATTCGCACATTGCTGCTCTACTGGGTTTTCCCTTCTTTTCACTTTTGTGCACATTGGTACATTTTAATTTGCTGCACATTGGTGCTAGGCTGCCAGGGTTTTATTGCTCTTTTTTTCCTTTATTTGCCACATGCTTGTTCTCTTTCCATATCATTTCTCATAGTCCCTCATGTTCATATGTATCTTCAATAGACGATATACTCAATGCAAGAACAAGTGTTTACAAGTAGTACGCATACACAAGGTTAAGTTCCACATAAACTCCCCCTATGTCAAATGAACATTATTAGCATGTCTACCTTACTTTAACAGAATGCTTTGACCAATAACTTGTATTGAATGCATCAATTCCGAAACCAATAATAAAAAATATTCGCATGCAAAGTGTGAAAGAATGGATTCGGTTCATGGCACCACAATTTACTGATATTTAAGTGGACAACCAAGAAGACTTCACACAACACACAATTTATTCATCATGGCATATTTTATCGCAAATTACTACACATTATAAATTTCCAAACATTGCAGCACATACAAAACTAGTGCTACTCACTGCCTTTTCATTCCCCTACTCAGACATTTGCTAAATTAGCACACCACCTAGAAATACTGATATAGCACACCACCTCCAATACCTTTTACAATCACACAATTGCACAAATAACGCACAAAGTTCAAATTTCTACTTCATCAGATGCACAACGCATACTTCAACATCAATCACACCCCATATATACTTCATTCTTACTCCCGCACACAAGTGCACATTTACTAAATTTCACAAAACATAAACAAACACAACAACTATGGAGAAAACATACAAATGCTCTAACAAACTAAATATCATGCATCGTATCACATAGCACAAAAAAGAAAAATTTGTATTCATGAAGGAAAATATGGATGTGAATTCCAAAAGGCACAAACCATAACAAACATTCCCTACCCCACACTTCAAAATTACTTTGTCCCTAATGTAAAGTAAAAGAATAGGTTCAAGAACTCCCTTGTATTTGTAGGCAATGACATCCAACGTTTCCTGGTTTGAGTGCCCTAGTCCTTAACTTTCCCGTTCGTGACTGTAGTTCTTTAAATTCCACATACACTATGCTTTACAGCTTTGGCTCTCATTTTGTCATTCCTTGCACTTGAAGACCCCTGCACTTGAACTCATGAATCCTTGTATCAAAACAATACAACTCACTATATGAAGTATAAAACATTCATTCATGTAAGCACACTCACCAAGTATTCCATCCTAAAGTAGAACTCCATGCAATAAAGGCGTCCCAATAATGCACTATGTTCATGGAAAATTTAAAGTTCACTGTGAGACCTAGGGTCTTAATCTTACTTATTTTGATGTTTAACAAACTATTATGTTGATGCAAATGGTTCAAAAAGTGTTTCAATGTGATAGATAATGCAAAGAAGCCAAGCATGGAGCTTTACAATATGGAGAAGGGATTGGAAGTGCAAAAGAATTGGAAGTTTGGTAAATTATGTTATTTCCCCAACCCTAAACCCTAATTTGTGCAAATAGCTCAAGAAGTTGATTTACTATTTTAAGGCTCAAGTAAAAATGATTTCAAAATGATTTTAGTCGTCAAATGAACTTCAAAAGAAGTAGTAAAAGTAAGGAACATACTTGCACAAAGTAACACATAGTTGCACAAATGATTTGGAAAACGAAAATTGAAAACAAGTTGAAAATAAATAGGATCGGAAGCTGATAACATAGCCCCTCTAGGTCATTTGATCGTCCGAAAATTTTGTGAAAATGAAGCAACTCTGAAGTTTAGGTTCGGACGGTGCAGGGCAGTTTCGGCCGTTCGAAACTTAGCTTCGGACGACTCCTTGGAGTTTTGGCCGTCCGAAAGTGTCTCGATAGGGTTTTAAATGCTTTCAGTTAAATAGGTTCGGACGACCCCAAGAGTCCGAAATACCGTCCGAAAGTCGTTTTCTCAACATAACGGCTAATTTTTGAAATGTCAAATATATTCGGTTTTTTGTCATCTTTTGAGATAGTTTAAATACAAGCAAAAACATGAACGTAAAAAGATACACAACACTTGATTCCCTGAGCTTCTAACCTGATAAATACTCTCTACAACTCTTGCACTTCACTATGAGTTTACAAGAAACAAAAGATTAAAAGTTCTTGAGCTTTCTTTGAGTTTTCACTTCATTTTTTAGCTATATAGTTTGAGTTGTAATATTCATTGTAGGAATCATACTGTGAGATTCAATTTATCTTATTCACCCTAATTGAGGGTTGTTATTTCATTCTTAAACAAACATTATGAGTGATTGTAAAAGGTTTCTCAAGTGAGAGTAAAAACCTATAACTCATAGCTTGGGATAGCTAGTGAGAAGGTTGAACCTTGGTTGGTTGTAAAAGTGGTTCTTTTGATCTCACCACTGAAAGAAGATCAGATTATAGCGAAGAGGTTTGAAATCCTAAGTTAGGAAACTTAGGTAGTGGATGTAGAGCACTCCAAGGGGGAGTCTTGAACCACTATAAATCGATTGTGTTTTTATTCTTTACAGCTTTCATTTTTACTCTTATCTTATCTTGTTTATGCTTTGATTTGGTGCAGTTGAATTGGAGTATTAATTCATTGTGTTTCTTATTCAATATTGTTGGATATTACACTTGTTTCTATTCACACAACTTACTCATTATTGTTGAATTTGAATTGATTAGTATACTTAATTTTTTAGAAACCTAATTCACCCCCCCTCCCCCCCTCTTAGGTTGGCTTAGAGCTGACAATTGATATCAGAGCTTGGTCTCTATTTACTTAGGCTTAAAAACCTTAGAGTAAAGATTATGGCAACAAAAAATGCTATGTTTATGGAGGGACAATCTATCTCTAGGCCTCCAATGTTTAATCGAACCAACTATAGCAGTTGGAGAGATAGAATGGAAATCTATCTCAAATCCATTGATATTAAGATGTGGTATATTGTTGAGGAAGGACCTTACAAGGCTGAAATAACTATAGGAAATGAAACTAGAGAAAAGAAGAGGAGTGAACTTGATGAATATGATAGGAGAATCTTACTTTGAATGCCAAAGCCACAAATGCTTTATACAACTCCCTAGATGTTAATGAATCAAGTAGAGTTAAGGGATGTAAAAATGCACATGATATATGGAAGAAACTTAGGGAAATCAATGAGGGAACTGAAGATGTCACGGAGGAAAAGAAATCATTGTTAGTAACACAATATGAAAGTTTCAAAATGGATAGTAATGAATCTATAGATAAGATGTTTTGTAGATTTAATAGCATCATTAAGGATTTGGAAAACTTAGGAAAAATCTATCCCTTAGGTGAACAAAATAGAAAATTCTTAAATTCATTACCTAAGGAATGGGAATCAAAAGCTATAGCGATTGAAGAAGAAAAAATTTTGAGCGAACTACTCATAGATCAACTAATTAGTTCTCTTATGTCATATGAGCTGAAAATTAAGTCAAAAACTCAAAAAGAAGAATACACTAAGGCTAGAAAGAACATAGCCCTTAAAATGTCAAAGAATGAGAATGATGATGAAGAGAATGAGGAACATACAAATGAACAAGATGATGATGATCTTGTATTTCTTACTAGAAACCTATCTAGGATAATCCAAAGTAAGAGAAACAAGTTTAACAAAGGAAGAAATTTTAGAAGCAAAGATTGGATGAAAGAAAAGAAGAAACCTCCAAAATCAACAAATGTTTTGAATGTAACCAACCAGGTCATTTTATTGCAGATTGTCCAAGAAGAAAGAAGGAGTTCAAACATGACAAGAAAGGTAAAGGAAGAAGCTTCAAAGTCACATGGGATGATGACCAATCCGAAGATGAAACTGAAGGGGAAGAAGAAGGAATTGCTAACATGTGCTTTATGGGATTTGAAGATCATGAGGTAAGTATTTCTTCTAGTGATGATGATGATGATAATTGAAATGATCAAGATGAACTTGAGCTGTACATTGCTAGGTTAGTAGATGAATTAAAGAAATCCAAGATTCAAAACAAGAAGCTTAAGGCAAAAGTAGAAGAAATCACTACATGTAATCAAGAGTTAATCATTAAGCATGATTGTGTAGTAAAAGAAAACTGTACATTAAAAGCTGAAAATGAGAAATTAACAATAGAAAGCAACAAGGTTAGGGAAGAAGTTAAGAAATATGATGAAGTTAAGATAGAACATATAGGATTAAGAAAGAGAATTAAAGACCTTAGTGATTGTTTAGCCAAATTCACAAAAGGCAAGGATAACTTAGAAAAACTGTTAGGAAATCAAAGAATGGGAAATAGTAAATATGGATTAGGATATTCACATGAGATAGGTCAAAACTCCACCTCCAAACCTATGAAAATTAATCACACATCACATAATCATGAAAAATGAGTAGAAAAATTTAAAAATAGATCTCACCAAAATTATGGATATAGAATGTATAACACACATTATGATCATAAAAGGTATAACTTTGAACCTAAGTTTAACAATGCTAGACCTTATTCTTATTATAGGACTTCACATTCTTTTAAATACTATGTAATATGCGATTATTGTTGTAAAAAGGGGCACACCTCAAGAAAATGCTTTGCAAGAATGGAAGTTGACAATGGATAAAAAACATGGATAAGAAAAGATACCAATGCTATGAAAACTTAAGTGCTTAAAATTACATATTGATTCTTGAATGTAGGTATGTTTAAAAAATACAATTTTGGACACAAAATGGTTCCTTGATAGTGGATGCTCAAGACACATGACCGGTAATCCCTTATTACTTAATAACTTGGAAATAAGAAATAAAGGATATGTTACTTTTGGAAATGATAAAAAGGGAAAAATAATTGGTGTTGGCGATATAGACAATAATAATAGCAATGTGATTGAGAATGTGCTTATGATTGATGACTTAAAATTCAACTTGATTAGCATAAGTCAAATATGTGATAAAGATCTTGATGTATTGTTTAAACGAGAAAAATGTGTAGTTATTGATCCAATATATGGCAAAATCGTTCTTACCGGTTCTAGGCATAACAATGTGTATACACTTCATTTGTGTGATATTATGGAGCAAGAAATGAAATGTCTTAGTGTGGTACATGACACAACTTGGTTGTGGCATAGAAGACTAGCTCATGTAGGAATAGATCACATAAATGATCTAGTAACTAAAGAACTAGTTAGAGGCTTACCTAAACAAAAATATGAAAAATACAAACTTTGTGATTCATGCCAATATGGAAAACAAACTAGAAGTATATTTAAACCTAAACACATGGTAACTACTTCAAAAACCTTTAGAATTAATACATATGGATTTGTTTGGACTTTCACAAACTACAAGTTTAGGTGGCAAAAGATATGCATTTGTAATAGTAGATGGCTATTCTAGATTCACTTGGGTAATATTCTTGGCACATAAAAATGATACCTTTAAAGAATATGCAAGACTATTTAAAAGGGTTCAAAATGAGTTGAGTTTAAATGTGGTGAAAATAAGAAGTGATAATGGAACCGAATTTGCAAATGAAAGCTTTATAAATCATTGTGATGAACAAGGAATTACTCATAACTTCTCATTAGTTAAATCACCTCAACAAAATGGAGTAGTTGAATGAAAGAGTAGAACACTTCAAAAAATGTCTAGAACTATGCTTTATGAAAATAACTTGCCAAAATATTTTTGGGCTGAGCAGTTAACACCGCATGCTATGTAATGAATCGTGCTTTAATTAGACCATTGTTGAAGAAAACTCCATATGAACTAGTATATAAGAAAACTCCAAATATAGGATATTTTAGAGTATTTGGTTATAAATGCTTCATTTTAAATGTAAAAGAAAATTCGATAAGAAATCGGATGAAGGAGTATTCTTAGGTTATTCAGAAGTTAGAAAAGCATATAGAGTATATAACAAAAGAACCATGATAGTAAAGAAGCAATTCATGTAAACTTTGATGAAGGTAATGCAAATAAAAATCATGAAGAAAGTGATGAAGAAATAGGAATAGAAGAAAATCCATCTAATGAACAAGATAAAAATGAAATAGATAACAATTCATCTCAACAAATTGATCTTCCTCCCAAAGATGAAATTCAAACATTAAGTGAAAGTCCACAAAAGAGTGATATTCCAAGAGCTTGAAAATTTATTCAAAGTCATCCAAAAGACTTAATCATAGGGAGTCCCTCTAGAGGCGTCAACACAAGGTCATCATTGCATTTAGATAATAACTTGGTCTTCCTCTCACAAATTGAGCCAAAAGACATAAATGAAGCTTTAAAAGATGATAATTGGATTGTAGCAATGCAAGAAGAATTAAACCAGTTTGAAAGAAGTAGAGTTTGGAATTTAGTAGAAAGGCCAAAAGATACTTCAATCATAGGGACTAAATGGATATTCAGAAATAAACTAAATGAAGTAGGAAGTATAGTAAGAAATAAAGCTAGATTGGTGGCTCAAGGGTATAGGCAAGTGGAAGGCATAGACTATGATGAAACCTTTGCTCCCGTAGCAAGGCTTGAGTCTATCTGCATGTTACTTGCATATGCTTGCTTTAAAGGATTTAAACTTTTTCAAATGTATGTTAAAAGTGCCTTCTTAAATAGATATATTCAAGAAGAAGTATATGTAGAAGAACCTCCTGGATTTGAAAGTAACAAATTTCCTAATCATGTATATAAACTGGTCAAAGCATTATATGGACTAAAACAAGCTCCTAGAGCTTGGTATGAAAGACTGAGTGGATTTCTAATAGAAAAGAACTTTCATAAAGGCATAATAGACACTACATTGTTTACTAAGTATTGTGATGATGAATTGCTAATTGTACAAATATACGTTGATGACATAATATTTGGTGCTTCAAATGAATCATTATGTGAAGAATTTTCAAACCTAATGAAAGACGAGTTTGAAATGAGTATGATGGGCGAATTAACATTCTTTCTTGGGTTACAAATAAAACAAATGGATGATGGTATTTTCATAAGTCAAGAAAAATATACTAAGGAGTTACTTAAAAAATATCGTATGAAAGAATCAAAACCTAATGGAACACCTATAAGTACTTCAACTAAATTAGATAAAGATGAAGATGGTATAAAAGTTGATGAAAAACAATATACGGGAATGATTGGAAGTTTGCTTTACTTAACGGCTAGTAGGACGGATATTATGTATTCTGTGTGCTTATGTGCTAGATTTCAATCATGTGCCAAACAATCACACTTGTTAGCTGTAAAAAGAATACTTAGATATCTCAAAGGAATGATAGAACATGGATTATGGTACCCTAGGACAAACACCTTTGAACTAATTGGATTTACCGGTGCCAACTTTGCTGGGTGTATGGTTGATAGGAAAAGCACGAGTGGAACGTGTCAATTCCTAGGAAAGTCTCTTGTATCATGGTCAAGTAGAAAACAATCTTCCGTATCCTTACCAACGGCAGAAGCTGAATATATAGCAGCCGGAAGTTGTTGTTCTCAAATTCTTTGGATGAAACACACTCTCTTTGATCTTGGTTTAGATTTTGGGTTTGTATCCATTAAATGTGATAACACCAGTGCCATTAATCTAACCAAGAATCCCATTCAACACTCTAGATCAAAACACAATGACATTAAACATCATTTCATTCGAGATCTTGTTCAAAATAAGGAAATCAATATAGAATATGTTTCCATTAAAGAACAATTGGCGGATATCTTTACCAAACCACTTCCTGAGGATCAATTTTCTCTATTAAGAGATAACATTGGTGTAGTCCAACTTAAGTGATCCGAAAACATTGATTTTATTTCAAAAAAAATCTTTTTAAAGAATTGGAAAGTTTTGGATACCTGTTTTGGACGTATAGAACTGTCCGAACCTAATCATCAGGAATGGGTAAAATTTTTTAGAGTTTCGGACGCTGGTTTCGGACGACCAGACCGTCCGAACCTAAACTTCAGAGAGAGGTAAAATTCTCTAGAGTTTCGGACGACACTTTTGGACGACCTCCAATGTTTCGGCCATCCGAAACTGTCGATTTAGGATTAAAAATCCTGATTTTTCAACACTTTTCCAAAATCTATTCAAAAGCTTCCAAAACCCTTTTTTCCCCATTCGAATTCAAATCTTGAGTTTTAACCGATTATTCTCAAATTTGTTCTATTAAAATCATTCCCTCTTATCTAAAGAACACTTTTACCGATTCCAATCACAAGATTTCACGACAAACTTCATCAAATTGATTCAAACCCTACAATTTGGGTCAAAATTAATTTTTCTAGCTTCGGTGTTAGTTGATTGAATTTTTCAATCAAAGTGTGTTTTCTACCTCCACTCAAGCATCTAGTACTTCTTAAGTCCTTATCATGAGTTCTTCAAGGGGTCGAAAGAGGACAAAAGTTATGGCTCCCGCACACATCCAACATGGTAAATCAACTGTTCCAAATCCTTCATCACCTTTTGTCAATGATGAGTGTGCCGCTAAGTATAATAGCTATGTGAAGAATCAAAAGAAAATAGTTATTCCTAGAGTTGTTAGGAAAGAGGAGTTTAATGTTTTTTCAAATATTTTAGAATTATTTGATTACCAGGATTGGAATGAGGCGTTGTTTTCCAATGAGCCTGTGTATACCTTGCTAGTGTATGAATTCTTTGCCAATTTACACTCTAAAATTGAGCAAGTTGGAGTTGATCGTCTCTACACTAGGGTAAATTCTGAGGACATTGATTTGACTCCCGAAAGTCTTAAAAAATTGTTCAAAACCGATCATCCCACTACTCTAGCTAAAGATGGCAAGAAAGTCATTCAGTATTTTAGGCTACATTATTGGGTTGATGCATCTCATGGATTCAATTTTAATGACTTAGTGGCTAGTGTGTTCAATGGGGAGACGTTTGCTAGGGCAAGTGAGGCTCCTGTCAAGAATTTGAGTCCTCAACATCGTGTGTTACTTCATGTCCTCACAAAGGTAGTTCTTCCTAATCAGGGTCACAAGACCGATCCCAACACCATGAATCTCTATCTTTTGTATGCCCTCCTTAAACAAATTCCTCTGGATTTTGGCTATCTCATGATTAAATACCTTGGCATTCATATTAAGGATCAACGTAGAAGTCTGCCCTATGGTATGCTTGTTACCAAGATTCTTAGGTCTAATGGTATCCTATTAGAAAACCAAGCCATATATCCCGTGTCTCCTCGCAACTACTATGATCCAGTCTTTCTTAGGACCATGGGTATATATGTGGTAAATGGTGCTTGGACATTCGACAAGCCAATTCAAGGCCAAGACGATCATGAAGACATAGAAGGGAGTGATAGTGAGGGGGAGGATCAAGGACATGAGGCACCGGATCCTGCGAGAGCACGTAATGTGGATGAAGATTTCAAGACCCTTATTCAAGGGTATTTTGAGTCCTTAGGTGATCGCATTGATAGTGGCATCACCAGAGTGCATGCTAGGTTGGATAGTAGCATGGCCGAAATACGTGGTCAATTGGATGCATTGACTATTCGAGTTGATGACTTGGGGAGCGAGATTCACTATGGCCCTGAGGTTCTCATGACGGACGAGCAAAGGGATGCACTTGCTCAAGCTCGCCTCAAAGGGAAGGCACCGGCACGTGCTAGTTATATTCTTCAATGTAATAGACTAGGTTGATGGTTAAAGCTTTCTTATGTTTAAATTGGTAGATGTTCTTTTATTAGTGGCTTGGCGGATACTTGATAATTCTTTTGGATATTTGGTGGATTTTCTTTGATGGTGCATTATATTATGGTTATTGTGCTTATATATTGGGTTTCTATGCTTTGAAAACTTTGGAAAATGGTATATTGTGCTTTCTTTTGTCTTTTCTTGGGTTGTTGACAGGTGGAATTGGTCTACAAACAAAGGGCACTCTGTCAAAATTTTTCCCAAATTTATTGAACTTAACCATTTTTTTGTTGCCTAGCCACCCATTAGGTTACGAGTGGAAAGGTAGTCCTATGATTAGTTGATGTTACCCTCATTTTATATATTGTTGTTCAAAGAGGAAAGGAAACAAGGCAATGCAAAGATGCTTTGTCTTGTATGTGCTTATTGTTTTAACGCTCTTATTTTGATGATGCCAAAAGGAGGAGAAAAATAAGAATGAAGGTGGACAAAAGATATTAAAGAATGTAATCAAGTAATGAAAATGAAAACACGTAAGGGGGATAAAAATGAAAGAAAAATGAAGAATGAAAGGGGGAGAAAAATAAAATAAAAAGGAAGTACACATTTAGGGGGAGCACATATCAAAATGATCATGCATTAAAGACATATTTAACTTATTACACATGTTATTTATTCCATCACATAATTGGTTTGTCATCATAAAAAAGGGGGAGATTGTGAGACCTAGGATCTTAATCTTACTTATTTTGACGTTTAACAAACAATTATGTTTATGCTAATGGTTCAAAAAGTGTTTCAATGTGATAGATAATGCAAAGAAGCCAAGCATGGAGCTTTACAATATGGAGAAGGGATTGGAAGTGAAAAAGAATTGGAAGTTTGGTAAATTAGGTTATTTCCCCAACCCTAAACCCTAATTTGTGTAAATAGCTCAAGAAGTTGATTTACTCTTTTAAGGCTCAAGTAAAAATGATTTCAAAATGTTTTTAGTCGTCAAATGAACTTCAAAAGAAGTAGTAAAAGTAAGGAACATACTTGCACAAAGTCACACATAGTTGCACAAATGATTTGAAAAACGAAAATTGAAAACAAGTTGAAAAAAATAGGATCGGAAGCTGATAACATACTTTCGGCCGTCCGAAAGATAGGCTCGGACGCCCCTCTAGGTCATTTGATCATCCAAAAATTTTGTGAAAAATGAAGCAACTCTGAAGTTTATGTTCAGACGGTGCAGAGCAGTTTCGGCTGTTCGAAACTTAGGTTGGGATGACTCCTTGGAGTTTCGGCCGTCCGAAAGTGTCTCGATAGGGTTTTATATGCTTTCAGTTAAATAGGTTCGGACGACTCCAAGAGTCCGAAATACCGTCCGAAAGTCGTTTTCTCAACATAACGGCTAATTTTTGAAATGTCAAATATATACGTTTTTTGTCATCTTTTGAGATAGTTTAAATACAAGCAAAAACATGAACGTAAAAAGATACACAACACTTGATTCCCTGAGCTTCTAATCTGATAAATACTCTCTACAACTCTTGCACTTCACTTTGAGTTTACAAGAAACAAAAGATTAAAAGTTCTTGAGCTTTCTTTGAGTTTTCACTTCATTCTTGAGCTATATAGTTTGAGTTGTAATATTCATCATAGGAATCATACTGTGAGATTCAATTTATCTTATTCACCCTCATTGAGGGTTGTTATTTCATTCTTAAATAAACATTGTGAGTGATTGTAAAAGGTTTCTCAAGTGAGAGTAAAAACCTAGAACTCATAGCTTGGGATAGCTAGTGAGAAGGTTGAACCTTGGTTTGTTTTAAAAGTGGTTCTTTTGATCTCACCACTGAAAAGAGATCAGATTATAGTGAAGAGGTTTGAAATCCTAAGTTAGGAAACTTAGGTAGTGGATGTATATCACTCCAAGGGGAAGTCTTGAACCACTATAAATCGATTGTATTTTTATTATTTACAGCTTTCATTTTCACTCTTATCTTGCCTTGTTTATGCTTTGATTTGGTGAAGTTGAATTGGAGTATTAATTCATAGTGTTTCTGGTTCAATATTGTTGGATATTACACTTGTTGCTATTCACACAACTCACTCATTGTTGTTGAATTTGAATTGATTAGTATACTTAATTTTTAGAAACCTAATTCACCCCCTCCTCTTAGGTTGCCTTGGAGCTAACATTCACAAATGGTTACCACTTCACATTTTCTATATACGCATGAAAACCAACCAACTAGAAAGCATTCACATCAAATTAGACCATGGAAGTTCAAGAAAGTATTTCCCATGGGGAATAGAGTTCAATAAATCACAAGGGAATAAGCTCATACCTTATATTGTGCAAATATGAGTGAATAGTGACTTGTTGGAAACTTGGTACTAAAATAGCGGTGCTATATAAACATATTGTGAGTGTGTGTAAGTTGTGGTTTGTGATGTACAAGAGAGAGTAGAGAATGAGTGAGGTGTGCAAGTGAGTGCCACACCATGACTTTGGGTCTTGGTGGCGTATAATGTGTCTTGTTAGTAGCACTTTGACAACAGCCCTATACTTATCATTTTGTTGCTTTTGCTTGACACTCATGCACACAAGACAACACTAACTACTTAAAACAAAAAACTAGGAACTCAAACAACTATTTATTCAAGAAAATTAGAGTAAGTAGTTCTGGATTTATTCAGTTTCCAGCTAGACTTTATTCATGAAGCCTCCTTCAAGATTCGGAGCACCCAGCTGTATACCAGAAAAATGCTCTTTCATAATCACTCTTTTTCCTCCAATATGGCACTTGACAAATATTTTCAAGGAGGCACATAAGCTTATACATATAGTGAGCAACCTCTACAGATTTCACTTTGAACCACTGAAGCTCCCCTATTGGAGGCACCTCCTTAACTTCTTCCACCATGCTTGGCTCTATAACCCTGCAAGGCTACCAAAGATTATGCATCTATTGTCTCAACAAATTCATCAGTAATTTGAAAGATAGATGCATCAATAAAGCAATTCTCCACTATATTAGCTATTTCTTTACAAAGCATCAAATCTTCATCACCTAAACTAGCATAGGGATCATTTGATGTCTTTCATTTGTTAACAAAAGAAGGTTCACTATGCACATTTAACAAAGGTATCTTATTGTTCTTTGTTTGTTGGCCACTATCTACAGCTTTAGATTCATGCATATTTTCAAAAGTTGGTGCCTCAACAAAATTCTCAATCATCATGTTATCATTTTCTTTAACAAATGCAACATTATTTTCATTTATGCTAACACAATGATCAATGAAATGTGTCTTTGTATAATTCACATGGCACTCAAGGGAAGAAACATCTAAAGGAAATCTACCAATATCATTGTTCTCATGGAATTCCATAGAGTCAATATAAAACCTAGCATTAGACACACCCCTTATTTTGACAGTAAGAAACCAAAAGGCCCTAAATTCATCACTAGTAAGCTCATCACAAGAGACATCATTCTAATCAGAAGAAATCAAACTTTCATGCACAAAAAAATCATCAACAGAGTACTCATGTATACCATTCTCAACATTTGTAGACTCCAACTCCCTTGGATACTTTAAACCACAATTAACATTTGCATTTATATCAAAATAATTTTCCTCGGGAGTTGGTGTTTTAGTAAGGAGAGATATATCTTATGAGTGGCCTTGAGCATCTTGAACTGGTGTGTCAATTTGTTACCATATGTTGCTCATTAAGGCATTGATTTGATCAATTATCTATTGTTGCCTTTGAGAATCCTCTTCCATTTGAGCCAACCTTGTTTCACCATATGCACTTCTATCAAATCTGTCCAAAATTTGAGACAACATGACTTCCATAGAAGGTTTTTGTTCTTGAACGAGATGAGCCAGCGCTCTATTATTGGTTATGCCATGGTTCATGATAAATTGGTGGAGAGAAGTTTCCAAATACTCCAGGTGTTGGTCATGTGTTAACCACCGTATTTGATGGGCAATCATGATAAGGCTCAATAAAGTCCCCAAACCACCTAGACATACTTGGTCTATTGTGGTGTGCACAATTCAACTTCAGTTAAGATCCAAGTATCCACATGCACTTGCCAAAAACTAAGCAAAGTAGACTTAACCAAGAAAAAATATATGAAACTAACTACTACACAACAATAACACACAAGGAATAAGAAACAACGAAAAAATAGAATGAAAAAAACACAAACTAACAAGTCAAGAAAACAAACAAGTTCCAACAACTGTGCCTTCCCCTACAGCGGTGCCAAAAATTGGTGCATGTAGTCGTGTACTGCCAATTTTGCCCTAAAACACTAATGCATTAGTGGTAAGAGGGATCGTATCAACAGGGAAGGATTGGCTATCAGATGACTGTTTGTTCTCAATTATCTACTATCTATAATGCAAGTAAAACAAATGCGAAATGATAATGTTCAAACAAGAGTAAGGGTACTGCCATGAGGAGTTGCCCTTTAATGGTTTCGTTTACTAGTGCAAAATGATGAGGGAATTATACTGCTTGTGACATGAATTTTGAGCAGTCGGGTGACTCACTCTAGCCCAAGTCACATGCCCTAAAATTTTCACGGGCGAGACAAGTTTTAACTTTCACGGGCGAAATGAAAAATATTTGAGTCCAGAATTTTAAAATTATCTTAATAAAAAATAAATTCTTTCTAAATGGAAGTAATAATCAAATTTTATTGGATATTATTCGATTAATGATGAGCTATATATTTCTTTCAAAATTATATTGGGAATATACCCTAAATATTGCATTTGATCTTTTAAATTATGTTCCATTTAAAACTATCGATTCTACCTCATATGAGATATGATATATAGGAAAGACCAAAATGTTTGGAAATATCCTATAATTATTAAAAGGTAAAATCAGATAAATTTGATACAAACTTTAATATATACAATTTTGTGGAATGTCCAAAAGAAAGTTTTGAATATTACTTCTATAATCCCAATAGGCACAAAATGTTTGTCTCAAAACATGTTATATTTCTAGAAATAAAAGTTTATTCTAGAAAAGGCAAATGGGAGAATATAGAATTTAATGGAGTTCTTAAACCATAATTCTCTGCTTGCAGTTTTACCACTAAGATCTGGAAAATCATGGGTGCAGAAGTTGGTATTCATTCACACTCTATCTCCCTTTATAGTAATTTACATCACTGGTGGAATGTTGAAGCTAAAACTGAAATACAGGCCTTCTTGCATAAAATAATCCCCTCATTAATTTGCAGGGCTACTTGGAATATGAGGAACAAAATCATTTTTGAAAATGCTAAGCCTAACCAGAATTTAGTTATACAGAATATTTTTAATTTGGTTAAGCAAATTCTGTCACTCAAATGTCAAATAACGGAAATTCAACCATTGGATTGGAGGGGCTTTTGGTTCACTGTTCCCAAGATTAGGAGAAGAGTACAAATCATCATGATTAAGTGGATACACCCCCTGACACCCCACAGATTAAGATCAACATTGCCTCCTCCACTTCAGGTGATCGAATTACTGCAGCAGGGCTGGCTAGAAACTCTGAAGGTAAGCCTCTTTTCCAGATTTCCCCATCTGGTTGTCCTTCTCATAAAACTAATTTACAGGTGGAGACCAGCATTTGTTTGGAAGGAATCAGGTTAAGTAAGACCCTGGGGCACCACCACATCCATATAGAGACTAATTCCAAAGTGCTCTTTCAAGCTGTTAATCAACAAAATGCTTGGAGATTCAGAAAGTGGGAATCAAGCCTGCAACAGATTCGAGCTCAAGCCTCCATCTCTTTCATTCCCAAGGCTGCCAATAGTCCAGCCATCTACTTGGCTCAGCATCATAACCCAAATAAGGATATCCTGGAGAAACTATGCCAAGCTAATAGATCATCCTGCCCAGTTGTTTCCAGGAAGAGAAGCAGCTCATACATGCTCAATAATGTTGATGTCTTGGCATTCTAACAAGGGTCACCTACTACTTCTGAGCTCAACTGAGGGGGTTCTTCCCTTGGAGATTGCCTTATCCTAAAGGAGCTAAGAGATATGCTCTGCTCCTACACAGCAAGGGGAGCCAGCCATGTTGATCACAATATATCAGGTACTATTTTTGGGGGCGGTCTGCTAGTGTTAGGACTGCCTCATGAATTCAGGCTCCTACCTACTGCAGTTAGGGTAGGTTCGCCACCTTTATGTTATGAACTATCCCTGGAAACTAAGTCCTGCGATTGGGAAAGGAACAACACTCATGCCTTATGTGTGCTCTTGGAACCCAACTTCAGCCCAGGACTCCCTGTGATTGGGGAGGAAATAGCAAGCCTTATTTCTGCTAGGCTGCACTCCAAGACAAGGACTCATTTACAACCTTTTTTGGCTCAATTATGTATTTACTACTGAAAGGATAATTCATTTCCAAACAACAAAGTCTTCATCTATTTGTGGCCTGGTTTATACTACCTAATTAAATGCTTAAGGAGTTTTTCTCTTTTTTTGCTCTTCAAAAAAAAATGGTGCGGGTAGTCGTGTACAACCAATTTTTTCCTAAAACACTAATGCAGTAGTGGTGAGAAGGATCGTGTCCACAGGGAAAGGTTGGTTATCAGATGACTGTTTGTTCTCAATTGTCTACTGTCTAGGATGCAAGTAAAACAAATGCGAAATAATAATGTTCAAGCAAGAGTAAGGGTACTGCCTTGAGCGGTTCCAATGTTCAACGACCCTTTAATGGTTTCATCGACTAGTGCAAAATGATAAGGGAATTTTACTGCTTGTGACATGAATTTCAAGTAGCCGGGTCACTCACTCTAGCCCAAGTCACATGCTCTAAAACTTTCACGGGCGAGACAAGTTTTAGCACAAGTTTAGTTCCTAGATCCCTACCCGAGCATGATAATTCTAATTCACTTCTTGATCTTTCCTAGGGTAAGGCAAATAATCAATTAATGACTTCAAATTATCTTACAAGGATCTTTCTAAGTCTTTTTCAATAGATATAGTAACAGTTATCAGTGGGCACCGCACAAATGTAACAGCGAACAAAACAAGACTACAAACTTATCAACAATGATTTATCAGACTCAGTTTATGCACAATTCAATACCTATTGCTCGGATCTAGACTCAATTCAAGTTGATACCACCAATTAAGCCAGATCTCATCAATTCAAGTTGTTCCAGATGAATTTCACAATCATTAAGTAGATAAAGTCATTCAAACACAAATCGAATAAAATTAAGTTGTCTCAACCATTAAAAGGTCTAAGAAAATCAAATCCTCAAAGCAGTAAAATCTTTAGAGATGAAGTACGGAGAAAGAAACAGAGAAAACAAGTCTACACTAGCCTAAACTAAGAAACCCTAATTTTTCTCTCTCCTCTCTCCACTTGTGCCACTCCGTCTCCTTTCATTGATGATCCTCTCTCTCTATCTTTATATCATGAATTTTCCCTTTTGAGCTGACGTGGAAACATCTTGGTGGCCGCGTGTTTTCTCTTCAATTAGCTCTGTAATGCATGTCCTACATAATTCAGAAGATGAAAGTGAGGTCATCTCATTCCAAATTATCACCAAGGATTAATTAAATATTAAGGAAGAAAATATCAAACACTTAGGAGCAAGAATGTCAAAGTGCCTTGGATAATTTTGCCAAGTACAACTCATGTATAGAGAATGTGTGCAAACGGTGCTTGGTGTGCTGAGAGCTTAGTACAAGTGTGTGCGTGAAGTGCTTGGCGTGCATGAAGTGCATGTGTGTATGGGGTGCTTGGTGTGCTTGTAGTGCCAAGTGTGCTTGGTGTGTGCGATTGGTGCATGTGTGCTGAATGCGTAAGTGGGGCGGTGAGTGTGTGCGAGATGCAATGATGAGTGGTGTGAGGTATGTGCTGAGTGTTGTTAGTGGGCGGGCGCACCGAGTACGAGTGCTTGTGGGGCAGATGCACATCATGTGTGCATGAAGGTGTGGACACACGGTGCATCCGCACCTTGTGTGCATGTGTAGGGGCGGAAGCACCAGTGCGTGTGCATGCATGGGTGGGCGCACGGTGTGCTCGCCCGTGTTGTGTGTGCATGTGTGGATGAACGCATAGTGCATCCGCCCGTGTGTTGCATGAGTGTGTGGATCTTGAGTGTTGTGCTTAAATGCTTGAAGGCTGTGAAACTTATGAGTATTTGTGAGTCATTCGTGTGTGCTATGAGTTTGTGAGTGCTTGAGAGTGCGATTGTGTGCCAACACTTGCACTACAATTGATACAAGTGGAAATGACATCATTTATGCACCAATGTTTATACATTCTTTCACAAACTCCACTACTGTTACTCAATTAATGATTTATCGAAAACAACACTACATATGTCAAAAGAACATCTTAGAACTCACAAAATCACAACAAATTAATATGTATAAGTCAGTACGAAACTTACTTATCATAAAAAGAGATGGAACTAGAGCTTGTACCTCATGGTTATTGGATAGGACATGAAACTCACAATACACAACTAAAATGTAGGTTTTGAAGGATAAGTCATCTACATAAGATGATGGTTTTATCATTAAGAATGATAAACCTACTATCTACAAAATATCAAAGTCTTATTTGAAAAAAACTTTGATAAGTGTTTTCGAACCATCAAATCTAAAATAGATTCCACGTATGACAATAAGGTGTAGACCTTAGTCAATCCACCTGAAGGAATAAAAGCCATAGGGTGTAAGTAACTCTTTAAAAGAAGATAGACATGGATGGTAATATTTTTACCCATTAAGCATTAATATTGGTCACTAAAGGTTACATAAAATCATAGTATTAACTATGATGAATCCTTTTCATCCATTGCCATGTTGAAATCTATTAAAATTTTACTTGCTATAATTACATACTTTAGTTTAGAAAAATAAAGTTAAGACAGTTTTTCTTAAAAATAATTTGCAAGAAGAGGTGTATTGATACAATTTAAGAGTTTTTATATCTAAATACCCTAATAAATTATGCAAATTATAAAAGTCCATTTATGGGCTAAAGCAAGTTTTTAAGAGTTTGAATATTTGTTTCGATGAGATAATCAAAAAGTTTGATTTTATCAAAAATAAATAGGAATCTTGTGTATACAAAAGATTAATGACAGTACTATTGAATTTCTCATATTATATGTAGATTACATATAAATAATGGGAATGTACGTAACTACTCTTAAATTAGCTAAGGTGTGGTTGTTCAAAAACTTCTAATGAAAGATTTTGGTGAAACAACTTATGCATTGAGAAAAAGTCTATTGACATAGATTTGATAAGTTGTTTGGTCATATACAGTCAATATAAATATAAATTGATAAGATGTTAAAGAAGTTTAACATGCATGAATTAGTTTAAAAGGTTTACATTCCTATATTTAATGGAATTTACCTTAAGACATATGTCCAAAGACTGATATTAAGAAATATAATGTGCAATCTGTTCTTAAAAGGTAAGATCGATAATGTATGCTATATAAGACAATATGTCTCCTACACTCTAAGTGTTATGAGTATATTTCAATCCAATACTAGTAAAAGTCACTAGAGGTGGTCAAGAATTTCCTTAAATACTTGAGAAGAATTAATTATCTATTCTTGAAAGTTGAGCCTAATATGTCTGGATACATAGATACTAGTTTTCAATCTTATAAAGATGATTACAAGTATGAAGATGGATATGTATTTATCCTAAAGATAAATGTTATTATTTGGAAAGGTTCCAAATATATTATAACAATAGATTTTACAATAGAGATTAAGTAAATGGCTGCTTGAGAAGATGCTAAAATATTGTTTGGATAGAAATAGTTTCTTCAATAGTTAAGGAACTAAGGTCTCATCAATGATCCAAACATACACTAAAAGTTTATCATTTGATTAGAGTAATCATTGGTAGAATTTAAGTAAAGATAGAAGAGGTTCCTGCAAAGAATAATATAATTATTCCATTGACTAAACCATCATCCCAAAAGAAACATGATAGTCATGTTTTCTCATTCGGTTTAGAGTACCAAATGATTAGTTTGAGTCATAATGGAATAATGATTATGTACTTTTATGCAATAATGATATGGCATATTTATCATCTTGTAAAATATATATGTTGATATATATACAATAAGATAAAGTCCTTAGAATAATATTTATTATTCTTAAATTTCCCTGGTCACAGTATTAACAATAATAAAGACATTGTTAATGCAGATAGACTAGCATATATAGTGATATATAGGTGAATCATTGGAAACTGAGTTCACTGGAATGATCCACTTAGAGATTTCCGTATCATTAACTATTTGAGTGCTAATGGTATAATCTCTATGTGATAGTAGTGTAAGCGATTCTTTGACTTGAGATCATAAGAGTATTTTTAGTGTGGATGTAATGTTTTGTCTTTATTTATCTATAACCGTAACTGGTTATGTGATCGGTAGACATTGGATGTAGCAAGAAACACGGATCGATAGTTTATGATCTATATAAAATTCATCACTCCTAATAGTGGGAGAGAATATTCTTTTTGGCGCTACTTGTTCAACTTCAACTCAAAATGTGCATATTTAGTAAGTGAATTTGGAAATATTCTAAATTTATTTACGAGGAGTTGAATTTCAGTACAAGAAAGAAATATAATTAGTACAATAAAGAGTTGACACTTATACTTTATTCTTGTACTAATTCGTATATAGGATGGTGAAAGGATGATAATTACATGGTACCTAGTTCATGGATAGTTGAAGTCGATCAATTGACTTTTCCTAACTCTTGGGTGATCATGATGTCTTGGCTAGAGGCCACTCTTGGTCTATAAATATGAATGAATTAATTATTGAATTAATGATAGATTAAAGTTGTTTAATTTATCCTATCTTAGAAACTCCGTGGCTAAATTGTCTTTAGTCCAAATGGGAGTTTGTTGGTTTTGTACAAAAGCCAATTTAATTCTAAGATTATTATTTATATTTATTGCCAAGTGATTAAGAACCTACAGGGTCACACACAATAGAATTACGTTTTGGGTTAAAATGATTTACATAATTATATGATAATTATGGAATCTATTATGCTTTTGTTCTCTTTTGGAAAGTGGACATATTTTGGTAATAATTCGTTTCTTGTTTGACAAGACAACCTTTTTGGAAGGTTGTATTATTATATATAGATGCTTAATATTAGGTCGAGATAACACAACTCTCTCATTAAGAAATTCCATATATAAGAAAATTAGTTTTTCTTATTAAATTTCTTAAGTGTTGTTTAGAGGGATCTAACTTAATAACTTAGCATTAAATCAATCCTTTGAGGATCCCAAAAGTACTTTGTGTGGATTACCATTAGAGGTCGAACACTTGTACGGGTGTTCAATATTCGAGTTAAACCAAATATCTGACCGAATTCAAATTCACCGAACTCGAATTATTCGAATTCGAATTCGTTTAAGGTAAACGGAATTCGAATTTTGGTTAATGGTTTGGTTTTCGAGTTTAGTTTCCAATTCGAAAATCATACCGAAAACCGAATTCATATATTAAAAATATATATTAATATAAAATATTTTATAAAATATATAATATTTAACTAAATTACTGTTTTGAATCATAAATTGTGATATAATTTGATAATTTGATTTAATTTAACACTAAATTCGAGTCCAGTTTCTTTGCATTAATTCGGTTAATTTGAATGAAGATTTGATTTTTAAATTCAAATATCATTTTCGGTTTATTCGAATTCAATTCGAATTCGAACTGAAAACCGAATTCGATTTCAATTCAAATTGGTTTGGTTTTCAAATTTGAGTTTAGAGATGTTCAAACCGAACAAACTGAATCAAACAACTCGAATAACTCGAAAACCGAACCGACGAACACCCCTAAACACTTGTGCTGCTTGTTGATCAATTAAACCTCGCTCAAGGATTTCGCTAGCATCTCTCGAGGTATATTTTATATAGATTATCATTAAAGGTCTTGTGAAAATCAATTATAATATAATTGTTATATTTTCCGCTGCGTTGTTACTATGTTGATTTCCTTACATCTCACAAGTTATATATAGTATAGATACTTAACATTTTTAAATTTTAAATATAATGAAATTATTTTTAATAAATAATTTAAAATCAATATTTATGAAATTATTCAAACTATATTGTTTAACCTTTTAATATTTACACACACGATTAAATAACTCTTAAAAGAGGTTATGGTTCCAAGTTAACTATACCATATATGAAAAGTTCCAAAGTCCAGTTAACGATTAATGTAAAGTAACTGTTCTTCTTCCTCTTTTATTGATATTTAAAAAGACTAAAGCATTAGCATTTCAAATAAAAGTAAAAGTAAACTTAAAAAACCTTCATTGCTTAGTATTGCTAGAATTATTAAGTTGTGGAAGAGGAGTTGTATTCATGATTTTATTGTATAACTTGGAGACAGAGTTGGAAGGTGAGAAACTGGTTTCTTCAACCACAAAATAATTGATTGTTATTTTATTTTTGAAATTAATTCATAGAATGTTTTTTTATTTGTATTTTTGTTTTATCCATAATATGTTCTAAATTTTTAGAATCTAAAATTGAAATTTAACAGGGATAATATTGCTTAAAACAATTTATGATTTATTTTTAATTGATTATTGTATATTATGCTTATTGAATTGATTTAGTCTTAGTGCATGTAATTTTATAGTCAACTATTATATAGTTTGTCGTTTTATTTTACAATGAAAGTTAGGAACAAAATAATTATACAGTGAATAAATTTACTATAGATTTAATTACCTAAAACATCGTTTCTTAAGAATTTGTTTAACTTAATTATTGAGTATCCATTTTTAATGCATCCTAATTGGTTTGATTATCATACTATAAAAATCTGACGAGGTTGGTTTGGATAAAATTCGTCGGCTCCAAGAAAGAGTTGGAATTAATTTAGTGGATATTAGATAGTAAACTGAATTAATTAAAAATGACTTATTTTGTGAAATCAAAATTCTAGGTAACTTTTGTAATTGTTTGAATCCTTGCTTTAACTTTATTACAAGGTTTGATTAGTTATTTTTACTTTGTTTTGAGTTGAATTTTGTTTTACTTTTTATTTGAAATTTTCATTACCTATTTCTTCCAATTAATAGTAGGATTAGGACTTTTATTATTAATTGTTAGTCTCTCAGCACAAACTCACAAATAAATTGCTATATCAATGTCGATAGTGTCTACTTGTGCACATATTTAATTTTTCAACAATATTATACAAATCTCTTTACATTCCTCACGTAATTAGATGCATCGGATGCAGAGTAATTGTCCAATAACTTTTTGTAAGTCAACTTGTAGAGGTAGAAACAACCTATCTTGGCAGATTGTTGTTATGCACGATTAATTGATGACTCCTCACCAACAACTAACGATTTAGTCAAGTGTAAATTGAAACTCCCTCCTCAGGAATAATATTCACTAGCAAGATGTTAGACCTTTCTCAGGTTTATAACTCACGATATGAAAACAATGCAGTGTTCTCGATTTTCAATAATGAAAATAGTCTGTCTATTACAACTAAAAACAAAGCCTTTAAATAGGCTTACATCCAAATAACCTAATTAGTAAAACAATTACATAATTAATTAAAAATTAAAAAAATGCTAAATTACCTGGATATCGCGACATCAGGCTAAAAACCATAAAATAAAAAATCCTCATCTTCCTTGACGTCACGACATGGGTGGACGTTACGATATCGAGATCCTTCACGTCGCGACGTGGGTTGCTATCCACGCTTTCACCTCCAGATTCGTATCACAGTATATAATCTAAATAAAATAAAGAAAACTACAATTAAAAATGTGGCCACTCATAATTTAATTGCATTATATATATATATATATTTCATTTAATATTGTAAAGTTTAATTATAAATAGTATATCAAGGCATAATTTGCAAAAGCTATAAAGAGACTTATTTTTTCCTTTGTAGTTTAAATTTGATTTAACAAGTCCATATAATTTAGGATTCTATTAGAGTCGTGGTTACACATCATAATGATGTAAGAAAATCAAAATAGTAACAAAGTAGTGAAAAATGTAATAATTATATTATAATTGATTTCCACAAGACGTTTAATGATAATCTATATAAAATATACCTCGGGAGATGCTAGTGAAAGTCTTGAGCGAGGTTTAATCAATCAATAAACTGTACATGTGTTCAACATTTAACGGTAATCCATACGAACTATTATTGGGATCCTCAAATGATTGATTTAATGCTTAATTGGTTAATAAGTTAGATCCTTTAACCAACACCTAAGAAATGTAATAAGAAAATTTATTTTTCTTATTTACGTGATTTCTTATTGAGAGAGTTGTATTGTCAAGACTTAACTTTAATAATTTATTTATAATAATATAATCTTCCAAGAAAGCTTTCTTGTCTAACAAGAAACGAATTATTACCAAAGTCAATTCACTTTGCAAAAGTGAATATTAAATTATAATTAGATGCCAAAAACTAATTGTCTAACAACTAATGTCCATAATTATCATATAAATACATAAATCATTTTAACCCAAGAAATAATTTTATTGTGTGTGACCTTTTTCTTAATCATTTGGTAACAAATATAAATAATAATCTTAAAATTAAATTGGCTTTTGTACAAAACCAACAAACTTCCACTTGGACTAAAGACAATTTAGTCACGTACCTTCTAAAATAGGATATATTAAACAAGTTTAATCTATCATTAATTCAATAATTAAATCATTTATATTTATAGATCAAGAGCGGCTTCTAGTCAAGACATCATAACCATCCAAGAGTTAGAAAAAGTCAATGAATTGACTTCACTAATCTATGAACTAGGTACCATGTAATTATCATTCTTTCTCCATCCTATATACTTATTAGTACAAGAGTAAAGTATAAGTGTCAACTCTTTATTGTACTAATTATATTTAGTTCTTGTACCGAAATTCAACTCCTTGAAAATAAATTTAGAACTTTTCCAAATTTACTTACTAATTATGCGTATTTTGAGTTGAACTTCAAAAAGTGGCACAAGAAAGGAATATACTCTCCTACCATTATGAGTGGTAAATCCCACATTAACTATAAACTACCAATCCGTGCTTCTTGCTATGTCCAATGTCTATTGCTCACATAACCAGTTACGGACAAATAGAGTCAAAACATAACATTCACACTAAAGATACTCTTATAATCTCAAGTCAAAAGATCGCTCATGTAGAAATTATATCATTGGCACTCAAATAGTTAATAATATAGAAATCTCTAAGTGGATCATTTCAGTGAACTCATTCTCTAATAATTCACCCATATATCAACATATTGCTAGTCTATCTGCATTAAGAATGTCCTTATTATTGTTGATAGTATGAAAATAAAAATTCAAAACTAATAAATATTATTTTAAGAACTTTATCATATTGTATATATATCGACATATATGTTACAAAATGATAAATATGCCATATATTTATCGCATAAAAGTACATAATTATTCTTCCATTATGACTCAAACCAATCATTCAGGACTTTGTACTGAATAAATAAACGCAACTATAATATTTCTTTTGGGATAATGGTTTAGTCAATGGAATAATTATATTATTCTTTGCGTTGAACTCTTCTATCTTTAATTAATTTCTATCAATGATTACTCTAATCAAATGATAAAAATTTTAATACATTATTGGATCATTGATGAGAGCATAGTTTCTCAACTATTGAAAAACTATTTCCATTCAAATAATCTTTTAACAGCTTCTCAAGCAACTATGTACAGAGTCTCTATTGTAAAATTTGTTATAATTTATTTGGAACTTTTTCAAACAACAATATTTACATTTATGATAAATAAATATCCAACTTGATACTCACAATCATCTTTATAAGATTTAAAACTAGTATCAATGAATTCACACATAATTAGCTCAGCCTTCAAGAATAGATCCTTAATTCTTTAACTCACTAGCGTAATGTATATGTATGGGAAAAGATTGAGGAGATTTTCTCTCTAAAACTTTCCATTTTTAGAAAGTTTTCTCCAGTAGGGTTTTGTATAGCGGCCCTTCAGCATGAGGCTGAAGGGCAACCTCGGCTGTTTAAGCGGGTGGATTTTTTCCAGAAAGTTTTTTCTCAATTATTCAACAACACTGATCCTAGGACACAAATGAATTTTCCATTATCCACACATAAGGGAGAGGTCACAATAAAAATATCGAATATGGATATTGTAGGGCTTTTAGTTTCTTTCAGGCTAGCGTTAGTGGTAAGTTTTCTCATTGGCAACCTCTGCTTGAGGATCTACAAAAATTCTTTGCTAAGATGGATTTGAAGGGTACGATTGAGATCGGTCTAATAGATTATAGGCATGTTTTATTACGATTCTCTATTGAAGCTGATTTGCATAGAATTTGGACAAGAAGCATCTGGCAGATTAGGAGTTATTCTATCAGGGTGTTTAAATAGAGCCCATCGTTTCAAACCATGAAGGAATCCTCTATTGTTCTAGTGTGGTTTGCCCTTCCTAATTTTCCGTTTCACCTATTTGATAAGGGTTTCCTTAATTCAATTATGAGGGCAGTTGTTGTTCCTTTAACAATTTATGAGTCTACTTTGAAAGTTGTAAGAACTAGTGTTGCTACGGTTTGCGTGGAAGTGGACTTGCGGAAAGAGATTCTATCTCGAATCTAGATTGATCATGGTGATGATGGGGAGGGATTTTGGCAGAGAATAGTTTCAAAAAATTTACCTGCGTATTATTCAGTTTGCTGTCGACAGGGGCACGAGAAGGTACAATGTAACCTTTTGAAAGAATCTAGTAAGGATGGTCATAAACTTACAAAGCAATTGATAGAAAAGTTTGAGAAAATGAATGTGGTGATGCCTCATAGTGGGGGTGGTGATGCCTCATAGTGGGGTGTGGTGGTCAGAGATTTGATCAAAGGGAAGGAAGTAGTTGCGGACTATAATATAGTGGTTTAAACAGTTAATGGTGATCACCAACAAATTACAATAGCTTTTGGGAAATGGTTTTGAAAGAGAATGGCACACTGAATGCTAATCAATGACATATTATAATAGCTTATGGGCAAAAGGGTGAGAAATGGAAGGAAGTAATTGGAGAATGTTGTGGATTGGAGGTACTAATCGAAAAAAATAGTGATAAAAATATGCCTGTGAATACTGTGTAAGCTTCAGAATTGCATGTAGAACTTATATCTTTGAATAGTATTATGGTGGTTTCTGAATCTGAATAGAGGCCTGATGTAGAGATTACTAGGATGGTTGACACAGCTGTAACGGTGGAGGGTAAAAATTTTCTTTGAAGTATTCCATCTGGTTTTCTTAAGGTTATTAATCCTATTGTTGGAGGGGCACTAGATGCTTGGGTAGGAAAGGATTCAGGGCTATAGGAACTCTCAGCAGATGATTCTGGTTCTGAAACCTTGTCCATGAAGTGTCTGGATAATGAACGTGGGTTTGAGGATGTGGTACATATCCCATAACTTATGCATTTCCTCCATTTAGATACATCAACCACTACGACACATAAGTGCAAATCAAAGAGTAGTAAGTCTGATCGAATTCTCCGTTCACAGTTATGCTCCTCACAAGATTTTCCTACCTATGCTAATTAATGAATATATTATTTAGGAATGCAAAGGGGGTAGGGAATGAGGAAACATTAAGGCAAATTAGAAAGTTGAAAAAGGAACATAAATTACTGATGATATGTATTTTAGAGACTAAACTTTGGGTGATGGAATTAGAACATATTTCGGTGAAACTTAAGTTTGATTATGTTATGACAAATAATGAGGGTCGTATTTGGGTTTTTATACTCACCAAATCTAGGGTACAATATTTAGACAACATGAGCAGCACTTAACCTTATCAGTCCAGGTTGCGGAACAGGTACAACCGGTCTTTGTATCATTTGGACATGATCTTACCACCAGGTCTGGAAAGAAGGAGCTATGGTTGGATTTGGAGTGTCTAAATGTGGGAATTCTTCCTGGGCATTGGTGGGGGATTTCAATGTGATTATTGTACCAAATGAGAAGTGATGCAGGCAAAGTTTTAATCATTAGAAAGCGTAGGATTTTTTGACTTTCATGAATGCGATAGATCTTATTGACATTGGGTACACGGGAGCAAGAATCAAATGGTGTAATAATTGGAAACCACCTCCATGCATTTGGAAAAGGTTCGATCGTTGAAAAAGGAACATAAATTACTGATGATATGTGTTGTAGAGACTAAACTTTGGGTGATGGAATTAGAACATATTTCGGTGAAACTTAAGTTTGATTATGCTATGACAAATAATGAGGGTCGTATTTGGGTTTTTATACTCACCAAATCTAGTGTACAATATTTAGACAACATGAGTAGAACTTAACCTTATCAGTCCAGGTTGCGGGACAGGTAAACCGGTCTTTGTATCATTTGGACATCATCTTACCAACAGGTCTGGAAAGAGGGAGCTATGGTTGGATTTGGAGTGTCTGAATGTGGGAATTCTTCCTGGGCATTGGTGGGGGATTTCAATGTGATTATTGTACCAAATGAGAAGTGATGCAGGCAAGGTTTTAATCATTAGAAAGCGTAGGATTTTTTTACTTTCATGAATGCGATAGATCTTATTGACATTGCGTACACGGGAGCAAGAATCAAATGGTGTAATAATTGGAAACCACCTCCATGAATTTGGAAAAAGTTCGATCGTATGATAATTAATCCAGCTTGGGCTGCGATTCTTCACACTTTTGTACAACATCTCAGCCGAATATGATCTGATTATGCTCTGTTGTTGTTGATATGAAATGGAGAGGTATTTATGATAAGAAGGCTTTTTAATTTATGAATTTTTGGACACTACGAATGGACTTCTTATCTGTTATGGAAGACGCTTTGCAAACTCCTTGCCATGTTAGACCTTTAGTACGTTTTTGCATGAAACTTAGGCTGGTTAAGAAGCTTTGATAGGCTGGAATGTGTTGGTTGTTGGGAATATCTTTTCGAAAGTCCGGGAGGCTGAGTGGGCGGCACAATTGGCGGAGATAAATTTTGAATACAATGATAATGTAGAAGAAAGGTATGCATATAATAAGGCTCAAGCTAAACTTAGGAGTGCATTATTGGATGAGGAAATTTGCTGGAAACAAAAATCCCATGCAAAATTTTTGAAAGAAGGTGATCAAAACACTCAATTCTTCCACGGTTTGGTAATATGGAGGAGGTGTAAGGCTTTCATTCAAAATATCAAACTTGATGATGGCACTATCATCAATGATCAAGCTAGAGTGTAGTTTTTTCCAACATCTTGTGAATGGGAATTCTCTGTATGTAGATGTCGATTAGTTGAATGTGTTACCTCAGATTCTTTGGGAGGCTAATCGGGACATGTTGCTAGCGATCCATACTATTGAGGAGATCAAGGTTGCGGTGTGGGAATTGATTATGACTGTGCATCAGGGCCTGATGGGTTCTCCTGTACCTTTTATAAGGCAGCTTGGGAGGTAACTAATCTAGAGCTTGTTGAGACGGCTAAAGAGTTCTTTTGTAGTGGCGTATCATCAAAGTTTGTTATTGCAACGTTGTTGTATTGATCCCTAAATGTGATAGTCTACAGGGCTTTGGGGAGTACCTCCCAATTAGTCTTTGTAATGTACTCAACAAAATAATTACCAAGACTTTGGCGAATAGGATGGTCTCAATCTTTCCAAGACTGGTTTTTCAGAATCAAAGTGCATTTGTGCAGGGCCAAGCTATTTTTGATAACATTCTTCTTGCACAAGAGATGGTGGGATCTATTAATACTAAGGCAAGACATGGGAATGTGGTTATCAAACTTGACATGTTGAAGCCTTATGATCGTGTGTCTTGGGTCTTCTTATGTCAAATACTTTATCAATTTGGATTTGGCAAGATTTGGGTGGATATGATATGGCGTTGTATCTCAAACTACTGGTTTTCTTTGCCTATTAATGGACATTAACATAATTTTTTCTCTTCATCAAGAGGACTGAGGTAAGGGGATCCCCTGTCCCCAGGGCTTTTCATATTGGCGGCTGAATTTTTCTCTATTTTGATGAATAGCTTTTGGATCAAAGGAATTTTATTGCATTTCATGTACCAAGGAATTCCTTGACGATCACACAGTTAGCTTATACAGATGATATCCTCATTTTCTCATCATGATTATCGTCCTCTCTAAGTTGTATCATGGATGTTATTCGAAGATATGAAACTATATTTGGCCAGTGGGTGAATGCTTATAAAAGCTGTTTTTATGTTGGTGGTGGTTCATCGGTGGTAGTTAAGAAATGGATTGTTGTGTTGACGGGGTTTTCTCATGCAAATTTTCCATTCACGTACCTTGGATGTCCAATCCGTATACGTGGTGATTATTTCCAGACCATTTTGTCAAAAATATAGAGGTGAATAATGAAGTGGAAGAACAAGTACCTCTCGTTTGGAGCTCGAATGATTTTGGCAAAACATAGTATATCTTCCTTACATATGCACATTTTTGCTGTTCTTCAACCTCCAAAAGGTATTTTGCACCAGATGTCTAGACTAATGGCAAATGTTTTCTAGTCTAACATGGGAGAACCTAAGCAAATAAAATGGATTGCATGGAAAAACCTGTGTCGACCATTCTTTGAGGGTGGGGTTAGCTGTCGAGATATAACAGATATTGCTATAGTCTTTGCTGGGAAGATTTGGTGGTCATTTCGGCGACGTACGTCATTATGGGCAAAATTCATACATGTTAAGTATTATAGAGTGGTGCATCCATTTGTGGTACAACAAACACGGGCAGCTTCACATGTTAAGTGTAAGGGATGTGGTTGAACCTTTTATTGGTTGGTGTCCTAAGGATGGGTCTTTGGATCTCTACTCTGGTAATTGGAGATTGGTTGGAGCTCTATCTAATTATTTAGCAAGGATAGGGTTTACCCCACTTCAATCGATGTTTAGATAGGGGAATTAGGAACTTGAAGAGATTCAGGATGTGCTACCGGTTAACATTCAAAATGAGATTTTGAGTTTGGAATTGCAACCTAGGAAACCAGATGCTGTGTGGATAGTTTTGTAGGATAGCTGTTTCTCAGTTTCTTTGGTGTATGGGATGGTTTGGTCCAAATATATATCTCTGGCTTTCTTCAAGAAGATTTGGCAAAAAGGTATTCCTTTAAAGATCTTTTTCTTTCTTTTGGGTTTATACTATAGATGACTTCCAATATTTAAGGGGTTATATCAAATTGGATTTCAAGGTCCATTTCCTCGTATGTGTTGTCTTTTTCCTTTAGAAGACACTTTGGATCATTGTTTTGGAAATGGAAGGTTTGTGAATGATTTATGGGTATTGTTTGGTAGTCCATGTGGTATTCGTTATAAGGGAGGAGGTTGGATGATGAGATACTATGCTTGGTGGAGCATGGGTGGTAATCCACATTGTCGAATAATTTTCAATATTATCCCGTGTTTGGTACTTTGGCATCTTTGGCGATAGAGAAATTTGGCATATTTTGAGATAATATCTCTAAATAATGTCTAAATAATGGGTTTAATTGAATGGGTTTAAACTATAATAATATCTCTAAATAATGTCTAACTAATGGGTTTAATTTAATGAGATAATATCTCTAAATAATGAGTTTAATTTAATAAAAAATTTTGACTTGTTGAGTTGCATGAAGGTCAAAATATTTTTGAGACAAAAAGCTAGGGATATATGAGATATGTGTATCAAAAGTTGATAACCTAACTATCTAGAAGTTACACATTATTGTAATTGGTAATTGTTATCTACTTGTTCAGATTATTTTGATTTTATTAGAGCAACTTGTTGAGCTGCCTTAAGGTTTCTTTACTTTAAATATGTTTTGTTATAAGATAAGATCTCTAAATAATGGGTTTGATTTAATAAATACTTTAACTTGTTGAGTTGCCTCAAGGTCAAAATGTTTTTGAGGCAAAGAGTTAGGGGACATATGAAATATGTGTATCAAGAGTTGATGGCCTAACTATCTAGAAGTTAAAAAATTATTGTAATTAGTAATTGTTATCTACCTGTTGAGATTATTTTGATTTGTCAAGCTGCTTTAAAATTAAAATAGTTAAAATGAGATTCTAGCCACTAAGAATTTTGTAAAAATTTCTGAATCAATTAAAGGAATGTTGATTTAAATAAAATAGTGGGAGCAAAACCACAAATTTTATAACTCCATATTTGCTTTATTTTAGTTTTATTTATTGCATAAAGATAAAATATATTTCTATCTTTATTTTCTTTTGTCGAAAATTATCTATAATATGAATCAACATAATATATTGTTTGACAATATATTAATTGTTCAAATTTTATGGATTGATTTTAAAATTTTAAATTTATTTTTAGGTACAAAAAGTTATTTTATGTCCTTAAATCTGTTTCTTGATGATGATATTGATCAGGTAATTAAAGATACATATAAAAACCATAAAGATGATTTTGATAATATATGTTGCCTTATGCTAAAAAGCATCTATGAATTTTAATTTGCAATAATTGTACGTGGATATGTATGCTTTCACAATACTTCAGTAGATGAAAAGATTGTATTATATAAGAGCCAAAATTATATATATATATATATATATATGATATCTCTCACGAGCTCACTTATAGCAAAATGGCAAAAGGATCTTTACTATCACCTCATCTGCTAAAGATAATTAGTATCATTGAAAAATTTGATCTTATATTGTATTATCAATTAAATGTTAATTTGATAATACAATCCCTACTTCCAATATTTTCAAATTTTGTTATGAACAAAGTTGAGATTTAAATATTACATAAATTGTTTAATATATTTAAGACAATAAATGATTCAATCAAGAGAAAAAGAGAAATTGTTTTAGTGGTTGAATCTTCTAAGAAGAGGAAATTGGATCTTGATCTTAAAAAGATCAATAAAAGAACACTCAATTAACACAAAATAATAAGGACAAATGTTTAAATGGTACTAGATTCTACTATGGCCTATTAAGATAAACACTATAAGTTGAATAAAAAAGATTCGTCAATATCTTGAAGCAGAACAAGTTTGATAAAACTTCTACTTCAAGTATGTGTACTTATAAAATAAAATTTTAGATATAAAATGCCAGATTTGGATCTCATATTTATATAAATAGACAATATTTAAGGATAAGTAGAAAGTTGGATAAAGAAAATTTATACCTACATGTGGTAATTGAATGAGCCAAAAGTTGCTATATTAACCAAAACAGAATAGAGTTTTCTTTACCCAGAAGATTAATCCTTAATATAAACTATTGTTATTATGAGTACTCACTAAAATATTATATCTATTTTATGTTTGACATGAATAGATTTATAATAATAAAAAAGATTAAATATTGTTCTTTTTATTGTGATATATTTTATGGTGCTCGTCAATTGAATAACAACCTTTATATATTTGATTTGGATAATCTAGTTTTCAAACATAAATACAAAGAAATAAAAAATATTGATAATTTTAGAAATTCATATCTCTAAAACTATAAATATAGTTAGATAAATGAGAAACACATAGCCAAATTGCATAAAGATGTTTATTTGTAATCACTTGATTATGAATAATTTGATATATGTGAATCTTATTTATTAGAAAAATGACTAATCACCTGTTACTAGAAAATGTCAAAAATCTACTAAATTACTAAGTCTAATACATATTGATGTATCTATACTTATGTCAATTCTAATTAGAGAAGGTTTTTCATACTTCAAAATAATTATATTAGATATGATCATATATACTTATTGAAGTGTAAATTTGAATTGTTTGAAAAGTTGAAAAAATTTCAAAAATAAAGTTGAAAAGTAAATTGATAAAAGTATTAAAATATTTTGATTAAATCAAAATGAGGAATACTAGAGTCAAAAAATTTAAAATTATCTTAATAAATATGAAATTCTTTCTAAATTAAAGTAATAATCAAATTTTATTGGATATTATTCGAGTAATGATGAGTTATATATTTCTCTCAAAATTATTTTGAAAATATACCCTAAATATTGAATTTGTTCTTTTAAATTATGTTCCATTTAAACTTATTGATTCTACCCTTTATGAGATGTGATATAGGAAAGAACAAAAATGCCTGAGTGTGACCTATATTTAATAAAATGTAAAATTAGATAAGTTTAATATAAAATTTTCATATATACTATTTTGTTGAATGTCCAAAAGAATGTTGTGGATATTACTTTTATAATCCCAATGAGCACAAAATATTTGTTTTAAAACATGTTATATTTTTAGAAAAAGAGTTTATTCTAGAAAAGGCAAATAGGAGCATATATGTCATATTTCTATAAAAGAGTTTATTCTAGAAAAGGTAAGTGAGAAACTATAATTTAGTAATGAAAACAAGATGGAACTAGAGCTTGTACCTCGTGATGATGTGGTAGAACAAAAACTCATTATACACAAGTAAAATGTAGGTTTAAGAGGATAAGTCATCCACTTGAGTTTATGTGTTTATCATTCCTACTACCTATAAAAGCATTTTATTTGATAAAAACTTTAAAAGGTGGTTTCGAGCCATAAATTTTAAAATAGATTTCTTGTATGACAATAAGGTATAGACCTTACTCAATCCATATGAAGGGATAAAATTCATAGGGTGTAAGTAATTTTTCAAAAAAATACAAACATGGATAGTAATATTGATATCTATGAAGCATTAATATTGGTCACTAAATGTTACACAAAATCATAGTATTGACCATGATGAAACCTTTTTACCAGTTACAATATTAAAATCTATTTAGATTTTACTTGCTATAATTACATTATGTAATTATAAAAGTCCATATCTATGGACTAAAGCAAGTATTTAAGAGTTAGAATATTTGTTTTCATGAGACAATCAAAAGTTTGATTTTATCAAAAACAAAAATGAACCTTGTGTAAACAAAAGATTAATGGCAGTATTGTTGTATTTATCATATTATACGTAGATGGCATATTAATTGTGGGAACTAACTTAACTACCCTTAAATCATTTAAGGTGTGGTTGTTCAAAAACTTCTCAATGAAAAATTTGGAGAAACAACCTATGCATTGGAACAAAAGTTTATAGAGATAAAATTAATACGTTATTAGCTCTTATATATTCAATATAAATATATATTGATAAGATGTTTAAAAAGTTTAATATAGATCAGTTTAGAAGGTTTAAATTCCTATATTTGATGGATTTAACCTTTCTAAAAACATGTGCCCAAAACCTGATATTAATAAATATAGTATACAAAATGTTCTTAAGCAATAAAATCAATCATGTATGTTATACATGCATAAGACCAGATGTCTCACATGCTCTAAGTGTTATGAGTATATTTAAATCCAATTCTGGTGAAAGTCACTAGAATGCCAATCAAGAATATCTTAAAGTACTTGAGAAGAATTAAGATCTATTCTTGAAGTGTTCAGCATAATGTATGTGGAATCATTAATACTAGTTTCAATCTTACAAAGGTAATTGCAAGTATCAAGTTGGATATGTATTTATCTTTAATATAAATGTTGTTATTTGAAAAAGTTCTAAGTATATCTACAGTAGAAACTAAGGGTCCGATAAAAGTGAAAATTGACTGAATCCGAAATCTCAAATCTTGAATGTAATAAGTTGTTGAATTTATTAATTTTATATGTTTGATAATCCAACTAATTTTTGCATATGAAAATATAGTATGTGAAAATATGTGGTGGACAAAAATTTATAAAGTTTAAATAAACATATGGTGTGTAAATATGTATATTGTATGAAAATATGTGTAGTATGTGTAAATACATACAGTGTGTGATAATGTGTGTAGTATATGTAAATATGTGTAGTGTGTGAAAATGTGTGTAATATGTATAAATATGTGAGATGTAAAAATGTGTGATATGTGTAAAAATGTGTAGTGTGTAAAAGTGTGGCAGTAGATTTAAATATTTTGTATGAAAATGATAGTGTGTGAAAATGTAGGTAGTAGGTGTAAATATGTATAACGCGCGAAATTGTGTGTAGTGTGTGTAATCATGTGTGAAAATAAAAAAAATTAAATCACGTTAATTATGTCATATTAAAGATATTTTAAAAGTCTATATTTGACCATACTTTCAAATTAAGCAAGATTTTATCGCTTAAATTATATCAAAATTTTGCATGTGGTTTCATACCCTATTAATCCATTAAGATGTACGATTTGTGATTATGAAACAAACTTAATTAGTTCAGGTTTGAATCAATTAATTTTCAAACTTAAGTGGAGGTATCAAGCAGGCATTAAGAACATAGTTGCTTGAGAAACTGCTAAAATATTGTTTGTATGGAAAAGTTCATTAAGGAACTTAGGTATTATCAATGATCCAAATATGTACTAATATTCTATCATTTTATTAGAGTAATCATTGATAGAATTTAAGTAAAAATAGAATATTTTCCTGTAAAGGATAATATAATTATTCCATTGGCTAAACCAGTCTCTCAAAAAAATGATAGTCATCTTTATTCATTCAATTTGAAGTATTGAATGATTGGTTTAAGTCGGCATGGAAGAATGATTATGTAATTTATGCAATAAAGATATGGCTTATTTATCATTTTGTAACATATATGTCAATATATATACAATACAATAAATTCATTAGAATATTATTTATTATTCTTAAGTTTCTCTAGTCATAGTATTAACAATAACAAGGACGTTATTAATGCGGATAGACAAGTATATATACTGATATATGGGTGACTCATTGGAAAATGAGTTCACTGGAATGATCCGCTTAGAGATTTCCATATTGTTAACTATTTGAGTGCCAATTGTATAATCTCTACGTGACAGTAATATAAGCGATCCTTTGACTTGATATCATAAGAGTATCTTTAATGTGGATGTTAGATTTTAACTCTATTTGTCCATAACCATAATTGGTTGTGTGAGCTGTAGACGTTAGATATTGCAAGAAGTACGAATTGATAGTTTATGATCGATATAGGATTCACCACTTCTAATAGTGGGAGAGTATATTCCTTTCTGACGCTACTTGTTGAAGTTCAACTAAAAATGCGCATAATTAGTGAGTAAATTCGAAAAAGTTCTAAATTTATTGACGAGGAGTTGAATTTTGGTACAAGAAAGAGATAATTAGTACAATAAAGAGTTTGAACTTATACTTTACTCTTGTATTAATTGAGATATAGGATAGTAAAAGGATGATAATTATATGGTTCCTGGTTCATGGATAGGTGAAGTCGATCAATTGACTTTTCCTAACTTTTGAGTGGTCATGATGCTTTGGTTAGAGACTGCTCTTAGTTTATAAGCGTAAATGAGTTAATTATTGAATTAGTGATAGATTAAAGTTGTTTAATTTATTCTATCTTAAAAGTTCCGTGACTAAATTATTTTTAGTTCAAGTGGGAGTTTGTTGTCAATTTCGTCGATTTGGAGATGAAACCCGATTACAAGACGTACTAAGAATCATTTCTAACCGGTTTGCTTGTGATGGAATCCTTGACCCAAAGTTTAGAAAAGTTTAAACCTTGGAATAGAGTAGAATACACCACAATTAATAGGTGAATAAAATTTATTGATAAGCCAAAAAACACCACAAGCACAAAGATTTGAGTTTAATAAGTTCATGTAACCTCAAGAGAATCTAGAGACGAAATATTTTCACAAATTGATGTTGCAAAATCTTCTATTCCTAATGAAGAAACTATCTTAAATATGAAAGAGAAATTTAGAAAAGGAAAACTAATAAGTAACTACATCCACTAAAGTACAAATGGGATAAGGAAACCTTAATAAGCTTGTGTTATTTGAGTTCTCTTTGATTGGTTTTGATCCATTAGCCTCCAAGATTTATTTTCGTCTAAGTTGGGTCACATTTTATGCATGGTGGAACTTTGACTTGAACTTCAAGTGACCAATAGGTTGAAAACCTTCAAAATTTATCAAATAGCTCGAGGGTAAAAATTTCTCAAGGGAGACTATGGCGCTATGGCTTTCATTGCTTGGTGTTGCGTGTTGGAATGAATGTCCTAAAGTCAATCATTTGATGATTGTTTAACATTTTATTATCATGAATATTCTATTAATTAAAGGCATTTTATTATTGTCACAATTATTTATAATTGTTATATGAATTATTGTAATAATAATGTCCCTAGAATATAATGTATATTCTTAAATGTCCTTAGTCGAGTATTATTAATAGGGACATTAATAATACGGTAAGACTAATGTGTAATTGATTAATATGTGATATTAAAGACAATACATAAGTGCATAAATTAGAGAATTCATGTACTGGACCGACCCGTTATGAAATCATTGATTAATATGTGATAGTCATAAATGATTTCGTAGTGATGATGGTGTTGACTGTTCCATAGACCTGAGGTCACCATGGTGCCCAACATAAAGAATTGTATATTTTGACTCCATCAATCGTTGCCCTTAACAAGGTGATTATAAAGATGGTGATTGGATATATAATAATTTATGTAGTGGGTTGTGAGTGATCAAGATGGGATTTGTTCTTCCTGTAACATGGGAATGATATCTATGGCCTTTTGATTGAATTAAGCTAATAAGTGCATGGCCATGCCCAAATGATTTGTCATTTGTTTTGATTAGCTAATTCAGGAATCAAGAAATAAAGATTAAACTATACGAGAATGACATGTCCATGTCCCGTGTTTAATCTAGATATCGATAACAAAAGGAATTTACAACATGGTAACATCAGTCACAGTTTAGGTTGCTTTGAAGCATATAATTCTTCGTAATTTGGGTAGCAATGATGTGTTGCTAGACACCGCTCATTGTTTATAATTATGAAATATGATTTTATAATTATTGCCAACATTACGGGAACCTATAGGGTCGCACACTTAGAATTGTAAGTAATTCAGAACGTTTAAATTCATTAGATGAATCTTATTTGAGCAATTAATAAACTTTCCTAGTTAGACTAGGATTAAGTTTTGATTTTGTCATAATTAATTAATAAATATATATATATGGTATAAATTTTAATTAATTTCCTAGTTAGACTAGGATTTGAGTATTAATTGGTTTTCTATTTAATTATTTAATTAATTAAGGAAATAAATTAAATAAAAGGTATATCAGAATACTATTAAAAATATTCTATTTGGCTAAGGTTTGTGAAACCCTAAGCCTATAAATATCAACTTAACTGTCTGCCTCTAGGAGGAGAGACATACGTTTCATTCCAGAGAGGTCTGAGAGACAGTTTTTTATTAGAGAATCAAAACCCTACTATATTGCTCAAAGATTAATTCAAGTGTTGAATTAATCAACTAATTAACAAGAACAAAGGGCTAGCACCCAAGTTCTTGTGAATTCTATCCGGGTTCGTGAGACGAGTTCGGAGATTACGCTGTTCGTGTGGATACCGTAGAGACACGATCTAATTGTTCGTGTTTTGTTGATGCTTCAACAGTACGAAAGGCTCACCAAAACGATATGTTCTAAACATATAATAGATTGTTGTTTTAAACTGATCTTGGCTTAGGGAATTAAATTTTTAAATTTCCGCTGCTTATGCCTGTTTAATTCCCAACAGTGGTATCAGAGATATATGTTTAAAACGCTGTCTATTATGATTGAAAGTATGTAAATAAATTATTTATATATAAGATATAATTATTTGTTGTTTGATAAGATCAAATTTACATGTTTTTTGAATACACGATTAAATGATTGCATGATTTTATGTAAACTATTTGCATAAAATAATTGCATCATTTTATGTAAACTGATGATTTCATGTAAACTGTTTACATAATGATTTTATGTAAACTGTTTGATAATTATTTGCACGATTAAATAATTGCATGATGAATCATATCATGTTTAATTTGATGAGATCAAATTGTATAGAATTAATAAGATTAATTTATAATATAATTTGATAAGATCAAAAATTATATATTGAATTTAATGAGATTAATTTAAATATAAAGTAATAGTAATAATACATGTGTGATGTTTATCATTTACTTTAATATTATAAATTGATAAGATTAATTTATAATATAATTTAATGAGATCAAATTTGATATAATTAATTCATAATATATTTGATTTGATTAGATCATATTGTATAAAATTAATAAGATTAATTTATAATACAATTTGATAAGATCAAATAAAATATAATTGATAAGATTAATTTATAATATAATTTGATGAAATCAAATTCTATAAAATTAATATAATGGTGAATTGTGATTTATTTTATATACATATGTATTATCTGATAAATTATGATTTATTCTTATGCATATGTATTATGTGATAAATTATAATTTATTTTCGTGCATAATTATTATGTGATAATAATTTGATAAGATCAAATTTAATTGAGTTAAAGAGTTTAATTCATGATTTAGTGAGATAATCCCTTATTAAAAATATATTAAGTTTTTTCCTCTCAATAAGTTATCTCTCGTCAAATTCTTGATCGAATTAAAGTAGTTTCCGCCAAAGTGGGGTGCTTGATTCTATCTTGAAAAGGCGTAGAGGAAAATGTAGAGTCTGCCAAAGCAGTGTACTTTGTTCCATCGATTAACTATTGGGTCGGACTTAACTAGTACAAGCCCAATAGGATTGGGAGCCTAGAGGAAAAGAGTTAGGCCTTCATCTATAAAATGAAGTTAAATAAAGAGTTATTTACCCAACTGTTCCAAGAATTGTATAGAGATGCAATTAGCAAAGAATTGCTTACCTAAATAGCCAAGTTTTGAGTTTTTCAGCCAAAACTGTCTCAATAATTGGTGAAATATGGATCTTGGCCCACTAGAAAATTTAGAACTTTCAGAATTAATAAGAGGGATATTAATTCAAATAAAATAGTGGGGGAATTATTTAATTAAAGTCCTATTAAATAATTTAATTCATGATATTTATACTGGCATATTTTTCAGTTGTAGAATAACATGGCATCTAATACTACACACAACATATCTGTGCGATCCATCCTTGAGAAGGATAAACTGGTTGGGACCAACTTCATTGATTGGTGCATAAGCGTGAGAATTGTTCTGAGACAAGAGAAGAAGTTGTATGTCCTAGAGCAAAAGATTCTAAGGAACCCCTTGTAACTGCCCCTAAGACAGACAAAGATGCTTACAAGAAGCATAAAGATGACTCTGGGGATCTTGCATGTTTTATGTTAGGAGGTATGAACTCCGAGCTTCAGAAGCAACATTAAAACATGGAGGCTTTTGAAATGATCGAGCATATAAAGCAATTTTTTCAAGAGCAAGCTCGACAATAAATGTATGACATTTCTAAGGCACTGTTTCAATGTAGAATGACAGAAGGCAGTTCTGTTAATTCTCATGTGCTCAAAATGATTGGGTACATTGATAGTCTTGAAAGGTTGTTATTTATGTTGAATAAACATTTGGCTATCAACCTTGTCCTGCAATCATTGCCAAACAGTTTTAGTCAATTTGTCATGAACTATAATATGCATAGTTTGGATAGAACTTTAACTGAGCTCCTTAACATGCTAAAGACTGCACAAAGCAATATGCAAAAGCAGAACCCTGGGTCCATATTGATGGTTCAAAAGGGAAATAGCAAGAAAAAGGGCAAGGACAAGAAAAGCAAAAATCCTAAACCCAAGGCTGCTTCACTGAAACCTAAAGGAGGGGTTACAGAGGATGCAAAGTGCTTCCGTTGTGGTGAAATTGGTCACTGGAAGAGGAATTGCAAAGTGTATTTGGAAGATCTAAAGAAGAAGAGAAGTGAGACTTTTACTTCAGGTATTTATGTTATTGAGATTAATATCTCAACTCCTCCTACTTGGGTATTAGATACCGGTTGTGGTTCTCACATTTGTTTGAATGTGCAGGAACTGAAAAACAGTAGGAGACTTGGCAAGGGTGAGGTGTACCTACGAGTGATAAATGGAGCAAGAGTTGCTGCATTAGCTATAGGAACATATCATTTGTCTTTGCCTACTGGGCTTGTTATAGAACTTAATAATTGTTATTACGTTCCGTCAATTACCAGAAATAATATTTCTATTTCTTATTTAGATAAGGAAGGATATTATTTTGATATTAAAAATAGAATTTGTTCTATTTATTTTAAAGGAATATTTTATGGTAATGCTCCAATGATCAATGGTTTGTATGAATTGGATCTTGACATGCCCATTAATAACATAAATAATAAAAGGGTTAAATTAAACAAATCAAACCCAACTTACCTTTGGCATTGTCGTTTGGGCCATATAAGTGAGAAACGCATTTCAAAACTCCATAAAGATGGATTTTTGAACTCATTTGATTTTGAATCATATGAACATGCGAATCTTGCTTGTTAGGAAAAATGACAAAAGCCTCATTTACTGGACACAGTGAACGGGTTAATGACTTATTGGGCCTAATACATACTGATATATGTGGACCAACGAGTTCACAAGCTAGAGGTGGGTAATTGTATTTCATTACATTTACTGATGATTTCAGTAGGTATGGTTATGTCTACCTGATGAGACATAAATCTGAATCATTTGAAAAATTCAAAGAATTCAAAAATGAAGTACAAAACCAACTTGGCAAAAGTATAAAAGTACTTCGATCAGATCGAGATGTTGAATACTTAAGTCAAGAATTTCGTGACTATTTGAAGGAGTGTGGGATAGTCTCACAGCTCACTCCACCAGCTACACCACAATTAAATGGTGTGTCTGAGAGAAGAAATCGAACATTGTTAGACATGGTTAGATCGATGATGAGTCACGCAGATCTTCTAATCTCCTTTTGGAGACACGCTATAGAGACAACAACTTTTATATTGAACAGAGTTCCATCTAAAGCAGTTCAAAAGACACCATATGAGATATGGATTGGGAAGCGTCCTAGTATGTCTTTTATCAGATGTTGGGTTTGTGAGGCTTACGTAAAACGTCTAGCTTCTGACAAATTAGCACCAAAATCTGATAAATGTTATTTTGTGGGATACCCTAAAGAAACTAAAGGGTATTGCTTCTACAATCCTTCAGAGAACAAAGTGTTTGTTGCTCGAACTGGAGTAATTTTAGAGAAACAATTTGTCTCTAAAGAAACCAGTGGGAGGAAAGAAGAACTTGAAATTGTTCAAGAACCACTAGAAAACGTAGAACTGATGATGAATTTTGAGCCAGTTTCACAAGTAGTTGTGGAACCTGAGATAATTCCGCAAGAAGTTATGGAACAGGAAATGGCTCAAGATACACAAGGCCCACGTAGGTCAAGTAGGTCACGTAGGTTGCTTGCGAGATATAATTTTCTCGTAACTCAACCAGGGGACGTGATACTCATTGAAGAAGATGAGCCTACAACTTACGAACAAGCTATAACTGGGCAAGATTCTGAGAAATGACTTGAAGCCATGAAATCTGAAATGGACTCCATGTATACCAACCAAGTGTGGACTTTGGTTGACCCACCTGAAGGGGTAAAATCCATTGGGTGCAAGTGGGTTTTCAAAAAGAAAACCGACATGGAAGGAAATGTGCATACCTATAAAGGGCGATTGGTTGCAAAAGGCTTCAAACAAGTTCATGGTATAGACTATGACGAAGTCTTTTCACCGGTTGCGATGCTTAAATCTATTCGGATTTTACTTGCTGTTGCAGCATACCAAGACTTTGAAATTTGGCAAATGGATGTCAAAACAGCTTTTCTTAATGGAAAGCTCCTTGAGGATGTGTATATGACACAACCTGAGGGTTTTGTGGATCCAAATGCCCCTGGCAAGATGTGTAAATTGCAGCGATCTATTTATGGGTTGAAGCAGACTTCTCGGAGTTGGAATCTTCGTTTTGATGAGTCAATCAAAGAGTTTGGTTTCATACAAAATGAAGATGAACCTTGTGTATATAAAAGGTTCAGTGGGCATACCATTATCTTCCTAGTGCTATATGTAGATGACATATTATTAATTGGGAATGATATTCCAGCTCTACAATCAGTTAAGACTTGGTTGGGGAGTTGTTTTTCAATAAAGGATTTAGGCGAGGCTACCTACATTTTGGGTATTAAGATCTATAGAGATAGATCAAGAAAAATGCTTGGCTTAAGTCAAAGTACATACATTGACAAGGTGTTAAATTGGTTTAGCATGCAAGAGTCCAAGAGAGGACTACTTCTTATGTCACATGGCGTCACTCTCACAAAAGACATGTGTTGAAAGACACAAGATGAGAGAGAATGCATGAGTAAGATACCTTATGCCTCAGCTATAGGATCTATCATGTATGCCATGGTATGTACACGTCCTGATGTCTCGTATGCACTAAGTGTAACGAGTAGATACCAAGGTAATCCTGGTGATAGTCACTGAATTGCTGTTAAAACAATCCTTAAGTACTTAAGAAGAACTAAGGATGTGTTTTTTGGTATATGGAGGTGATGAAGCGCTCATAGTAAAAGGTCACACTGATGCAAGCTTTCAAACCGACAAGGACAGTTTTAAATCGCAATCTGGATATGTGTTTTGCCTAAATGGTGGCGCTGTAAGCTGGAAGAGTTCAAAGCAAGATACAGTTGCTGATTCTACAACAGAGTCTGAGTATATTGCTGCTTCCGAAGCAGCAAAAGAAGCTGTTTGGATCAAGAAGTTCATATCTGAACTAGAGGTTGTTCCTAGCATTGTAGACCCAATTGAGCTCTATTGTGATAATAATGGAGCAATAGCACAAGCTAAGGAACCTCGATCTCACCAAAAATCTAAACACATACTTAGACGTTTCCATCTCATTCGAGAAATCATTAGTAGAGGAGATGTGAAAATATGCAGAGTTTCTATAGACAACAATATAGCTGATCCATTGACTAAGCCTCTGACACAACAGAAGCATAATCAGCACACTGAGTCACTAGGTATTAGATACGTTAGTGATTGGCTTTAGTCCAAGTGGGAGTTTGTCGGAATGAATGTCCTAAAGTCAATCATTTGATGATTGTTTAACATTTTATTATCATGAATATTCTATTAATTAAAGGCATTTTATTATTGACATAATTATTTATAATTGTTATATGAATTATTATAATAATAATGTCCCTAGAATATAATGTATATTCTTAAATGTCCTTAGTCGAGTATTATTAATAGGGACATTAATAATACGGTAAGACTAATGTGTGATTGATTAATATGTGATATTAAGGACAATACATATGTGCATAAATTAGAGAATTCATGTACTGGACCGACCCGCTATGAAATCATTGCATGGATCATGTTATGATAGTCATAAATGATTTCGTAGTGATGATGGTGTTGACTGTTCCTTAGACCTGAGGTCACCATGGTGCCCAACATAAAGAATTGTATATTTTGACTCCATCAATCGTTGCCCTTAACAAGGTGATTATAAAGATGGTGATTGGATATATAATAATTTATGTAGTGGGTTGTGAGTGATCAAGATGGGATTTGTTCTTCGTATAACATGGGAATGATATCTATGGCCTCTTGATTGAATTAAGCTAATAAGTGCATGGCCATGCCCAAATGATTTGTCATTTGTTTTGATTAGCTAATTCAGGAATCAAGAAATAAAGATTAAACTATACGAGAATGACATGTCCATGTCTCGTGTTTAATCTAGATATCGATAACAAAAGGAATTTACAACATGGTAACATCAGTCACAGTTTAGGTTGCTTTGAAGCATATAATTCTTCGTAATTTGGGTAGCAATGATGTGTTGCTAGACACCGCTCATTGTTTATAATTATGAAATATGATTTTATAATTATTGCCAACATTACGGGAACCTACAGGGTCGCACACTTAGAATAGTAAGTAATTCAGAACGTTTAAATTCATTAGATGAATCTTATTTGAGCAATTAATAAACTTTCCTAGTTAGACTAGGATTAAGTTTTGATTTTGTCATAATTAATTAATAAATATATATATGGTATATATTTTTATTAATTTCCTAGTTAGACTAGGATTTGAGTATTAATTGGTTTTCTATTTAATTATTTAATTAATTAAGGAAATAAATTAAATAAAAGGTATATCAGAATACTGTTAAAAATATTCTATTTGGCTAAGGTTTGTGAAACCCTAAGCCTATAAATATCAACTTAACTGTCTGCCTCTAGGAGGAGAAACATATGTTTCATTCCAGAGAGGTCTGAGAGACAGTTTTTTATTAGAGAATCAAAACCCAACTATATTGCTCAAAGATTAATTCAAGTGTTGAATTAATCAACTAATTAACAAGAACAAAGGGCTAGCACCCAAGTTCTTGTGAGTTCTATCCGGGTTCGTAAGACGAGTTTGGAGATTATGTTGTTCGTGTGGATACCGTAGAGACACGATCTAATTGTTCGTGTTTTTGTTGATGCTTCAACAGTACGAAAGGCGCACCAAAACGGTATGTTCTAAACATATAATAGATTGTTGTTTTAAACTGATCTTGGCTTAGGGAATTAATTTTTTAAATTTCCGCTTCTTATGCCTATTTAATTCCCAACATTGCGACACTACAATTTTCTTGCATTGGTGTCACGGTAACACCCTTGCACAGTGGCGGATCAAAAAAGTGGGATTTGGGGGGCAAAATTGCATACTATAAGGGAGGGGAAGGGGAGGGGAGGAGGGGAAATTATAATTTTGTAAGGGATTTAATTGAAAATTTTGAATTTTCTATAGGGCTAAACTAAAAAATTTCAAATCTTAGGGGGCGGTCATACTCCCTAAAAAACCCCTCCCCCTCCCTCCACCCATGGTCCACCACTTCCTCTGCATACCTCAGTTTGGGATTTTTCTTCTTTTGTGCTTGCTCACCTTGATTGTTTGGCGCTTCCATGGTTATATCTCCTATGGTTTTCATTGCTTGGTGTTGCGACACTGTGATTTTATTGCATTGGTGTCGCGGCAATACCCTTGCATAGTGGCGGATCCAAAAAGTGGGATTTGGAGGGCAAAATTGCATACTATAAGAGGGGGGGGGAGGAGGGAGAATTATAATTTTGTAAGGGATTTAATTGAAAATTTTGAATTTTCTATAGGGATAAACTAAAAAATTTCAAATCTTAAGGGGCGGTCGTACCCCCTGAAACCCCCCCCCCCCCCCTCCCCCCACCCATGGTCCACCATTGCCCCTGCATACCTCAGTTTGGGGTTTTTCTTCTTTTGTGCTTGCTCACCTTGATTCTTTGGTGCTTCCATGGTTATATCTCCTAGAACATCGATAGAATCATCATGGAAGGCTTGCAACCCTATAGCTTCAAGGATTGATACTTGTAAAGCTTCCTTAAATCTCCAAACCCTAGTTTTTATATGTGCATGCACCTTTCCGAACCTTTGTCAATATCTTTTCAGTTACTTTGACACACTCCCACCACCTTTTATCTTCTTTACCACTCACACAAATTTGGATAGTGTATGGTGGATTTAACATATCTAACTAGTTGCATAGGTGGATTTCAGTATTAAGGACTCTCTCGTCTAATTAATCTATTATTTACTGAGGATTTGAATATGATTAGGAAATGTGTAGTTAATATGTCGTATAAATCAGAAATTAATTTGTCTATTTGAGAGAGTTTAATTGCTAACTATGAGTTTGTTTATTTAATTACTTTTGATTATAGATATTTGAGTAAATTTAATGTTTAATTGCAGGATACTACAGCGATACCGCATACGTGTCATATGAGTTTAATTGTAGGATTATACTAGGCTATCTCTACAAGCTTGTTTAATTGTTTGATTATACCACATAAAGTATCAAATATTAGTGCATAATGTATAAAAAATTAGTGTATTAGCGTATAAAGTATAAAAAATTAGCATATAATGTATAAAAAATTAGCAGATTAGCGTATAAAGTATCAAATATTATCATATAAAGTATACCAACATTAGTGTAAAAAGTAAAAAAAAAATTCCGTATCAAATATAACAAATTTGCATATCACGTCGTTCAAGAGTTTTTGCGAAAGAAAAAAAGATAGAAAAAAATGTGATGCATTCTGGTGAAAAAAAAAAGAAAAATGAAAGAAGATATAAAGAAGACAAAAAAAAGTGAAGCATTAAGTATCCTCTTTAAAGAAAAAAAATTTAAAAAAAGGTGAAAGAAAGGAAAATTTAAAAGTAAAAAGATCAGAAGAACAAAAAATAAAGGAAAAACAAAAAAACCAAAAAAAGTGAAGCTCGTTTTTTTATAAAGAAAGGACTTTAATGTTAGAAAAATGATACTTTCGGGAAAAAAAAACTTTACCTTTAATGTTTGGTAGCAATTTTCAAATCAAATAGACTTTACCATAAAATTTTTCGATTTAAATGTTTAAAATACGAAAATAAAAATAAAAGCGGGATCAAAATCGAATGTGAAAACTCGAACTAAATCAAAATTGGAACCTAAATAGGATTCGAAGTTTGACAGTTTCAAAACCAGAATTGTCACTCTTCATTTTTGTTCCAATCCACTGACTACGGAATCAGAAACCGGCAGTTGCGAAACCGTCAAGCGACGATTCCGAAATCATGGTCATGTCCAAATTTACTGTTAGGTAGGTAAGTTCCGCAAGATATTCAACCTTATATTGTACTGCAACTTGTGCTGAACGATATTCCAACAAATTGTTAGTAAATATTAATCTCTTTGACTATTAAGATCAGAAGAAAAAAGATGGCAAAATCATAAAAAGTGAGAGACACCACATACCAAATGGTGCTTTCCTAATAAAGGTACTACATACTAGTTACCGAGTCTACCGGTTGCATATTAAGCACTATATAGGAAAATCTGATCTAATACAGTACTTTTAACTTGTATTTTTCAGAGTCAAATATCTTTCATGACTATGCACCAACATTGGTACTTTTAACTTGTATTTTCCTCAGTCACATATCTTCCATGACCATGCATCAACTTTGGCTAGAAGAGCTACGGCGACGAATTCGCAAATGTCCAAATATCCCTGCCCCTGGTGATGAACCCTCAAAAATTGTGGGCAGATATCCTGTTGCACTTCTGTATCTTTGTTGTATCTGCACATAAATCACAATTAGCAAATTCCGTTTTGCATCATTTACATGAACATAACAACATTTTTCAGTAAGATATATTCTACAGACAAGAAAGCATGGGTACAAGCAGGATTTCTATAGTACAAAAAGTGCTCTTTCAGTAAAAATATGACCTTACATATTATGTGATACCTCAGTAATCCTAGTTCTGTTTGCCAAAGAAATAAAATGATAAAGAAGAACAAATGAGAAGCAGGAAAATAACACAAATCATTCATAACACCCGGAAAAGAAGGAACTTAAAAGGAGGTTTACATGTCTATACCCATGTTTTGCATCTAAGATGATATAAATTGTAGGAAATTAGGAAAGTTAGAAATTAGGAAACCTGATCTCATAACATTAGGGATTAGAATTGGAATTTATCAAAATTATAGAATCTTTCCTTTCTTAGATTATTTTCTTTTTCCTCGTTTCTTAATTCTAGGGTTTAGGTCTTATTACGCTTCTATTTAAGACTGATGTAATATCTATTTTCAAATAATATACAAGCAGAATTCATTCTCTGTTTTCACACATGGTATCAGAGCCTAAGTTCTGATCATCTATGGCAAACCAAAGCCCATGGAAAACAGCTCTGACTGGTGAAACCAGTAAAGACACGGTGGCTGTAGAAGAAAGTACAGTGAGTTCAAATATGAACGCTTCCATCTCGTTCAATGGTCCGGAGGGGTCCAATAATTCACTCCAAGTGAATATTCACCATCTACATGAAAAGAATTACATAGAATGGTCACAAACTGTTCGATTAATTTTGGAAGGCAAGGGGAAGTTGGGTTATCTAACAGGAGCAGTGACAAAACCTGCAGATGGAGACCCAACTTTCAAGATCTGAAAATCAGAAAATTCCCTGATTATTGCATGGCTGGTGAATTCAATGGAACCAACAATTGGAAAGCCATTCATGTTTCTACCAACTGCTAAAGATGTTTGGGATGCAGTGATGGAAACATATTCTGATTTGGAGAATTCTTCACAGATTTTTGAATTAAAATCAAAACTATGGCATGCAAAGCAAGGTGACAGAAACTTAACTTCCTACTACAACGAATTGATGACCTTATGGTAGGAGTTGGATCTATGTTACGATGATGCTTGGGAGTGCACAAATGATAATGTCAGATTCATGAAACGCCAAGAGAATGATCGTGTCTTCATGTTCTTGGCAGGACTCAACAAGGAGTTAGATGAGGTATGCGGCAGAATTTTAGGAAAAAACCCCTTGCCAACAATACGTGAGGCCTTCTCGGAGGTTCGAAGAGAAGAAGCACGAAAAGGGGTGATGCTCAACAACAAATTTTCCTTTTCAGAAGTTGAAAACTCTGCCCTTGTCACTCAAATTTTTCACGAAGTAGTGGTGCGACCATTGCAAATGCACAGGACACACACGGGAAACGTGTTGGAAAATTCATGGTAAACCACCAAACTGGAAAAAGAAAAATGGTGAAGGGCGTGCACTTCAAGCTTAGATCAAGAGCAGCAGTCTAATTCAAGTTGGCTTCCTTTCACCAAGGAACAAATAGAGCAGCTGTACAAACTTCTTGAGTTTCAAAAACCTCCCTCTTGTTCATTAGCTCAAACAGGTAATTCATTAAAAACTGCTCTCACTAGCAACAACTCTGATAACCCTGATTGCACTCGGATCATCGATTCAGGTGCAACCGATCACATGACAGAGAAGTCCAATCTCTTTTCTTCATATAACACATGTGCAGGAAATCAAAAAATTAAAGTTGCAGATGGCTCTTTTTCAGCCATTGCAGGAAAAGGTTCTACTGTAGTGTCTCCATCTCTCACTTTACCTGATGTTCTTCATGTTCCTAAACTATCTTGTAATCTATTATCTGTTAGTAAGTTCACTCGTGACAAAAACTGCCAAATGAATTTCTTTCCAACTCATTGTCTATTTCAGGATTTCACCTCGGGGAGGATGATTCGCAGTGCTAAAGAGAGTGGAGGACTCTACCTATTGGATGGAAAATCTGGTTCAAAGCGACAATCTCAACCAATAAGTTTTGCCTTGAATCTGTTTATAATAATAATAACGTTATGTTATGGCATTTAAGATTAGGCCATCCAAGTTTTAAATATTTAAAACATTTATTTCCTAAGTGATGTGGCAATCAAAACTTGCCTTTGTTTCGGTGCGAAATATGTTAATTAGCAAAACACCATCGTACATCTTTTCCTCCACAACCATATAAATCATCAAAACCTTTTACTCTTATTCATAGTGATGTTTGGGGTCCTAATAAGATAATTACACCTGCTCGTAAAACATGGTTCATCACGTTTACGGATGATCATACTCGACTTTGTTGGGAATATTTACTAAAACAGAAATCAGAGGTTGAACCGGTCTTTAAAATTTTTACAATATGGTGCAGACTCAATTTCAAACTAACATACAAATTTTCAGAAGTGATAATGGGAAGGAGTATTTTAACATGGCATTGGGAATTTTTTTCCTTGAAAAGGGTATCATTCATCATAGTTCTTGCATTGATACTCCCCAACAGAATGGCATTCCTGAAAGAAAAAATAAACATCTATTGGAGGTAGCTCGTGCATTACTTTTTACAACTAAAGTTCCTAACTATTTGTGGGGAGAGGCTGTTTTAACTGATGTATATTTAATAAATAGAATGCCATCCAAAGTTTTGCAATTTCAAACTCCTTTCAAAGTTTTCACAAATTGTTTTCCAAATGCTAGACTTTCTGCTAATTTACCTCCAAAAGTATTTGGTTGTACAGCATTTGTACATGAACATAGACCAGCTGGAAAACTTAAGCCTAGGGCTGTAAAATGTGTCTTTGTTGGTTACTCCTCAACCCAGAAAGGCTACAACTGTTTTGATCCAAAATCAAAAAAGATTTTTGTCACTATGGATGTTACTTTCTTTGAAAATCAACCATTTTATAAGGGTATTCATCTTCAGGGAGAATTTTAAGGAAGATTCATGTATAAATTTCAGATAATGTATTTCCATTACAAAATGTTAGACAAAATTCTGCACCTATACCAAATGGCCAAGATTTGTTATTTGAAACTCCTCACTATGAGTAATGTTTCTCCTGAGTCTAGACCTACATATGAAAACTCCAATGAAAAGCAGAATTCTGGGACGCAGTCCTTGGAAACTGAAGAGAAGGGACACCCTAGTATAATGCAACAATATGATAATTGTTCTAAAACAACAGGAAATAGATTCAAGGAGGGTGACCAAACTTGGAAAGGGATTGTCTACTCAAAGAAGAATAATAAGCACAGCCATGATTCCAATCCAAGGAAAAATCCGCAAAGTCAGTCTATAACAGGTGATTCCCCCTCTTCCCTTAATAGTCAGTCTACAAATTGAGATCTTGACATTCCTATAGCTCTTAGAAAAGGGGTTAGATCTTGTACTAATCATCCATTATCTAACTTTGTATCTTACTCAAAATTGTCTCCATCTATGGTTGCTTTCATCTCTAAATTGTCCTGTATAGATATTCCTAACAATATACATGAAGCTTTAAAAGTTCCAAAATGGAGGGAAGCAATGTTTGAAGAGATGAGAGCTCTTGAGAAGAACAATAGTGTTGAAGCATTGCCTACTCGGAAGTCTACTGTGGGCTATAAATGGGTGTTCACTATGAAGTACAATTCTGATGGATCATTGGAAAGATACAAAGTTAGATTGGTAGCCAAGGGATTCACTCAAACTTATGGCATTGATTATTCTGAGACTTGCTTCTGTTGCAAAATTAAACACTATGAGAGTACTTCTATCTATTGCTACTAATTTGGATTGGTGCTTGTAGCAACTCGATGTGAAAAATGCATTCCTCAATGGTGACCTGAAGGAGGAAGTGTACATGAATAGTCCACCGGGCTTTGAGGATAAATTTGGCTCAAGAGTATGCAAACTCAAAAAGTCCTTGTATGGTCTCAAACAATCACCAAGAGCCTGGTTTGAGAAGTTTACAAGATCAGTTAGAAAACAAGGATACTTGCAAGGACAATCAGACCATACCTTATTCTTCAAGTTTTCTTCTGAGGGAAAGATTGCTATACTAATAGTTTATGTTGATGATATTATACTCACAGGTGATGATGTAATTGAGATAGAGAGACTAAAGAAGAGGCTTGCATTAGAGTTTGAGATTAAGGATTTGGGAGAATTAAGATATTTCCCTGGCATGGAAGTTGCACGTTCAAGGAGAGGAATTGTTGTTTCTCAACGAAAATATATTCTTGATCTTTTGAAGGAGACAGGGATGAGTGGGTGCAGACCAGCTGAGACTCCAATGGATCCGAATGTGAAGTTGTGGGAAAAGGAAGGTGTTCCTGTGAATACTGGTCAATACCAGAGATTAGTTGGGAAAGTAATTTATTTATCGCATACTAGACCGGATATTGCCTTCCCAGTTAGTGTTGTTAGTCAATTCATGCACATACCTCGTGAGCTACACCTTGAGGCAGTCTATCGAATCTTGAGATATTTGAAGTCTAATCCTGGAAAAGGTTTGTTGTTCAAAAAAACTAACCAGAGGAGTGTTGAGGTATTTACTGATGCAGATTGGGCAGGTTCTGTTGTTGACAGGAGGTCTACATCAGGGTATTGCACTTTCGTGTGGGGAAACTTGGTTACTTGGCGAAGCAAAAAGCAAAATGTTGTTGCCCGAAGCAGCGCTGAAGCTGAATTTAGAGCAATGGCCCATGGAATTTGTGAAGTATTATGGATATATCGAATTCTTAAAGAACTCAAGCAAACAGTGGATTTACCTTTAAAGCTATATTGTGACAATAAGGCTGCAATAAGTATTGCTCATGATCCTGTCCAGCATGATAGGACTAAGCACATTGAGATTGATCGACATTTCATCAAGGAAAAAGTTGAAGCTGGAACTATTTGCCTACCTTTTGTCCCTTCTAGTCAACAAACAGCTGACATTTTGACTAAGGGGCTTGCAAGACCTAATTTTGAGCATCTGATAAGCAAGTTGGGCATGATTGACATCTACGCACCAAACTTGAGGGGGAGTGTAGGAAATTAGGAAAGTTAGAAATTAGGAAACCTGATCTCATAACATCAGGGATTAGAATTGGAATTTATCAAAATTATAGAATCTTTCCTTTCTTAGATTATTTCCTTTTTCCTCGTTTCTTAATTCTAGGTTTAGGTCTTATTACGCTTCTATTTCAGACTGATGTAATATCTATTTTCAAATAATATACAAGCAGAATTTTTTCTGTTTTCACACATAAATGAATGTGGCTGTTTTCAATCGAAATGAATCAGTACTATGAATAAAGGGAGAGACCCTTTCATCCATGGTCCATCCCTTTAATTTTTTCGAAACTAAAAGAAGGCTGCGTAACCTCCAAATCAAAAACTGTCGACAACTTCCAATGTATAAATCCAAGTTAAGAGAATGAAAGGAGAATATTACCACAAACTAAATAAATTACTGCAGAGACAAGAAACACATTTTCTACATCATCGATATTTTTGTATAGTAAACTAATTCAGGGATACATTCAGTTCCAATCAAAATTAATCATCACAGAACTGGTACATGTTTTTATATTCTTTTGGTTACTATAAAACCATTAATGAGTTTAAAGTGTATATACATAGGACATGTAATGATGGCTAGTTAAAAATAAAATGGCAGTTCAAAGAAGGGAGGATTGTACTTTTAGTCCCTTAAATTTTGATTTAGTTTCACCTAAGTCTGTTTATCTTTAGCTTATTTTCTCTTTTGGATTTTGTCCTACATTTTTTACTTGTGAGACATGAAGAACTAAAATAGACCACCAAAAATATGAGTGGCCAAATTGAAATTAACACTAAACCTAAGGGATTACAACTTTGCAGTTTGCCCATTTAAGAAAAGAGGCCCTAAACCAAAAACTTTTCAAATCCTTTACAATTTACAGAGATATCAAAAACGTTATGATTGGAATAATCATGGATCAAACTGAGACTAAAACTATACCTGAAGGATTAAAAATATACACTTCATATTGAGAAGGAAATTATAATTGCAAAATCCAAGGACACGCTCAAATGGTGTTTACTCCTAAAACGAGAAAGTAAGGTTTACCTCAAAAATCTGTTCACTACTTCGAATGCAATTTCTCCCAATAACGCAAACTGTTCCACCAGATCCACCTCCAGTAATTTTCGCACCATATAGAGTCCCTTCTGTAGATTTTGACATTTTACTGTGCTGCATTTCTTGCACTAACTGAACAAGCCTATCGGTTCCATCTGAGCCGAGTCCACAGGCACTATAACTGTAGTGACACTGCAAAACATGATAAAAGACACCCAAAACAAATGAAGAACACATTCCATAACTTTTGCACATAAACTACTTAACAAAAACTTCTTATTGACTTTAAATTCAAAACCCATCTTGCAACAACTTCCATTGCTCCACTTTTATGAAAGATCTTCTGATTACTCCATATTGAAATTAAAGAAATTCTTCCTCAGTTTGGTTAGACTCATGAAGGATAAGATACTTTCTTTTGTGGTTGAGAACAGCATAGTGATGAGCAAATAAATCTTCACCATGTACGCATGAAAATGCAAGTACCTGATACATGAGTTCTCCAAGAGCTGAGAGTTGTTCATCTGAAGTTGCAGATGTTAACAACGCTTTAAAAGCCTGCAAATAAAGCCATGTCAGTGCCTGAGAAAATATATAGGGTGGGGAAAGCAGAGGCACAGGCAGCATTGAAACTCAAATAAGCAGCAAAAAAGCAGCAGCAGCACTAACAAGGGACAAGTTTCTTCAAAAGAAAGGAAAAAACCGAAAAAGTGAAATTAAAGAATTTTCAACTTTATCAACTTGCTGTAGCAGGCAACAATCAGAACAAATACTTGAATGTGTATGTCAGAAACAAAACAGAGTAACATTCTTAGTGTTCTCAAGCCATAATTTGTCTACTATTATGCCATAATATACCCAAGAGCCAAATTTAATATTTCGTTCTTGAAAAAAAAGTTTGGTTTAAAGGAATATCAGTAATTGCCTTTTTCCTCAAGTAATAAAAAGTGATGGAGAAGTCTAAAGAATTAAAGCTGCAGAGTCCATTTTACTTCTTGTCGTTATTCTCATTCATTTCTTTTTCTTTTTTTTTTTAATACGTTTTGTCCTTTTTATCAAAACATGGTATTAGTGCATCACACAATCCACAGATGTAAAAGTTTTCATGGCATTACTTTTCCAGATCCTTGTTTCCGGGAAAAAGATATAATCAACAACTAAGCCTTTATCCCACAAAATGGGGTCAGCTATATGGATCACACTTCACTATTGTATTCTATCTATATACACGCTTTTCATTTATATTTAAATATATCACATCTTTGTTTTATCATTTCTTTCCAATTCCTTTTAAATCTCCCCCTTCCCCTTTTAATTTGAGTTCATATTTCTCTATTTTCTACACGCCACACTGAGGAAAAAGATATAATACAACAACAGTGTTCACAGACTTCGTTATGTTTCTTGTAGCTCCAGGTTATTGTCGATGCAGTAGAAAAACTTTGATCAATATGAAAGCCAAAACCAAGATTTAGATGATGTAGACTGGGAGAAGTAGAGGACAATTAAAACACAATACTGACCTTGACACGAAAGTTTTCATAGATAGGGTGCCTAGTTGCTGCTCTCAGGCCGTAGTTACGTTTCTTATCTATCACAGTAACTGGATCATTGTGGTCAGCATATTTCTCCAGAAATGTTTCACCAGGCAAGGATTCAGGAAGCATCTTTGAGTACATCGCTTCATACCTGAAAAGCCAAAAGAATGGAAAAGAAATTCACAAAATCCAATCATAAAAGCAAAAGAAATTGACACTGGGCCCTGGTTAACTAGAGCTAAATATTGATACTTGCAGAATCATCAACTAATTAAGAACTTAGGACTGTCTGGTTGGAATGATTCTGTCAAGGATTCCATTGTCTGTCTTTGCTGTATAGGTACTTGTATCAACCTTCAGGAATAATCCATTACTGAATGTTTTTTTGGCTTTGCAGGCTCCTGAATCCCAAATTTTATTTCTTCAAACAAAAAACAAGAAAGAGGATAGGAAACTTGAGACTGACTGCCTAACAGTCCAGACGATGAAAGAAAAGCCTTAAGAATTAGTAACTATGTTTTAAGGGACATTTCCTAACTGGCAGATAGAGAAATGTAGGTTTAGAGATGATGATTCTGTGATGCATTTGCTATAGGTGGCAAAAGGACTTCTAATTTCAAAAGGCTTTAGATCACAATAATCCTAATGTAGATAGGAGAAATGGCTCTTGTATTTTCACATGTTGAGATGCAGCTACATTTTGCCTAAGAATTGTGGTCACGGTATTGGTTGGTCATTCCTGTGTACTGGTTTTTTCCAATTAAAATAGGTTCCAAGTTGGCTCATCGAGATGGATATTTTTGTGCAAACATGGTCAAGCTTCGTGGTCAATTGGTGGAGTTGGTGGAGTTGGTGGAGTTGGCAGTGACAACCCTGGCTTATCAATAACACTTTGATATATCTGAGACAAATAATGTAACATACACAAAAACCGGAGATCAGGGGCAGATGTTGCAGGAAAGGCCACAAATTTAGCTATCTAATTCAAGTTATATGCTACCTGATTTCAATTACTTAAGTGTGCACCAAGTAGGTCCCTAGGCCATTAAAGAGAAGAGAGCCATTAATGCTACCATTAAATTCCCCTTGAGAGCCGGTTAGATTCTTCTTCACATGCAAAGATCATTGAAGTAAGCATTGGGTAACCAAGGATATTCCATCTACTCTAATACCATGTTAGATGATCTAGAGCCTGGAAGGTAATGTGTGTGTTTGTGTGGGAGAGGGAGGGAGGGAGAGAGAGAGAGAGAGAGAGAGAGAGAGCTCAATTCCAAATGAGTCAATAAGGATGGAAAGAAGAGGAAATGTCCCTTAAACACTTAAAAAGTATTTGTAAATTTAAAACACAAATGGTATCTTACCTGTGTGGTGCGAGGTTGCACAGATAATCTAGCAAGGCTTCTGATTCAAGTAGTTCCACACTATCTTCTTCTGAATCATCAGGAGTTGTAGCATTAGCAAATCCAGACTGTGACAGCAAGGAAGATGCAACCGATTTTATGATCCTCCGACCCATGAAGGCCCCTACTCTAACAGATCCATAATCTGTACCGCCGACACTGCAAAATTGTACAATAAACTCTTTCAATTGCTTCCCTTTCTCAATTTGCATCATTTCCGTTTATATATCACAAAGTGAAGGAATATTGAAGACAAAATTCAATATTTGACACGGTGACATAGGCAAAACAAATGCACACAGTGATCAACATAAAACTATGAGAAGAGGGAATACTTGCAGGCAACAAAACATTCAGTTACTCGTACAAGAATCAACATTGTAAGGAAAAGAAAAGAACCTCACTGATGTTTAGAGAAGCTTGGTAAGAATATCATGCTGAATTAAGGAAAAAGCACAATAAAGTACAATTAATTTCAGTGTGATAGCATGCTATTATTGAACACATCTTGGAAAGTTGCGTAATGCTCAAGAAGCAAAGCAGAAGTTAGATAAATGGACAAAATAATGTTTGTAATACCAGATCTTCCTGTAATTCCACTCCCTTCTCTTTCTAATCTTTCATAAAGTACTCCACATCAAGAAACAAAGCACATTTTATTTGAAGTATAATACTTGATTACCTAGAAAACCATGACATGCAATACAATAACACCTGGTGTGTTTCAATATAAAATGTTTACTTGGTAGAAGGAATGTACTCTTTCCCATTGAGTACTTTTGAATTTTCAAGTTCAAAATGCTAAGAATAAAGTTTGTGTGATGAGCTCAAAAGGACATCATAATAGCTAGCAAATGGCAGAGTCCTTCGGAGAATATCTGCAGTGTCAAAATATTTATGAGGAGAAAAACACACAAGCAGCCTATTCAACACGGGTGACTCAATATTATTTATAAAAGAGAAACCCTAAAAACATGAAAACCCTAACTACACACACAACTGACAAAACTACCCGTATTTATTTCTCGACACTCCCCCTCAAGTTGGAGCATTCATATCATATGCTCTCATTTGGTACAAATATATTGAACTTTCACACCCCTCAATTGAATTATACATGAAATGTTCTAATCACTTATTTCTAATAACTTCTTTTGAAACAAATAAGAAATTACTTCATATGCTTGGTATTCTCATGATGTCTACTGAGGTAGAAACTGAACTGTAACGAACTGAATTGAAAAACTGAACTAAAGGCAGAAAAATCAAACTGAACTGGTAACGAAACTGAAAGCAGAAACTGTCACAAATGGAGCAAAGTGAACTGAACTAGTACCAATAAAAACCCCACTAACTTGTTAACCATGAAAATTGAACTGGTCGAACAACAACCATATTAAAACTGCACTGGTTCGACTAGAACCTATTAACTGAAACAGAACTGGTTCAACTAGAACCAATATACAAAACTGGATTGGTTCAACTTGAACCAAAATACTAAAACTGAATTGAATCTTGTGAAATAAGATGCAATAAATCAACTTGGTTGTACTGGACTACAGTGTACATGAAAATAGACGTGGCAAATAGTCAACAATAGAATAGCCGTAATCAACAATATCTTGTGCAATGAGCAATGAGCAATGAATCATAACATGAACAGTACTTGGTGAAACGGTGATGACCCATTTTCTTAGGGCTGGAACCTAGCTCAGATACCATATCAAAATATCTAGGAGGAGAAAGACACAGGCAGTCTACCCAACATGGGTGACTTGATATTATTTATAATAGAGAAACCCTAGAAAACATGGAAACCATAATTACTCAACTGACAAAACTACCCTTATTTATTTCTTGACATGCAGTAATGGCCACTTTAATGAGTTTGCTTTAAGTACTAAAACCAAACATGAATTTATGGGTTCAAAATATATAAAGGGTGAGATAATGAAGACCCAACTTTGTGGAATTTCCATGTGAAGAAATTATGGCTTCATAAGCACTGCCAGCAATTATGGTTATAGAGTCAAATGCTACCCACAACCAGGAAAAGCTACAGAAAGGTTCAACTTCAGGATGATATGAGCTCAAATTTCAATTTGAATAAGATTATAAAAAACATGTATGGACCAAATAACAATAAGTGAATTCAACCAAAACTATTTTATGATGTATAGGAAACCTATCAGTTAACAGAAATCATTGAAAGCCTAACAAAAGCACCTAACCTCTTCTGAGCATAATTTAGAAGAAGGTAAACTTAGGAGTCCGAGCACTCATCACTGACCAACTCATGAGCTACACCCACCATTTAGTGAATGAAAACATACTTCCCACTTGGAACTTTGACCGGCGTTGATTTTATAGGTGATGCTTGAATATCTTCCAAGACTGAATGAATGACAGCAACCTAGAGGCTTGAGCAAATGTTAAAGTAGTTTATGCTCCAACAGGTTAAATGGTGTTGTAGAAGAAGGCGAGAGAATCGAGAAAATTAGAGAGCTAATCCGACAGGCAATCACTGTGTTATATTTGTAAATAACTATTATATTGGCTATTATACTCTCTTTGACATGTAACTACCGCTTTTCTATCTCATTGCATTTCGTAGAAGGGTTGGCTAGCACCTGCAGGTGCTGCCAGTGCAGAAGATTCACTTCTAGAACTGTCCTTTTGACTTCGATTCAAAGAGTTGAACTCCTAGTGAGGACATGAGGCTACAGTTATCTTTGAATAGCATTTTTCAACTTTTTGTTCTCTATTACCATTATGCAACAAGTACATAAAAAAGGAGAGACTAATTACTAACTTTACCCAAGGCAAACTTCAGTCGCAGATGCTAGGGTAAAAAGAATTTTCTACTTTCATCTAGTTATCTTAAGAAACATTTTTTAAATGATGGTTGTAATTGAGAATTTATGGATTTCAGTTGCACACAGATAAGTTATAGATAGTTTCTGGGTTATTGTTGTCTATAATCCATTTGTCCATAGCTAGACTAGCAAACTTTGTTCACGTAGAAATTCAAGAAATCCCAGTCATGTCCTTCACTTTCCAATCTTTGGCTTCATTGTGCCATGAGTCCTCAATACATTTCTTAGCCTACCTGGATTGTTTTGTCTTTTATAAATGCATCATAAAATGTTATTTCATGTCTTGAGAAATGTTACTAGAACCACTTGAATCTCATTTGGCAGCCAATTACAGCCCTTCTTAAGAATCATAGAATTATTTAAACTCATTCCTATTCCAATCCTCTAGAAAACTAAATATTTGAACCAACTTTCCGAGAACAAGTTTGAACTTAACTCACAGTTTAACCGATTATCCAAACAAAATAGTTAGCTTAACTTCATTTTCCTAATTTTGCGCTAGAGCACTAGTACAGAACTATAATGGAACCTTCATTCCTATATGCAAGTCCTGCGTCAACAATGTCAAAAAGAAAAAAAAAATCAACTTCAAAGATTAGAGAATAGATAATTACAGCCGACTTTTAAGGAAAATAAAATAAATATAAGCATGAAGACTTTCTTACCTGTGTCGAATTCCTGAATCAATTCCCCAGACTCTTATATGACTAGGTATGTCCACAAGACCCAATACCTCAGCAGGCTGCATGAAATTTACATAACTTGAAAAACATTCGCTCCAACAATTATTCAGAAAATTTCTATTAACAACAGTGACAAGTACCTGGCAAACCATTGCAAGAAGTTTGTTGGATTCACCACATGCTGAAGTCATCTGGTCCATCACACCACATGGTGCTCCAACTATATGATTCTCTACCTATTAGAAAAATGTCGAGCAATATAAGAGTAGTAATTCAATCATTTCATAAAAGATTTAATTGAGTAGGAAGACATTATATTCAAGAGTGTGTCAAGTAGACATCTAACCTTTTGGCAGAGTAATGCAAGCTCTCTCGGAGAAATTTTCAATCCTACAAAACATGGATCATAGAGTAACTAATAAACACATGTTTGCAAAACAACAACAACAACAACTAAGCCTTTATCCCACCATGTTGGGTTGGTTACATGGATCATACTTTGCCATTGAATTCTATCGATAAACATGTTTTCATTTATATTTAAATATATCATACCTTTTTTTTATTGCTTCTTTCCAATTCATTTTAGGTCTCCCCATTCCCCTTTTAACTTGAATTAATATTTCTCTATTATCTATACGCCGCACAGGTGCATCTAGAGGTCTCTTATTCTCATGTCGAAACCATCTTAAACGTGTTTATTTCATTTTCTCATCTATTGGAGCTACCCCACTTTCTACCTAATGCACTCATTGTTTATTCTATCCAATCTAGTATATCCACATATCCATCTTAACATTCTCATTTCTGCTATCTTCATTTTTTGTTTATACTCGTACTTAGTCACCAAACATTTTGATCCATAAAGCACCGCTGGTGGCATGGCTGTTTATAAAATTTTTCCTTCAATTTCAACAGTACTTTACTATCACATAGTATAGAGGAGCCACTTCTCCATTTGTTCCAACCTTCTTGAATTCTATATGTAAAATCTTTATCAATTACCTCATTTTCTTCAATGATAGATCCTAAATATTTCAAACTTTTCGATTCATTTAATTCATACCTACCAATTTTCACATTTATCCTATTGTTACTTCTATGACTACTAAAGTGACATTCCATATATTCAGTTTGCCACTACTTATGGTAAAACCTTTCGATTCTAGTAATTCCCTCCAAACTTTTAACTTAGCGTTTACTCCCTCTTTCGTCTCATCAATTAAAATTATATCGTCTGCAAACAATATACATTCAGGAATGCCTTTTTGCAAATGTTTAGTAATTTCATCAATTACTAAAGCAAAAAGATATGGCTTTAAAGCGGATCCCTAGTGCAAACCTATAGTATTCAGAAAATCATCAAACATCCTAACTGGTGTCCATACACAAGTTGATATATTTTGATACATATCTTTTATATCTCCTATATATGCTACTCTTACCCTCTTTATTCCAATACCTGCCACATAACATCTTGATTGATTCTATCATATGCCTTTTCAAGATCAATAAATATCATATGTAAGTCATGTTTTATCTCATTATATTGCTCACATAATCTTCTTATTAAATGTATAGCTTCCATAATAGACCTCCCTTAGTTTCTTTTCTCAACCTTGTTTCTATTACTCTCCCATAGTTTCACAGTATGACTCACATGTTTACAAAATTGAAACAAAATACTCCAAGTGAGAGGAGGAAAATTATAGCAGTTAAAATAAGTTACATATTTATAAATGTCAACTAAATCCAAGGTCAACATCCAGATTTCATCTACTAACCATGGGCACGCAAGGTTTGAATTTTATGCTTTAACATTGCTCAACAAATTATCTTGCAAAACCAAAACTCTTAGATTTTGAAATTTTACAAGATACAGTAGCATTTAGACTTTTCTTTAATACAAATCCCACCCTCCAGGCTCTATCCCTGTGATGAAATTCCTTCCTTGCTCTATTGCCACCACAAACTCCAATCTACCTGCCTCTCTTTCTCCCCAAGTTTCAGTTCCCAGCACAGCTCACGCATCCACACTCTCCCTAGTCTCCTCACTATCCTTCATAGAACTCAACTTGGCACCCAATTTCAACCATTAGAATATGCTTGCCATCTGCTACCAAAGTAAATCATGGAGAAGACTAGAATATTTAATTGCAGGAAAAATACTGCTAACAAAATAATTATATATAAAAAAAAATTGAATAAGGGAAAGAACAGTTTGTTAGTTCAACTTGCTTTCTTTATCCTCAAACAAGAATACTTATAGCTCCCATCCAGGATTATTATCATGTTAAAAGTAAAATACCAAAAATTCAGAACAGGCATCACATCACATCTTGTCCTCTATAGATGCACATTACAGTTTAGTTGAAATATCCACAAAATATAAGACATCACTAAGTGGTGCTAATCGCCTAGCTTTTCCAAAAGCCACAACACCATATCGAATAATCATATGACAGAAAAGATTTAAGATAGGTTAAAAGAACATAATCACCATGAGCAGCACCTACTGCAGACATACTGGCAACTTCAACTGACGCAGAAGAAGATACACCTTTGCCTTCTGGGACAGCAGAAGAAACCTACAAGTGCATAAGACAGACATATTATCATATCTATATACCTAGCCACAGATTCAATGAAGCAGATTTCGTCTATTGCATCTCACTCTGCACAAGGAAGGTGAGGATGTTAGAGATAATGCTGTGTTAATTCTAAATGTGGATTACACCACACATCATTTGAGCAGTATTTCGTTCACATAGCACTAGAAAAATACATGGCAAATTCAATTATATCACACTCAATAGAGGATTATTGTTATACTTCGTCAATCCACAGTTTAGTTGATGGTGCTATATCATCAACTACTGCTGGTGATTGTGAGCTCTTAGTACTAATCTAATCCTAATGGTATGAATAGGATAGATTGGGATTGAACGACATCTGATATTCATTTTTAAAAGAATGTCCTAGTGTTTGCACTTGCAAGATGGACTGAAGGAGGGAGCCGAGACATCAAGTTAGGATTCCCGTGAAACAAATTTCATAGAAGTTCATTGAGATCTTCTTGTTATAAACAAATAAACTTCGATAACTGAATAATTCACACCACTTCTGCTCCTATTGTAAGACAAGATTCATCGATCCCCAAATATATATATATATATATATATATGTATATATATATTGAAAGGGACACTGGCGATGGGAAACTTATTCTAAAAAATTCTTCCAAAACGTTCTATCTCAATCGATGGGTTCTTACTAGAATATTCTTTGTCATGTATATAAGAAGATAATAAATCAACAGGATTCATTAAATCAAGGAACTCAAAGAACAATAAATAGGTACCGCCCCTATTCTATTTCTTACTGTTGCATGTGTCATTCTTACATTGTCATCACTTCATTTTGCAACATCTCAAAGAGAAGCTAGTAACAAGTTAGAAAGCAATATCTGCCACAGCTTGGTAGAGAAAAGGCTTTCAAATTCCAAGTAGAAGATGGTGAAAAGGTGAGAAGGAATGCTGCTTGGCTAGGGTGTTTAGCATTAATGGGTGTCAAGTGTGGTACCATTGCTTGTTGTTTGGAAAGGAGGAACTGGAGTGGATCACTCCATCTATGGGTTTGTGCATACTCGTCCCATCGATTGGTATCAAATTCATCCGCAATCTCAAGCCAAAGTTCCAAATAAACAATAAAAGCCAAAAAGAAAAAAACCACCCTAACCCAGTTTTTTTTTCCTTCCCTCTCCTCTTGTATCAAACCAACCCCTCTCCACTTCCTCTCTTTCCCTATCTCTCGAACTCCCATCTTCCCTTCCCTTCCTACTCTTTCCCTGCCCTGACTCTCTTCCTCATCCTCCTCCAGCTCACCTCCTGGTTACTCTTCCGCTCCACCGCCTTCTGGTCATCTCAACCCCTCCTTCCTAATTAAATTTTTTCTTCGGAATAGAGACAAAGGAAACGTTAATCAAAGGTTATGCAGCCTCGTTGAATCCATGCAGCCTCGTTGAATCCACCTTATAACTTCATTGCATAGACGAACAAATATACTCATTCAATGAGGTATTTTTAAAATTGATCTAAAATACATGGAGGATAATCAAGTGTGCTCATATGGGTGGTTTAAGGAAAATAGGTTGGGTTACAGAAATATTAACATATCAATGCACGTATAGTCAAAATGGATTATTGACATAAAAAAAAAGGTTAAATTATGCTGGCGAATTCTCCAGCAATAGTACAGGAGAATGATCGTGGCTAGCTTTCACTTTTGCAGGCTTCAACTGGAAAAGGATGAAGGTAAAGCTAATTAGTTTAGAATTCTTTCCCTATGAGACCTTTGGCAATGAAAGTTATTCCAAATTTCAATAAAACATCAGATCAATTTTGGGTCAAGCCCGTTAAGATTATCTAGTTTAGATATCCTGTAAGGTTGCCATTCCCAAATCTGAACCAAAAGGCCCCTAAATCACAAAATTGAACTGAAAGTCAGCTTCAATAATGAGATTGTACAGGAGTAGTGATCAGTTCCTACTAAGATCGTGATGTTTCTCGAGCAATGAGAAATTAAGCTCCGCCTCCCAAAGTAATTAAATAGCACCAACCACATAACAAGTCTATTTATGGCTATTAATTAAGCAAATTAAAAGCATCAGTCCTAATAGGAGTCCAAACACTTTATATAATGGGATAAAAGCTTAGTTGTTGTTATAGTTGTTGTTGTATGTATAACTCCGCCTAGTTATAAGCAGCCGTTTGTCTATAAGTAGCCGGTCCTAAGCTCGGGAAAAGGAAGAAGATTGCGATAGGCTGGCAGCCGGCATAAAAATTTTTCCAAACCCTATGATATGGATCACATTAGAGATCGTGTAATCGAGCAAGGTGGTGAAATGTGATCCATATAGCCGACCCCACTTAGTGGAATAAAGGCTTATTGTTATTGTTGTTGTATATATGTACGTATGGATGTATATTTGTTTGTTTGTTTGTTTGTTTGTTTGTCTGTCTATTTATATACAAGAGTGGGGTAAACATGTAATCTGGACATAATGGAACTGTAACATCACAATACATACCAGCATGCTAATACTGTTCTCGAAGCATATGCCTAATTCTTTCATCAAAACCAAAATTGTCCCTGCAACATATGCAGCCCATCTAAGACATAAATCATGTCAGTAAGCATAGAAACTACATTGAAATCACACATTTTGGAGAGCAAAATAACCCTGAACCTTTGGGATGGATCTTGAGCAAAGTAATTTCTCGCCTTTTCATATGACATTGGTTGCTCTCCATCCATAAAATCTGACAGATCCATGTCAAAAGTGGGGCCACGATTGCTTAATTCTGACCCATAGGATACCTGATAACCCAGAGTATGCAGAAAATGAAGATTGTCAATCAAAGTTGTTTAACTAGGGGACCATCAATTTAACCAATTCTTTCACTATATAATTATTGCCAAAAAACAAACAAGTTTCTGATTTTGAACCAATCCCAAACTAAAGTTCCATTCAAAAGTTGCCAGTAATTTCCCTGAAAAATTCATCCTTTGAATTTCTACAGGCATTTTTACTAGTCAATTAAAGACAGAATATTCAAATTCACTTCATCTACTATTGTTAAAATAGTGAATTCTCAAACAGGATATCAATAGCGGGAAAGAGTAAAGCCTCTCTTCTCCAGGGTCACAACAGCATATTTACCCATGCAAAAAGACAGTAAAGTGGTGTACGACAGAAAAACGAGCACGGTGTCTTAATCGAGTAACTTTGAGTCAGGTATAACTTCTCGAGGGGCTAAAAAATAGAAACCGAATGAAAAATTGTAATGCAAAATAACAGTTAATCAAGGAGAGAATATAGTACTTAAGGTTAACATAATTGATGCCACTCATGCTGCATTGCAAATTTTGAATCCTCATGGAAAGACCTTTTTGCAAAGCAACAATCAAACTCATGGAGGAAAAAATCGAACCTAACTTGTTTTATGTAAGAAAACTTCAGGGAAAAAAAATGCAGAAACTCCAAATAGTCATCAAAACTATATCCAAGTACCATTGCTAGATCTTCCAACTGTATCCCAAGAAAGTAGCATGGTACAGGCATTAGTTGTCAACAGACTTGCCTTAAATTTCATGATATGAGGGCTACATGCAGGACCATATATTAGCCAGTATATGTATTTCTAAATGGATGCAGATTACATACAATTTGTAGCACAGGGGTTGATCCTTCTCCTTTTGCAAGTTTTCGAGCCTGAGCATGTTTCCACAGCCTTTCCTTTCCAGGTTGAATCTTTTGTATAGCAACATGGCAAGCTTCTCTGATTGGCATCTGAGATATTTTCCAAAAGATAACAAACAAAGACGACATAAATCTTACAAAGGAGTAGCACAGATGAACCATTTTCCTACTCTCCGAACCCAAACCCCATCCTCAGCAACAAAACACAAGAACACGATGTGAACCGTAAGAAGACATAAGTGGTTTGCAAGCTCTCTATACTAGACTCAATTGGATGTTGCTTAAGAAAGGCCAGCTCCAAGATATTTTCCAAAAGATCACAAACAAAGACGACATAAATCTTACAAAGGAGTAGCACAGATGGAGAGATGGATCTTATTTGAAGCTCATTTTCATACTCTCCAAACCCAAACCCTATCCTCAGCAACAAAACACAAGAACACGATGTGAACCATAAGAAGGCATAAGTGGTTTGCAAGCTCTCTATACTAGACTCAAATGGATGTTGCTTAAGAAAGGCCAGCTCCAAGTTAATAAAATGGGATAGGCAATTTAGGACTCGCAGGCTCAAAATTAAATAAGAAATTATGAAATGCATTTTGAGCTAGTAAAAATCCTTTTCATGATAGTCACATGTCTAAAAAGTTCATTAAGCAAACCATTTTGAGGTTAACAATGGTTTTGATATACTATCTTCAAAGAAAAATAATTCACAAATCTAAAAGGTAATTATGACACTCCTATAAATAGAAATATCTCAGTACAAACCTATGCTTGCATATATTTGTATGAAGCAATATTTCCTATCAATCGCTCAACTCAATCAAGTTTTTAGCCTTATCACAAACTCTGATACTCATCACAAAGCATTTTATGACAGAAAAAAAATCTAAATATGCAGGAAGAAAAGCCATCTAAAGAGGGAAAAAAATCAATCAGGTGAATGGTCCAATGATATATACCTGCAACACAAGGCTTCCCGAGTAGTCAGCAATTCCACCCATGACATCCAACCTTCCTGGCGCTCTTGCCACAAAGATGTCCTCCTACAATATAGATGTTAATGCAACAAATTGTGAAAAAGTTTGGGCTGCCATTACAGGTGATTAAAGAAGAGGAAAACCAACTTGGATGACGATGAAACAAAAGTGAGCAAGTGAGCAAGTAAATAAATGTGAATTCTACATTCTTACTTATCTCAAAGAACGCATCAACATCTGTAGGTGCATCCTACCATTTTTAAAGACTTTCTAGAACAACAAATGGAATAATATATTTCCATTAGAAGGGTTTCACATCATGATGAAAAGATCGAAGTTCCTCAAAAATAAGTGACACTGCAGATTTGTGGAAGAAGCAATATAACAAAAAGTCAGAGGTATACTACAGCTCAATACTAGTGTGGATGGAATACGATGCAAACTATGATCCATGTAGCAGACCCAAATAGTGGGATAAAGGCTTCGTTGTTGCTGTTGTATACTACAGCTCAATATTTAACTCCATTCTTTGTTCACCAATGTGATATCTTTAAATAGACCAAACCAAGGGCAAATCAATGTAACTTCTTTCTTTATTCATTTACACAGTTACTCTAAAATTCAATGTTGTCATGTATCAATAAAAGGATGTTTCAAGTTTCCAAATCACCTCTCATATTGTTTCTATACAGTGATAGAGAGAATATTAAGCTGATGAATAGTAAATCCGATTGGGAATGTTTTGAGAATTATTCAAAGGTTACTGTACTACAAGCTTTGAGGACTAAGAATAAACTCAACAACAACAACAAGCCTTTATCCCACTATGTGGGGTCAGCTACATGGATCATATTTCGCCATTGTATTCTATCAATAAGAATAAACTCAATGGAGGGTAAAAAAAAAATAAACATAATAAAGCTAAAAGGAGATTGCATCTTTCTCACACTCTCAAATACCTAGAATGCTTTGGGATATTTTATTTAGCTCTTTAGTTTAAAAGCTACTTTGTACAAATACTATGGTAAACTCCATAAAGAAAAATATTTGCAGTTTCAACAAGATTAAGTACAGGAGTATTCTAGATAAATGTGCTAGGTTTGCATTCATTTGTTCAATCATTGTTGGGAAGAAGCAGAACACTAAGACTTTTAAGGATGAATCTATGACTATTCAGTTTATATTCTGAAATTAAATTTTCAACTTTTGCTTTGGGTCTTAGCAAATTGTGTTTCCTCTATCATCACAAAAAGAACACAATGAGGCTTTGGCAAACAGTTACAATCTGGCCTTAAGTACATTGTCTTCTTAAATGTAACCATTCTACTACCTTTTCTCCACTGAAGAAAGCAAAAGTGAAAAAGGAAATACCTCCCAATTAAAGAGAGTAGCAGCAGCCATGCGCTCCCTCAACTTGTGCTTCCCAGCATTCTTTACAGAATCATATGCAGCATCTAGTTCTGCCAAACTCTTTAAGAAACTGACAGTATCTGGCAGACCCAAAAGATCCCCCTCAAGGATTTCAAAGTCTTCCTGGTATCTGAAAGTAATTGCGGAGAGATGTTTACAGAAAGTAGCACTCAGCACTTCTAAATGAAAGAAACCAATGGAACCAAGAGATCATAAGAAACGCACGAGTCCATGAGGAAGCTATCATCACTCATTTCAGCAGTTGGTGAACCAGTACGAAGTCCAAGTTCATTTTCAGCATTAGCATACCAATCTGGAATGCATAGATCTCTACCAGGCACTCTTTGCAATTGATACCCCAGAACTATAGCATCACGTAGTCTCCTGGCACCACTAAGCTAGAAAAGAAAAACAAAACAGAAAAAAAGATTCGCAAACAGATTAGTATCAGAAAACACCTGTGCAAGTAATTGATTCTACAGAATATCATTCTCCTATTAAGCGATAACCACGATTTCTAATCCGATATGGAAACTCATGTGTCGTACTCCACATTGAATATCTTAGCACAAATTGACAGCATGACCCATCAACAAATATCATTGAATTTCATTGGAAATGGTGGACACAGCAGTTTAATACATTCCAGAGATAAGAAACACTACGAGACAAAAATTAATGAATCATACTAGTTTGCAAGTCTTTAACACAAGGATTTGAAGCTCAAGAGACTATAAGTCAGTCTATACATGCCAAAGATAAAGTGCAGTCCCTTGAGATAGGATTAAATCATTAGTGTAATGTTCCACAAATAATGGTCTTTGATGATTGAAAATAATATATCCTAAATGTAAAAGAACATGCGGTCAGCATTTATTAAAATATGGCATATTTAGCTGTCTGGAAGAAACTATTGCATGAGCAAAAAAAAAATCCATAAAAAATGTAAAAACTGTAGTGTCTGGTGTAAAAATAGGCATCTTCAAGAGAGTGAAAGTGAGGAAATCAAAACCAACTCAAAGCTACAGGAATTAGATGTAATTGAAGCCAAAAAATAAAAGGAACATTTACAAGGGCAAGCAAACTAAAAACAACTTGGACACTAGCTGAAATGACAGTGCTCATGCAAATATTTTGATATTTCATCACATACTTAAGGTGAAGGCATGAAGTAGTGGAAGAATGTTAAAGGTATTTTTACCTAGAAAGGCTCACAAAATGAAAAAGTTCAAACCCTTCTCGTTCTGAGCAAACCTGATGTCACCACCTCTAATCTCCTAAGAGTTTAATGCTTGTATGAACTAAGAGGTTTTTGATAAAATATGCACCATTCTATTAATTCAATCAAAATTAGTGCTGCTTACAATATATAAATACACAACTGTAGAGGCTAAACTAAGAAATAATATAATCAGGAAATATCCTAATCTTAGGATAGAGACCAGGACTAATTCCTTAAAGTCAGGGAATAAAATAACTATTAAATCTTCTATATTACAGGACGCATATTTTTCCCCACAGATATTCATGAACACCTAGACACCAGTGAGTCAAACATTCGTGGAAGAAAATACTGAGTGTTTCTTGCTTTCAATTTTTTTGCAGCTATGTTTTTCTACTTTTCTTCTTTTGTTCCAGGGATACAGAGATGTCAAACAAAATAGACACTATTCTAGGTAAGAAAAGTCACTCCTAGTATGAGAAAACCATCCAGCTTAGTACTCAGTATCACCATCTTTTACTACAAATCCCTGGGAAAATAATTATTCCCAGCATCCCTAATTGTCAGCATTCCTTTTCAGCACATGCATAAAAAATGTCAGCTTCCTTTATAAGGAAATAATAATCTGGAAAATTATTTTCCTCTTCAAATGATTTATAAACCAAAAATGATAGTGGACACAAATATTACACACTATACCATTAAATATCTGTTTAACAACTTTGCAGACCCACATTTTTCTACTCACTCTTTAAAGAGTATTATATTTTTATCTATCTTAAAATATCACCTATCAGTCGGACGACAAAATTCAAATTCATGGAGAGAGTTCTATTTTATGGTGACAAAATTGCTTCAACAAATGCATTGACCAGAAAGTCATAGGGTTATTTTGTATCTATATATTTTTTAAGTAAATAAAGATTCACAATTTCAAAAACTAGAAGCCCACCCTCGTCGCCCACCTCCAAGCCCCCACTCCCTTTCTGGCCACAAACCAGACAGCAAAAATAAATAAATAAATAAGAGAAGCCTAAACTGTAGCACCACTCCTCAAAGGATTATACTGTTAAACTATCAAATTAAATTGGTTAAAATCTATCCTAAAAGAATGAAACCTATTTCACAATATTAAGTATACAGTTGACATCTATTACTGTGCTTTCTAAAAGTTTAACCTGTCACAGAGAGTGGGTGGCAGCTCAACATTTTGAAGCAAGAAAAGGTACAGCATTTGAGGAATAAGGCCCACATATAAGGAGGCATTTTGAACACAAAAACAGATAAACAACATTTCACTTCAATAGTTTAAGCTTTGGTTTCAAGAATTACATTCACTAATTAACTACATGTTGAAGCATAAACATTTCCTTCAGAGGCTTACTAATCTATTGATGTAAAAGGTCCACAAAAACATAATGCACTTTGGCCATAACTCCAAATTATTCATTTTTTGTCTCATAAGCTGGGAATGCTTCATTCCAAGATTAAATAACCATTGTAATGCTAATAAATATCACCACCAAACTCAATCATAAAGTTGACTATATCTTTCCTTAAAAAACCAATTCAACCGCCACAGCAAAAGCATGAAAGCAATGTGTAACGCAGGAAAACACCAACTTACTGAGGCAATTCAAAATGTAAAGGAATTTCAGGGCAAATATGATGGCAAAGAACATTATGAGGAGTTATCAGGCCAAGTTCTCCATCTATGAGTGGATATCATCTGCACTACATAAGCATAACACTTGAAGAAAAGAAGTCCTAAATAACACAAGAAATATATAACAGTTCACCTTGTTTGATACATAGTTTTTCCCAGAGGCTGTATCTTGCAAAATAGAGGCTGCAACCTGAAATGAGGTATCAGATATACTGGAAAGTTTAAAATTAGCCCGTTGCAAAGGGTAAAGCAGAACAGAAGACAAAATGAAGAACAACAGAGCTCGTGCTTTACAATAGAAATCCTGGCTCATTTTAAATGAACTGTAATATACCCAACTTAAAAAACTCTGTAAAGAGAAGAATTGGTTTGAAGTCGAAATTGACAGAAAGAGAAGTAGCATATGATAAGCTCATTGTGAGCTAATCTTTACTATACTGATTTTCTGGAATTTCAAGAAGATGAGCAGGTGACTTGGCTGGTAGAGATGTTTCTCAAATCAGGTTCGACAAGGGATGAAAACCAGATCTAATATGGCTTAGGACTGAAGTAGTCCCAACTTGGGAGCTCAAATAGCCAAACATTAACCAGGGAGCCCAACAATTTTTACCTGTGCGGTTTCTAGGTCATGATTTACATTTCTATTCTGCTACTTCAAGATCGTTAAGGTTTTGCAGTTACACATCTTGATAGTCAAGCTGTTTTAATTGAAGGGAAAAACTTAAGCAACCATGCAAATTGCTTCATAGTGAAGAAACATTAACTAGAGGACTCTATAATTCGGAAATCCCCTAATCAAAGGACATGAAACTCATTATAAAAGAAAACATTTTGCAGATATACTATTAAGCTCACAGCTTTTAGTGAAACCAAATCTTCCTAAGGCATAGTTGCTTACTCACTGTTTGCAATTCCTGCTAAAACATGTTTATGGAGAGGAAGGGGAATGAGAGAAAGCATCATTAACGGAGTGGTTGATGGTAATCTACCCAATCAGATTTGCGGGATTCGGAATAAGGGACTTCCGAACTTTCAATACTATTTTGTTGGCAAATGGCCTTGAATATTTGGGTAAGAGCGAAAAGCGATATGGACAAGAGCAGATGAAAAGAGATATGGATATGAGTGGTAGTTGGAGAACAGCAGTAAAACGATTATCCTCATGCAAAGGTTTATGGAGGACACCAGTATTGTAGGGAACAAGTTCTCCAATTATATTTTCTTTCTTGCGGGAAATTGCAATAGTGTTCACTGTTGAATATCATGACTATTACAGAGTTATTGTAAAAGCAGTTTGTCATTGGTAATCCTTTAACATCCTTGTTTGATAAGTTAGTAATAAACTAACTTATATGGGCCTTTTATGCTTAGGTTTTGCTTGTTTAGAGTTTATTTGCATGAATTTATGTATATTTTTGTAGGTTTTGACAGGTTGGAGACTAAAAGGGTAAAATGGAGTTAAAAGGATCAAATATGGAAGGAAAAACAACCTGGGCAATCTGGAGAACTTCAATTGAGTGTATCTTTTTCTCTACTCACCCAAATGAGGCGATCTTGGATATTTTGGAAAGCTCTTTGACCATACTACAAAATTTTTGTTTTGAGATTCTCCTAAATCAGTTGGCATCTAGGTCAAAATCAAGGTTCAAGTGAACATGTGACAAATGAATGGCTAGCTGACACATTTTGAGAGAATGAGCATATCTGGAGCTACACAACTCTGATTTGAATGATTCTTGAAGCACTGGAAAGTTAAGAAGAAGAGCTACAACTCTTATGAAGAACACAAGGTCTAATTCTGTCCAGAAAACCTTCAGAAATGAAGCCCAAGCAATAACAGAACAGAGAAGCAAATTTATAGGCAAATTTGAAGGCCGCTGCATTGGTGTACAAAATTTGCATTTGGCTGAAACGTGGGATTTGCTTGTTTCTTAAGTTTCCAACTTATCCTCGCATACTATGGGGTCTTTGATGTAACTTTCTTTATTAATCAAGCCCCTCGGTATAAATAAGAGTAATTAAGGTAGTTTTCGTACCAAGTAGCACAATTTGTTCCAACTTCTTTGTTTGTTAAATCAAAAGGGTGGCTTCTTTCACTGTAATTCTATTGCTTATTCCTTAATTATTATTCTGATGTTCTTTCTAGCCATGGGTAGCTAATTTGTCTGGTGCCTTTGGATTTTGTTTATGGGTAATTGAAATCTTGTGCTTATGGGTGGATTAATGTTATGGGTTTGATGGATAATGGTTTTTCATTCTAGATTTGCTATGCCTCATACTTGTGTGATGTCAAATTGACAAGTATGTGTTTAATTAGAGAAAGTTTGATGTTCATTAGGCTTATCAAAAAATATATAAAGGATTGGAAACAACTTGCTTGATGAAGATGTTGATTTTCAATGGGTATTATCTTAATCTTTTTCTTGCTTCTTACCACAAGAGAGGGATTAGATTAGTGTTGTGGTTTAAAATTGGGCAAAAACAATGGGATGGAAACATTATTTGGTTTTGTAGAATCTATACTGCTATTGGAATAAACTCTAGAGATTAATTGGACAGCAACATACCCCTTATCTCTTAAAACCCTAAGATAGATCACCTATAACATGAGCATTAAAGTTACCTCAACCAACATTCCAAGGATACATTTTCTCACTTGAATTCTTATCCTACTAATAACCTCAGATAGTTTAATTTTAGTTCTTTTCCACTGTTTACTTGTATTTTCACTACTTCACACACTTTACACTAGTCTAAAAGGCTAACTCCCCTTCCTGTGGATTTGACCCCTACCCTACTCTTGCTGCAAATGTACGGCGTACAATGCACCTTAAATATGTGAGAGATTAGGGTACTTTTATTTGATTTGGTGGGTTGCTTGATTCAACTTGATCCTATCTTATACTCAAAACTCACTTATTGTTCTGGAGGAAGCACATCTTCATATACAAATTTCAGACCAAAAGCCTATTGACTGCTTTTACATGGTAACATTCTTAATATAATGTAAAATTCTGCAAACTTTACCAACCACACAATGCAGGCTTTTGAGAAAAATAGGTTACAGTATTTATAGTTTTGAAAGTTTTGATGAATGCCAAGTAACGCCTCACCACCACTCCCATTCACCTGTGATTCTTTATCTTGTTGTTGAAAGTCTGTCACTCAAAATCACCAGCCAACTATTTTCGAGCTGAAGACTTTTCACTCTACAAGATGCACCATTGGTCATGAACTTAAAGTTTTGAGCAAAATTGGAGTTTATTTTTTCTTTCTGCAGTTTAATGACATCCGGTTTGCTAATTCAACATTTTTGGTAGAAAGAACCTTTTTGTGTAAGAAAATAGACAAGCCATTCATTTTGCACTCTGAAAATTTTTAAGCCATTCATTTTGGACATCTACATAGGAGACATTTAGATGCCCTAGTGAGGTGTGTAGAAAATAGAGAATTATTAGTTCAAATTAAAAGGGGAAGAGGAAGACCAAAAAAAATTATAAATAAACGGTAAGAAAAGATATGTTATGTTTAAATATAAATGAGCAAATGAGCTCAGATGGGATAAAGTCTTAGTTGTTGTTCTTACTCAATGCAGAAGTTAAGAGACCCCCAGCTCATAAGTGCATGTAAAAATATGATGCGTGTACAGATATGTGCAAAATACTACCTCCTCCATTCCCAATGATTTGATAATGCGAACACAATAAGAAATCATAATTCAAAGGATCAAATAGTATTCAATCAGTATATTTAGGCTTTTATATCCACTAACTTCAAAGGTTAACTTGAATTACGCAGCTGAAACTAGATTGTAATAGAAACTTAGACTTATGCACCTCTTGGTGAGGAGAAAAAACATAAAAGAACCTGAATATCCTAAAGACTTAAGCAGACTGATCCAAGGTATAAAAATATTTTTTCAGAAAGCTAAAGCAAGAATTTATCTCACTAATAGGAATTTTATCTGTTAAACTTAACTGCCACTCAATATCAAAGTGCATATACAAGAAGAAAATAAACAGCATGTTCAATTGAATAATAGTTCTTGATTCAGTTTTTCCATTTCAACAACCATGTACCCACAGAAATCTATTTAAACATTAAAGAAATTGGTACCTCACCACCATTGCTACCTCCCTCATAGCAAGGATTCAAGGTCATTGCACGTTCAAGATATGGTTTCCAACGGCCAGTGAGCAAATCCCTTCTTATCATTTCAACACCACTTTGATAGTGCTTATGACAAAAAAAGGAAATAAAAAAGATAACAATGTTACTGATAAGAAAGCGACTCAAAGAAAGCAAGAAACAAGTGGCACCGTAGTTGGTTTGCTGCATTAACAAGTTATAGACTTCCATACATCTGAATTAAGCCCACAACAACAACTAAGACTTTATCCCACTATGTGGGCTCGGCTACATGGATCATACTTTGCCATCGTATTCTATTTATACGCATGTTTTTATTTATATTTAAGTATATCATGTCTTTTTTTTTTATAGTTTCTTTCCAATTCATTCTAGGTCTCTCCCTTCCCTTTTAATTGAAATAATGTTTCTCTATTTTCTACACACCGCACTGGTGCGTCTAGAGGTCTCCTATGCACATGTCCAAACCATCTTAAACGTGTTTCTCTCATTTTCTCATCTATTGGAGCTATCCCCACTTTCTTTCTAATGCATTAAGTCTACAATGAAAATATTTATTTGCTAATGTAGACAATCCTACACTCTCACACAAGCTTCCCTCTTCATGCATGTCGGTAATTGTCATCAAGGGCCCTATTAGCCATAATAACTTACCAAGAGTAATGGTAGCAAGAGGGAAGTAATGCATCTTCATCCCAGAGGAGGTGGGCAGTAGGAGTAGTTGTCAAGTAAATGGGTGACTTTTTCTTCAAGTTGCTCTCTGGAGAATCTGATGCGATGTCTAGACTAAACTATCACTCTGTCAGTAGTATAATCCCCCGATCTTCTAGGAGCAGGCATTCCCCTCCTTATACAAACCCATGGTTTCAATTTTTTGGAGACAGTACTTCTTCGGCTTTATATGCCATGTCTAGATTCATTAATGGTCGGGTAATATACAATACTTCTGACCGAACTTTTCTACATTTAACTGACTTGAAATAGGTTTACTAATTTAAAAGTAATGCTAAAATCATAAAAATTTGGCATTCCATAAGTTATACCTCAAGCATGTTTCTTAAAAATGGTTCTTCATTGAAGTAGTCCCTACGCACGAAGACAAAAGGCAACTTGTATGCCAAAGCCTCACTGACTGTCCCATATCCAATTTTTCCTGAAAAAAATAAAGTTAAGGATGCCATGAAAATTGCTTCATTTCAAATTATATATTTTAGATAGGAAAAAAATTATAAACAGACCAAGCATGCAATCAGATGCGGCAATTAGATCAGGAGTATAGACATCTTTTGCAAGCTTCATGAAATTAGGAGGGAGTTCCTGACTATCAGAAGCACCACAAACCTGAAGAAAATGAGATAAATTTTACCAATAATCAAGCAAAAACTAGGTGAGTTATGTTGGGGCCAAACTACAATATGAATTTACAAAAGATACCAGACAGAGCCAACCAGAAGTTAAGTATTCCTCCTTCAGCTTCCAGCCTGCTGGCTGATGCAGAAAAAATAGTAGAGAGGATTAGATCAGTGAATTAAAAAAAGAATAATGGTCCTAACCCAAACACATGCAAGCATTACCAAATAACTAATACCAACAGTAGACTTAAATGAGAAAGTGACAAAACTCCACTAATCATGCATAAACCAAAAAGAAACCACAAAAAAAGTCCTGAAATAATATCTCTCTAATACTTGATTAATGATAATGTGATACGCAATGCATAGTAACCAACAGAACTGCTCGTAATAAATATATGCTATGAAATTGAAAGCTACAGTAATAAAATTTGCTGATCCAAACAAACTGTTAAGAACAAATGATGGCAGTAATCTCTAACTTCTAACACCAGTTAACAGAAAGCTGTCAACAATTAAAAAGTAGTTGTACAGATACAAGGGGTTATGTGAATAATAGTTGTAATATGAAACCATATGACAGTCATTTCCCAATCATAACATGATTTCATTAACTGAATTTTTGAGCATTAGGGACAGCAATGACAGAAATCTATTGCAGCCTTCTAATGCCCCCTAGACAGTCATTTCCCAACCATAACATGATTTCGTTAACTGAATTTTTGAGCAATAGGTACAGCAATGACAGAAATCTATTGCAGCCTTCTAATATTCAATAGAGGTTGCAATTTTAAACAATAAAAAAACACAGGAAAAACAGCAACCCGAAACATAACACAGGAAAAACAGCAGCCCGAAACATAACACAGGACAAACAGGTCCTGAGATGATATGAAACCAATCAGGTCATAAGTGGATGGCAAAAAAGTAGTATGAAGAAAATCTGCAGGTTCATACAAGAGGAGACAATTAACCCCATTTGAAAATTTGGCAAATGAAATCTCTACTTTTTTCCAGCTTTGAATCAATGGTGAAACCTAGCAGACCCCACATAGTGAGATAAAAGTTTAGTTGTTGTTGTTGAATCAATGGTGAGACTAATCAAGGAATTTTGCTATCTGTTTATATTGCCCTAAGGATATTATTTGTATTTGTAAACAAAAAAAAAAAAAAGAGTTCCTAAGAGAATGAATTATCTCACTATTGATAGATCATACACAAAAAACATTCAATCATGTAATTCAATATATGATGAGCCACACCATCAAATACAACTTGTCCAGTGAGTCCATTGAGTGCTCTAATATGACTATCTACACTTCGCAAAGTGAAATTTCCACATCAAGATTAAAGGATTAGATCTTTAATGCTTCCAGATAACAGGAGACCGACTAAAAACCTCAAGTGTTGGCTGGATTACAAGTTCATCGAAGGATGTCCTCTAAAGCCAGCTCAGCTGATTGAGACATCTGATGCTTACCATGAGGTTCCAAGATTCACTCTCAAGCTCTCCCCTCCCTCGCGTACAACATTGAGTCTCCCTTGAGACAATATTTGCAACCAACAAAAAAACGTAAAGAAAAGAAACCTCATTGAAGAATGAAGCCTGTAACTTGGATGGTTTCAAGGTGTTGGACAGCTAGGCAATTACAGAAAATTTAACATGGTTGTTTTCTCTTTGATAATTTGCACAATCTGCAACTGTGATTGTGCTTTTTCTACTTTGAAAGTTCCAAGGAAAATTTTCAATTTGACATGTACAAAATTGTTGGTGAAATAGTAGTACATCCTATTTTAGAATCTTTGTTGCTTGTTTTCAACCAAAAAAGTGATTTCAAAATTAATCTTTTTCACCTTAAGATTGAGAGAATAGTGAATAGGTTAAATGGGTTAACAAGCTCAATATTTACAAGTTTGTGGGGAGAACATGGTGAAGCAAGTCTCATTCACAAGTAACAGACAAGAAAAAAAGAAAAAATATGTCAAGCAGGTCATGTTGTGTCAACCTGCTAACACAACATGATGAGAAGCAGTTCACATGAGAGCAATTAAATTACATAAAACATGATCCATATCAATCCCTAATGTACATCAATTCACACCCTAAATCTTTGGCAGTTAGTTTTTGGGCAGGCCTCAATGTTTGTGCTATTGTGCACAGTATGATAGCTTCAAGCTTAACTTCTGATACTATATATTCTGCACATACACAATTCTAGAAACTGAGAGAGTACCCAAAACACCACAATTCTCTCTCTCTGTCTCTCTCTCTCTCTCTTGTCTTCCATGCGGCCAACCCACATAGTGGGATAAAGGCTTAGAAGTACTAGTAGTAGTAGTAGTTGTAGTAGTAGTAGCAGTAGTTGTTGTTTTGCTTCCATGGAAATTAGGCTAACAGCAAAGAAGTAAATGGTAGATAAGATTAATATCTGGACCAAGCCGCAGAAAAAATTTAAATAAGAGCAAAAAGATGGAATGGTCACTAAACTTTAACATTTTCCGCCTTTTGATCATCAAACTTTTGTTTTAGCCAAATTGGTCACTGAACTATTAAATTGGGTGATTTTTAGTCATTCAGTAACTTTGCCTTCTATTTTCTGAGTTCTAAAACTCTTTATGCTCCCATAATCTGAAAAGCTTCCCATCCACATTTACTTCTTTGCCGCTGCATACAGTGCTTACTTAAAACACCCTGAAACCAAATACGCTAATATAATTCTAAAGCCCTAGATATACATAATTAAATGGCTTGAATATCTCTAATTAACATTTACTCAAAAAAGTATGAAAGTTAGCTTCCATCCCCTCTAGTCACATTAAGCTCTTGCCAATCTTTAAATAACTTAAGAACTTATAAGTATCAGTTCCAAGAAGAATGAACAAAATTTGAAATAGGTTTGTGGTGAATGGCAACGACGATGAGCAAGCTGCTTGTTATGAGGGAATAAGCCACACTCCAGATTCAAACAAAAATATGGCCTTGCCATTGCCCAACTTTAACTAATGTCACTACTAAATGACTCAAAAAAAGTTGTACTTCACCACTTCCTCTTTATTTTTTGTTGATATACAAAATTGCCCCATTTCATTTCTTCCCAATATGCATCATGTAAGGTCACATAAGTTTGCAAACTACTACCATGTCAACCATGTCCACCGGTAGCCCCACGCACCCTGCCTCTTAACCACCCCTCCCCCACTCCGGACCCCCACGAAACCACACCCCCTCCAAGTCCACCACAACCATTCCACACACTCCAAATTAGCCATTAATGGCCCGATTACGCAAATCCTTACCACCACCCAAACATCAGTCCCCATATACCACCTACAAAAAGACCAAACACATTAAGTACTTAAATCCTACTATCAAACCCATTGCAAAAAATTTTTTCTCCAATCAATCCCAGATTTGATACTTTACCTGGACAAAATAAGCCTTGACCCAAACACTAGATGCCAATAGCCTCCAGTAAGATTACCTTCATTTTCTGTTTGTTATCTTTGTCTCTACCCATTTCCATGTTAGCATTTTTTTTCTTTTGCCAGTCATGGTTTATTCTACCTTGAGTTGTGCTGGGATACCTTCAAATTTGGGGCTGTCCGAGGTTTACCACTTGCTAGGGACAATGAAATGTGAAAATATGTGGTATTTGTGTTTCGGAAGGAGTTGTCTCCAATCCAGAATTTTTCAATGTAATATGGACAATTTGGTCTTGAAAATCAAAAAATATATTAAGGGGATGGAACGTAAGAAGTTAAATATTGAAAGTGACAATCATTAGCATAGTAATTACTTGGATTTGCAATTGAATTATTAAATTCCTATTACAAACATCAATATCAGAAGATGCAGAAAAATTCAGGGAGAGAGATATTACAAGTAAAAGTTGGGTACTGGATAATGGCATAACAGCTTCAGACTTACCTGCCCACCAAAGTTTAGGATTACAACCTTCACCTCCGAATCAATTCCAAGTTCTCTTCTGACCTAGAATGTGAACTAAGCAGATTATATAGCAGCTGAAGAACTGAATAAAAATCACCGGAATAAAAATCCAATGTCCACATGCCTGCTCACGGGACTTGTGTAACCTTCTCACAACCAAAGGTACATCGATCACATCGCGGAATGCAGGCACTTCAATGTTGAATGTCAATTTTCGGATTTAAGTAAAAGGAAACTGCTGTAAGTTTTACTAGCTATCATTTATACTTGACGAAGTGAAGTAAAAACAAAAATGCAAAAGCAATGCCAAATCAACATACTTGGGCAGTATCCTGGGAGGCGGATAAGGAACTCACAATGAGAGTAGTCTTCTGCAATCTATATCAATTGTTAAACATAAAATGAAGGGTTAGATTTGAGAAACCTACAAAGCCAAATATTTGATAGAGCCAAAGATAAGACAAAAAGGGCTAAGGATGAATTTACGACTTGAAAAAAGATTCTTCGCACATGCAATAAACATTTTCATTATCCAAAAAGTGTTTACAACCACAAACAGTTATCATTGCACTTTGCAATGCAAAACTCAAAGTAACAGAATAAGTGGTAATGCATGTAAAAGCTACAAAATTAGTCCTACCCTGAAATGTCCAACAATTGACTCCGGAAGACAATCTTAGAAAAAAAAGTTTGAGTTGAAAGATGACTTAAAGTAGTTGTAAAACTCTTTATTTATGATTGCTTGTTCACATTTTACTCTTTCAAGTTCAAATAACATTTCTTCCAGGGATATTTTATGATGAATAGATAATATATATAATACGCTAGTGTAAAGAATTTTTTCCAGTTTCTTAAACATCAATTCTGGACTACGTAGGCAAAAACTTTTCTCTAAATATTATGTCTCAAAACTTGCTACACAATAGGTCATAATTGACATCCCAGGAACTTAGTTTCTACCAAATATGTTGATTTTATTCAAATGGACAACAAAAATTTAGCTGGCCCCACTTAGTCGGAAAAAGGCTTAGTGTTATTGTTGTTGTTGGAAGATGAAAATTAATAATGCCTTCAAAGGAGATTATTTGTATCAAAGGTACATACCTAACCTTTCCAAGTAAAAACCTAGTTCAAGGCAAACTCTTGAGACACAAAATAGACACCTGTAGGATATGAATCAATTTATCCGCCACACTAAGCTTTCAAGACAAGATGAGTTTTACCAACCTTGATACACAAAAAGAACTATTAGGATTATTTTGGGAAATGCTATGCCGGTTATGTTGCTGAGTATTTCCTTAGGGAAGTTCTGAATATGGCATTTCTAGAGTATTTGAGGAAGGCTGAGGATTAAGACTAAAATTTAGGAAAATTCTAGAACGTACCTACGTAGAAAAATCAAGAGGCTTTGGAGAGATGAGCTGTGAACATTAACAAACTCTTGAAGCATTACCTCAAGATAACAAGAAAACTCTTTCAACACACAAGCACAAAAGGAAGAAAGAAGTTTAAACAAAGTATTCTGGAGTTCTGACTTGTTCCGAATTATTTACAAATTTCTTAAAACTTGGTAGGACTTGGTGGTTCTTAGCCACTTCAAAATAGGAATTCACACTCACTCTTTTTACTTTTTGAGACACCAAAAATTGGAGCAAGAGGGTACTATATTTGCAATAAGGTAGAGCAACAGAAGCACAAAAAATTTAATTTTAAAATTCTGACTTTTCATCAAACTGCAATGAACCATAAAGCAAGTTGTTCGATAAGACTGCAGGCGCAAACAAGGGTTATTCAGGGCTGTAGACACGAAATCTGCTGCAAGCTTGGATGGCTGAAGAACAAAAGGACAAAAAAATTGGAGTGACTCTTAGAAACCTTTAATCATGCACCACCAGAATGAATCCACACGACATATTAAGCCACTAATAATCAGCAGGAACAATTTATTAACTGAAATTCTTGAGTTTATTTATTTTCCTACTCTTCTATTGGTTTGAACATAAATGAAAACATGTGTAATGATAGAATACGATGGCAAAATATAATCCATGTAGCCGACCCCACATAGTGGGATAAAGGCTTAGTTGTTGTTGTTGTTCTATTGGTTTGAACAACTAGATTCTTTAGAAACAGTTCTTTAGAGTGATTCTATCTCTTAGTAAAAATAAATATTTAGAAAGAAGATTTCTTTTCTCATGGTAGCCTGCTCTAGTCCCCTCACAAACATGGGATTCTCAACTGAACTGGGTAATCCAAGGGCATTACTGACCACAACTGTAAACATAATCTACGCCACTTTGAAGCTAGAACCCATGTGCAGCCTACATAGAACCTCTTAGGTTCCTTTCTTTTGAGAGCCAATCCAAGAAGAATCCAATTCCTTGGCATCAGAGAGGCTTTATGGAATGATGACAAGGAGAAAATGCTTTGCCAGCATGTAGGTGCTCTATCCCTGGAACCTCTATTGATCTTCCCATTATAAAGAAAGATCAATCTTACCATACCAGTGCATTTCACATCAGCATCAAAAGGTTTCAAAAAATCATGTAGTCCCTTAGACCCAATGCTATTGTCCACACTTCCTTGATGGTTGCACTCAAAATTTGTTGATTACCTAAAGTAGCAGCCCATTCATTACCAAATTCTACAGGATAACCATTTTGCTTTTTCAAGAATGTATTTGAATTCAAACACTTAAGATTCCAAAAAGTCTGAATGATTAGAACGACTGGTTAATATAACCAACAATAGTGGAACAGAGAGTAATAAAGTGCTTGAAAAGGGATACCTGCCAAACAATTGACCTATGATGAATGCCAGCAGCCATCACATACTCTGCATAGATGAAGTCCCAACTGCATAAAGAAATTAAGACTGTACTCTAAGCATAGTATAGTATATCTCAGTGTACTGGGAATCCGAAAGCAGATGATCAGAAGTAAAAATATATTTATGATGGCAGATCACCTGAAATTGGTTACACAAACAGATCGAACTCCAGCATCAGCTGCTGCCCGACAAGCAACTGGTACAACATCGGATACCTGTTTTTGCATTAATACACCTTAACATAACCTTCTTTCACCTCTTGGAAAGACACGTACAGAGTTCAATTAATAAGAGAGTGATAGTGCACTTGTGTATGCAAGCATGTGTGCGTGTGTGTGTGTGTGTGAGAGAGAGAGAGAGAGAACAATGTCATCTTTCCTGCAAAAGGAGTACAAGCAAGTTTAAAACTTTCCCGTATTAGGAGTTAGCCCAATATCATAACAAGAAAAAGTATAACAGTTGCAAGGAATAGAAGAAATGAATACTCTAAGAGAGGTGTACAAGAATAGTCCTCAAAACTAGCAACATTCCACACCCAAGACTAGTCAAACAAATGTATGTTTAGTATAAGAAGGAGATTGGAACATATATTTACCACTAAATCTGCCTTGATTAAGTTCAGCCACTCCACTTCAGTTGCCAATATAGAAGCACGAGGTACAACAGCAGTCTCTGAGTACTAAATCAACCAAGAACTGCATATTAATAAGCTGACAAACTAATGTATGTTGTGTGCATTCTGAAACACACACCAAAAACTAATATAACTCAAAGACAATTCTTTTGTTATAATCTTTGTAATCAGGCATACCTTCTCCAGTGAAGCCAGCTGATCCACTGTCAAAGCATCTGCTTGAACTGCCCCACAATCTAACAGAACCTGGCATTACAGACATTCAAGAGCATTCAGAACTGGAAAGCAAACTAACATTAAAAATTAATACTTCAAGGTAAATTATAAGAAGCTGGAATTGCATGTTCTTATTGAGAAAGACCTTCCGGAGAAAAAGGCGAGATGATTGTATTTCAGTTGTAAAGACAAAGTCAGGTGCACCAGTGACCACATGTACATCATGTCCCGCATCAATAAGATGCCGCACAACCTAAACCAATATCCGCAATGCACGTTAACAAATTATATTTGACACTTCCATAAGAAATAACATGTTAAATTGTTTTATCCCAAAGGAAAACAGACCAAATGATTTGTAATATCATTGCTGACAAAGTGAAAACTTTCTGTATCATTTACCACTAGATTCTTACCATCAAAAAGATTGGGTAACATAATTACAGCATTGCATCAAATAGTGATAATGTTGTATACAAATAATAAACAGCAAATTCACCATAATAATTCACGGTATACCAAGGATAGTGAAGCATATCACGGACATTAAAACAAATCCATTTAACTGCGTTTCAAAACCAGATTCGATCCATCAGAGCGGCGAAACCCTATGCCATAAACTACAACTGAGCAAGCACAATCTTATTATGATTTAGCTCCTATATTGATTACCATCCATTGTTTTGATATTTAGAATCCCTTGGCTTGATTAAATGCCAATGTCTAACCCTGCTGCTCTATTTTCATTGGCACAAGTCTTTAGCATTCAATCTTGTCTATCTCGAAACTGAGTGAATAAACAGTTACAGGGACTGACCATTAACTTAATCATTTGAGAAGCTATTATCTACAACTTAGACATATCTGTATATGCTTACACAGGTTAATTCTCCCATTCTTCAAAAAATTCCTCTATTATAAGTGCAGGTCAGTCCACCTTTCTCTTTCTTCCGTCTTTTAACGGATCAAACACATAGGAGCTCCTTCAACAAACATAAAATTACATTCCTTCCACTCTTTGTCCATCTCATTTATGGTTACCAAGTGCAATCAATTCCACAGTAGTAATATATTCCAGTATCGACAAAAATTAGTCTAACATAAAGCAAAACATAGGAAAATGCAGCTGCTTTAAAAAAATTATCATCAGTAGAAATTCCTTCTGATTAAAAAAAAATCCCATTTCACAAAAACACAAGAATGCAACAAAAAGCACCGGAAATTCCGACTGACATTGAACTAACCTCAACAACACGAGTGGCATGGCCGAACCCATGACCAGTAACATAGTAAGCAAAAACTAGAGGATGCCTTCTTCCATCTTCAAAACCCATTGTTTTTTCCACAACAGAAATAGCAATCAGTGATTATTTTTTAAAAAAAAATTGAAAAGGAGAAGTTCTGCTGCAAATGGGAAAAGAGTAGTTGCGGGTGTGTTTGTGTATGACTGACTATATATGTCTTGTCATCCTAAACATCTTCTCTACTTAGGAGAAAGAATTGAAAACAATTGCAATCTTATTAAAATTTGACTCAACAAAAATGGTGGGATTCTTGCTTCTTGATTCTTGATTCTTGATTCTTGCTTTAACCAAGAATTTCGGAAACTTCCAAAGTAGAGTAACAATAATAACAACAGAAAACAACAATTTTAAACACACGGAATATGTCGCAATAAATATATATGGGTTTTGAAGCCGTAAGGGAGGTAATTGAATCGTGCTTAGTACGTTACTTGAAATACGTTGACGTCAACGGAAAGGTGTAGTCAACGTGAGCCTTATCTTTTGTTGTTTGTTATATCAAGAAAATCTTCTATCCAAAATTATCTCATATATATAAAATTTTAAATGATATCATTTTATTAAAGAATAAAAACTAAAATCATTTTATATAAGTTAACCAGCAATGTAATTTAATTTTGAATAAAATAAATTAAGATAATTTTGAACAAAAAATCTCATATTTTATATGTTATATCTTTGTAAAATTATTGGTGAAAATACCATAAATTCCATGTACTATTGTTCTTTTGCATATTTATCCTTATACAATTATTTACAATAATTTTCTTAATTTTTTTAAATTAAAGAAAATTAATAAAGAATTTAATACGATTCCATTAAAAAAATAATTTTAATCCCTTTTAGAGTTGTTTAATACTTGCCCAAGACCCCATTAATGCCGAGATGAAATGAAGTTAATGAAAATATTGTTGTAATCCCATTAGAATTGCTAAATACTTAGCATACTAATTTTAGCTAGTTAGAATTGCTTTTTTTTTTTTTAGCTAGTTAGAATTGCTTAATGGAATAGAATTGGTTGAAATGAAACTCAGCATCAATTATTAATTATTTGAGAAAAATGTATTTTTAGTCCTCAATGTTTACCTACTCGACACTTTTAGTTCTTAATGTTTTAACCTCAATATTTTTACTCTCCAAACTTACAAAGATGTTGCACTTTCAATCCAATTTTTTTTTTTTTTGGCAGAACCTCTCTTTCGAGGTGGGGCGCCACTCCCTATTTACTAACTAATTTTTTGAGTGATGGATTTACCCTAAAATCACTCGTACATCAAAAGAGCCTTCTTGATCGCAATCCCATTTATAAGATTAAAGCCTAATCGGAAAGTTAAATTAACAGAATTAACAGAAGGCTCTTTTTTACTCTCCAAACTTACAAGCTTAAAGCCTCAATATTTTTACTCTCCAAACTTACAAAGATGTTGCACTTTCAATCCACTTAACAGAATTAAACAGCAACAAATGGAACAGTTAAATTTAAGGTCAAATCACAATTTATCATAATCTAGTGTCTAATAATTAGTTTCTTATATTTTTGCCTCAAATAAAAACAATTAAATGTATCCAATTTATTGTTTAGCTCTAAGTTTTGTTTCTTATATATTTAGTCTCCTTCTATAATTGTGTTCAAGTAACTTGCCACAATTTGTCAAAAATTGTATGTCATTATAATCATAAATCAAGTCCAATTTTTTTATCATATGTCCACCTTAGAAATCAAGACACATAAACCATTCAAATACTAATACTAAGATACAAAAAATAAAATTGCTAATAATCTAATTTATCATGTGTAAGAAAAACTTATTTTTGTCTATATTGGTTAATACATCACTTTCTTCCCTATGTCATCACAATCATAAATCATTAACAAATATACATAACCCTATTATAGCTCTACTTATACAAACAAAGTAATTAAATTCTGAGTTTCTTTGTAATTATAGCCCATCGCCATCAACATCGCAATAAAACTTGTATTAATATTATCACTTCAATTTAATTCAGGCTGCAAATTTTTCCACCAGAAAGGACGGAACAAAATTTGTGGAAATACCTCACGTAGATTACTATGGTTTTGATCTCAATTTTAGCCAATACATTTCATTTGAAGCTTGCAGGAAAACAGTTCTATTATAAGCAAACTCAATATGAGGCAAATATAGTTCCCAATTCTTTAAAGACCTTTGTATGATTGCTCTAAGTAAAGGAGAAAGAGTCATATTAATTACTTCAGTTTGTCCATCAATCTATGGATATGCAACAGTAGAAAATAGCAATTTAGTTCCCAACTTTCCTCAAAGAGTACGCCAAAAATGACTAAGGAACTTAACATCTCTATCACTTACAATAGTATTCCAAATTCCATGCAATCTTACAACCTCTTTAAAGAACAAATCAGTAATATGTGTAGCATCATTAGTTTTAGTGCAAGCAATAAAATGTGTCATCTCTATCAACCACTATAAATATGCTGTCTTTACCACTAAATGACCTAGGCAATCCTAACACAAAATCCATTGAAATGTCTAACCAAGGACACTGAGGTACGAGTAAAGATGTGTAAAGACCATGTGGCATAGCTTTAGACTTTGCATGTTTACAATCAATACATCTATCACAAACAAGTTTAAAAGATTTACGCATATTAGACTAGTAAAAATGTTCATTTAAGATGCTTAATGTTTTATCAACACCAAAGTGTCCTATTAATCCACCACCATGAGTTTCAATGACAAGAAATTCACGAATAGAACAATTAGGTACACATAACTTATTTTTATTAAACAAAAATCTACCATGTACATAAAAGTCACCATTCGGATTAAGCAAACAATTCTCAAATTCAAACTTAAAATCAACATCAGCAACACACAAAGACTTCATCATATCAAAACCAAGTAGTTTAGCATGCATATAGGTAAACAAATTATACCTTCTAGACAAAGCATCAGCAACTACATTTTCCTCTCCAGCTTTTTATTTAATCACATAAGGAAAAATTTCGATAAACTCTAACCACCGTGCATGTCGTTTATTTATCTTACCTTGAGTCTTTAAGAACTTAAGACTCTCATGATCCGATTGAATTACAAACTCTTTCGGCCAAAAGTAATGTTGCCAAACTTGAAGTGATCTTACCAACACATACGACCCCTTGTCATAAGTTGGATAGTTGGATGGTGCTCCATGAAACTTCTCACTGAAATACACCACGGGCTTGCCTTCCTACATCAAAATAGAACCAATCCCTATCTTAGAGGCATCATATTGTATCACTACAAGAAATGTGGGCATTACTGACTAAGCGATTGCGTCAATAAAGGCACAAAAGTTGTCAGTATCATGGATTAGTGACGAGAAAATGTCGTCAAATGGTCGACATTAAAGTGTCATCAGTAAATGGGTCTTTTGACGACATTTTTATGCTGTCAGTAAAAACGCCCTTTTATTGACCGACTTTTGTCGTCAATACACATATTGACGATAACATATCGTCAGTACGGTCTCGTCAATAATAGTAGTTAGTTGTCAATAAATCACCCTTTATTGACGATATCGATAGTAACGCATAAAAGTCGTCAATCAAAAATTGTATGGTCAAACCCTTTACTGACAAGATATAATGACAACAAATGGTTGTCAAAAGAAATGGAAAAAGTCAACCTTTACGGGACAAACAGTTTTGACGACAAAATGTTGTCAAAAGAAAACAAAATGCAAAAATAATTTTATTGACGATAGGCACTGACGATGATTGTTGTCACTATCAAAATGAATTTATTAACAAATAGTAGTGGAATGTTTTGCGGTGCAATTGCCACTATATAACAAATATTCATCAATACACATATTGTATTCTATTCCATTTCACCCTACAAATGAAAGCAAATCCAAAAAATACGTTCACTAATAATATCCACAAAAAAAAATCCGAAAAGCATTCACAAATTATATCCCAAACTAATGCCAAGTGCTAAGTGGCATATAAATGAATACAACCTAACCCAATATTAAATATCCATCATTAAGGATAGATGTCGTTGTTTGCCCCTCGGTACTTCTTTCTGCACCCTTGAAGACTGAATCACTATAAAATACCCAAATTCAAAAAGAAACAAAATAATTAGAAGCCAGCAACACGATAAGCAATCAAATTTATTTTGAACATTGTTCTAAAGAGAATGAGTTTTTAATGAGGATTAGAAGAAAACTTACAATTTTGGTACAATTGAAATATCATATATGTCAACTGGATATAGCAAGAGTCGAGGCACACAAGTCAGCAGAGTTCACGACAAGCCTAGGGATAAGAATAAGTGATGGATGCAATAAGTTAGGGATAAAAAATACATTCACTAATAATATCCAGAAGCAGAAGACAACAAAACTTTGATACAATGCAATTCTGGTTCAAGTTTCATGGACTGCTTAAAAGGTCTAAACTAAAGAATGAGCATACTTTAAAATGAGCATATAAAAACTTTACTGTAGGAGAAAGATTCAACAAATTACTACTATCACTACTAGAAGCAGTCAAGAAAAATTAAGTAGGAGCAACACAAAAGCTTAACATAATATCATGTTCACATTTTTCATTGCACTTGAATTTGAGGTTAACGGAACTAAATTAGACAGTTAAAAACATAAAATGGTGACATTCCATAATATCTTTGAATTTCGATTACTATTAGCATTCTTCATTTTCTTTCTTCATCATTTGATGACATTACATAATATCTAGAATGAACTTATTTAAAAACATAAAATGGTATCTTTTACTTGTATATCATCATAATTTAGCATCAAATTAAAATCTATCATGTACTTCAAAAGATAATATAACATTAAAGAATGCAAGCAATACCCACCTCTTTTTGAAGCTGTACCATGTTGCCAGCAAGCCTCCGAACTTCCTTAGCCTACAATTTATTTAAAGAAAATTAAAATTAGGGCCTAGCATTCATGCAAAACTACCAACAAACTACAGCAGTAACTCTAAGGAGAAAGATGAATACTCTTATGCAACGCTTAAGCAGATTACTCATCCTGGTACAAACTCGACAAATTAAAAGCATTAGCGGCTACATTTTCCGTAATTAAATCACAAATTTTAATGTAAAATAAAAAAACTTTCTCAAACAATTCTCCTAAAAAGAACACTAGCATTTTCTTGAACTTTTTGAAGTTTCCAACCAATTGTATGACAAACAAGCATTACTTTCTAGAAAATGATCAGTTTAAGTCCAGATCCAACTTAAAGCCCAAGTACACGCCTTCTTCTTTGTCTTCATTCGGCCATGAGATTTCTTCAATGTGGAATTTTCTTAAATTCCAATGTAGAACTTGGAGAAATATCTTCATATATTGTTATTGAAGAAAGAATATCATGGTAATTGAGGGCGGCATATTTATTCAATACATACAAAGCATATCTTGAATTCGACTTTGGCACGGACATGGATGGATTTCAATCAGTTGCTGCACAAAAACGTTAGAAAACAAGACACAAAATAGATTTTTGAGCGGAAAGAAATCAAGGGGAACGAAAAGGAATGACTTGAAGTAAATCAAACCCCAACGTTAATACAAATAGATTTGGCTTAACCCGTGAAAATTCAAGAGTTAAACTTAATCAATTTGGCTTGTTCTTGAAATCAAGAACTTGGTGAAGTCACCTAAAGGTCACGCTAAAGGTAGACTATCTACAATGAAGAACAAAATTGATCTTCAAAGCTTTGACAACACAAAGTGTTAATCACGAATTTAGCAAAGCTAAAAATCTCAAAAATTCTCTATTAAAAAACGTTCAAGAGGCCTTCCTTAAATAAGCAATTAATTCAGCCATAAGGAAACTAAAACAAACCCTAACAAGAAGTCAATTTCGAATTGAACTTCATTAACTAACCAATCCCAATTTAGGAAACTTTCCAAATTGAAAAAGGAAACTAATAACTTACTTTCCTAAAACTTGACAAGCAAAACACGGTTTTGCTTCCTCTACGAAAAACGTGTTTATCCCCTAAAAAGTAGGAGATTACTTTCCTAATTATCATGCAAGATAATTGGGCCAAGTAATTAACTTATTAAATACGAATTAATTAAAGCCCACATTAAGGTTCGGACTTAATTAATTAAAGACAAATAAATCCTATGAATTAAAAAGGTAATGGCGTGATCCATTGAAGGCAAAGCCCAAGCACGCCATCTTGGTCTTCAATAGGTCTATGAATTCGCGACGGTAATCTGCCAGAATCACGTCACTCATTTTTGTAGGCCCTTTCATCACTGATAACGTCCGAATCTCGTAAAACATAAAACATAAGAGTTGTAGATCTATGTCATATCGTTACAGGGCCACTTGAATCATGAAATGCCGAGTTATATTAAGAGAGATACATCAAGAATACCAAAACGTGACAGAATCTTTCAGCATTTAATCTTTGATTTTGGCACCATGGACATAGACACGGCTCATTCGCATCAGGTACCGCCTTTCATTTATGCACCTCAAGGATTATGCTAGTTTATGGTGGGGATGAAGTTATTAAAACTAGATGCCAAGATGGTGAAAGGCCAATTAAAACTTGGAACCAAATGAAAGCGCTTATGAGAATGAAGTATGTTCCTTCCCATTATAACCGAGAACTCAACCGAAAGTTGCACTCTCTTGTGCAAGGTAGCCGAACAGCTGAAGATTACTACCATGAGATGGAAGCTCTTATGATTAAAGCCAATGTTCAAGAGGATCCCGACTCGACCATTGAGAGGTTCCTTCGATGTATGAATTCTGAATTGGCATACCAAGTTGATCTTCAAAGTTATGTTGACCTTAATGAACTTGTTCACAAAGCTATCAAAATTGAGAAACATATGAAAGGAAAGGGTCGAAGTTTCCAACAAATCTAATTGATGTGAGTGGTCGAGGCTTGAAGATCCTGGACCAAACAAATCTCCACAACCTTTGGATAATTTTTTTTTGAAAATATATATTTATATATATATGGGCAAAATATGTTGCCGGATATACCCGAATACACCATCACAAGAGTGAAAGCAATAAATTTGGAGTACTACTCCATTACATGTGATTCGAAGTAAATGCAATAACTTTACTGTCCTATTCCATTACATATATATCAATTTTCACAACCTTCAGATCGTTACTGCACAAAAATGTTAAACAAAAACACAAAACAGAAATTTGGCAGAAGAACTTCACGGGGAACGAAAAGGTTGGATTGAAGTTAATCAAACCCCGACGTTTAAACAAATGAATTTGGCTCAACCCGTGAAAATTCAAGAGTTAAAATAAATTGATTTCGCTTGTTCTTGAAATCAAGAACTCGGTTAAGCTCACCTAAAGCTCACGCTAAAGGTTTGCTATACAATGAAGAACAAACTTGAACTCCATGGCTTTAACAACACAAAGTGTTAATTGGTTTTAGCAAGGTTAAAATTCTAAAAATTCTCTAATATTATTTTCACGAAAAACTCACCTTAAATAAGGTTATAAAACGTGAAACCCTAATGGAAATCAAGAACAGCTCGACTTCTTAACAAACTTAGTTTCCTAAAACATGACAAACAAAACACGGTTTTGCTGCCCTAAATAAGACACACTTAATCCCCTAAAAAGTAGGATATTACTTTCCTAAAAAGTGAAGCACACGGTTTCATCCTTTAAGAGGCACTTGCCATTATCATGCAAGATAATTGGGCCAAGTAATCAACTTATTAACGAATTAATTAAAGCCCACATTAAGAGTTTCGGACTTAATTAATGAACAACAAAATAAATCCTATAAATTAAGAATGGCATGATCCAAAGCAAAGCCCAAGTACACGCCTTCTTCTTGGTCTACATTCAGCCATGTGAATTTCTTCAAGGTGGAATTTCCTTAAGTTCCAATGTAGAACTCTTAGAAACATCTTCATGAATTGTTATTGAAGAAACATGCCATAGAACTTCATGTTGAGATGATTCGACCTCCAAGTGATGAAAATCACCAAAAGCTTCACAATGTGTTGATAATAAGTTGTGCAAAGCTTCCTTCATTCTTTTACTCCTTAATCTTGTCATAGGTCCATCAAGATTCTTTAATAGATCATGCAAGCTCGGCCTTGGCACCATGGACATGGGCAGATTGCTATCATTCCCTTCCTCCTCGAAATGATTCGTCCTCGAATCACCTACATCAAACAAAGATAATTCAGAAACATTAAATGTAGATGAAACATTGCCATACTCACTTGGAAGTTCGATTTTATAAGCATTGTCGCCAATCCTTTCTAAAACTCGAAAAGGACCATCTCCTCTTGGATGAAGTTTAGATTTCCTTCTTTCGGGAGAACATCTCCTCAAGTGAATCCAAACCCAATCACTTGGTTCAAAAATCACATGCTTTCTTCCCTTATTAGCTTGCTTAGCATATTGTTCATTTCGCCTCTCAATTGTGTTTCTAACTCTTTCATGTAACTCCTTAACAAAATCAGTTTTCTTTTTACCTTCGACATTATCAAACTCATTAATAGGAAAAAGCAAAATATCAAGTGAGTTAAAGGATTAAAACCATACCCAATTTCAAAAGGAGAGCAATTAGTAGAACTATGAAAAGTCCTATTATATGCAAACTCAATATGTGGAAGACAACTTTCCTAATTTTTTAAGTTTCTTTGGATAATAGCACGAAGCAAGGTAGATAAAGTGCGGTTAACTACTTCAGTTTGTCCATCAGTTTGTGGATGCGAAACAATAGAAAACAACAAATTAGTGCCTAACTTATTCCATAAAGTTCGCCAAAAATGAGACAAGAATTTAACATCCCTATCACTAACAATACTTTGTGGAATGCCATGCAATCTAACAACTTCCCTAAAGAAAAAATCAGCAATATGTGTAGCATCATTAGTTTTGGAACATGCAATAAAATGTGCCATTTTATTAAATCGATCAACAACTACAAATATGCTATCTTTACCATTGCGTGACCTAGGTAATCCAAGTACAAAATCCATTGAAATATCCAAGGATAACTAGGAACACGCAAAGGTGTGTACAAACCAGGAGGCATTATTTTCGATTTTGCTTGCTTACATACAATGCATTTATCACAAACACCTTTCACATCTTTAATCATGTTAGGCCAATAAAAGTGTTCAGTCAAAACAGCAAGAGTCTTAGCAATACCAAAATGCCCCATTATATCTCCCCCACGGGTTTCCTTAACAAGTAATTCACGAATGGAACAAGAGGGTATGCATAACTTATCTTTTTGAAACAAACATCCATTATGCACATAATAATCTCCATTCGGCTTTTTCAAACTTTGATCATAGGTGGCGGAAAAATCATTATCATCTTTATACAAATCTTTAATCAAATCAAAACCAAGTAACTTAGAATGCAAATAGGTGAATAACGTGTATTTCCTAGATAATGCATCAGCTACAATATTGTCCTTACCAGATTTGTATTTGATCACATATGGAAAAGATTCAATAAACTCTAACCATTTAGCTTGCCTCTTATTTAAATTACATTGAGTTTTCAAGAATTTAAGGCTTTCATGATCAGAATGAATAATGAATTCTTTAGTCCATAAATAATGTTGCCAAACTGTAATGATCTTACCAAAGCATACAACTCCTTGTCATAAGTTGCATACTTCATGGCTGCCCCATTAAGCTTTTCACTAAAGTAAGCCACGGGTCTTGATTCCTACATTAAAACAACACCAATACCAATCCCGGAGGCATCATAGTGTATTTCAAAAGCTTTATGAAAATCCGGCAGTGCAAGTAGTGGAGCATGGGTCAATTTGTCTTTCAATGTGTTAAAAGCTTTTTCATGTTCTTCTTTCCATTCAAAAGTGATATTCTTTTTAACAAGTTAATTTAAAGGTGCATCTATAGAACTAAAGTCTTTAACAAACATTCTATAAAAACTTGCCAAATCATCAAAACTTCTAACATCGCTAGCATTCTTAGGTCTCGGCCAATCCATGATTGCCTTAACTTTTGACTCATCAATAGAAATTTCTTGAGAACTAACAACATAACCCAAAAAGATAATTGATTCCATGCAAAAAGAACACTTTTTAAGGTTCGCTTATAACTTGTTCTCACGTAAAACAACAAATACTTGTTTAAGATGTTCAATATGTTCATCAAGTGATTTGCTATAAATAAGGATGTTATCAAAGTAAACCACAAAAAATTTTCCAATGAAAGATCAAAAAACATGATTCATTAGCCTCATAAAAGTACTAGGTGCATTAGTTAGACCAAAATGCATGACTAACCATTCATACAAACCATACTTTGTTTTAAAGGCAGTTTTCCATTTATCACCTTCTTTCATTATAATTTGATAGTAGCCACTTTTTAAGTCAATCTTGGTGAAAATACACGAACCATATAACTCATAAAGCATATCTTCTAATCTAGGAATTGGATGTCTATACTTAATTGTGATTTTGTTTATGGCACGATAATCAACACACATTCTCCAAGATTCATCCTTTTTAGGCACCAAAATAACAGGAACTGAATATGGACTAAGAGACTCACGAACTATACCTTTGGAAAGGAGTTTATCAACTTGATGTTGAATCTCTTTTGTTTCCTCAGGGTTAGCTCTATAAGCTGGGTGATTTGGGATTTGAGCTCCTGGTATGAAATCAATTTGATGTTCAATACCTCGAATAGGTGGTAAACCAATTGTCAAGTCCTCGAGAAACACGTCTTCATATTCCTGTAAAAGAGATAAAACAACACTAGTGAAATAAGCAAGGTGATCACTATCAGTAATAAGTACAGGATCCTTGTGAATCATCAAATACAAAGGTTGCCTATCTAGTATTGCTCTCTTAATCTCACTCTTTGAAGCAAAATAACAAGATTTAGAATGATCACTATTTCGGCTATTACAAGTTTTAGAAATAATGTCTCAGCCTACACTAGCTATTACATTCTTTTTATGCTCTTGTTCATCTCTTTCCTTTGCTTCTTGTTCATTCATCACACGGTGAACATGTACAATCTTTGATTGGTCTTCAAATGCTTGAATCAGACTCCAAGCTCGAAGATTGTTTTTTCGACCCTCATAGTCGAAAGAGTAATAATTCTTCTTGGCATGATTTGTTACATCTCGATCATATTGCCAAGGTCTTCCAAGAAGAATATGACTAGCTTCCATGGGAACCACATCACACAAAATCTCGTCAACATACTTTCCAATGGTGAATGAAAATTTCACTTGTTTAGTCACTTTACTTTCGGTAGAATTGTTCAACCATTGAAGTTTATACAGTTTTAGATGTTTCATGCAAGACAACTTAAATTTATTAACAAGTAAAGTGCTTGCTACATTTGTACAACCACCACTATCAATGATCACACTAGAAATTTTTCCTTGAACCATGCATCGTGTGTGAAATATATTATCTATTTGAGACACATAATCATCAATTTGTGGTTGTGCATTAAGAACTCTACGAGTAACTAAAGAAAATACACCAACCTCGTATTTGTCAAGATCTTCACTACCTTTACTTTGGTACTTCTCTTGATGTGAATCCCACATCAGTTCCACAAGGAGGTCCAGGCTAGTATATAAGGTTGGGTCAAACCTCACTTGGACACTATAGTTTCAGGTTGAGTTAGGGTTCACCTTATCATTTGGTATCAGAGCCATACTTGTGCGAACCACACCCTGCTCCTTGGACTGCGACCGACAGATCACCGATTGAGGCAGTCGAGGCCCTGGGAGTCCGTCAGATCGCCGGCTGAGGCAGTCAGCTCTTTAAGAGTGGGTGAATGATGCGAATCCCACATCGGTTCCACAAGGAGGTCCAGGCTAGTATATAAGGTTAGGTCAAACCTCACTTGGACACCATGGTTTTCAGGTTGAGCTGGGGTCCACCTTATCATCTCTTCAAGGCGTGGCATGTCGGCACATTCCTCATCACTTTCCACATCTCTATTATAAAGAACAATCATTAACTTCCGAGTTGAACAGTCAGATTGATAATGACTATAACCTTGACATTTAAAACATCTAATGTCCCTCAATCTTTCATTTGGTTTTGGCGCCGATTTTGAGGTAGAATTAGCAATATTGCGGACTAATTTTGGAGCATTAGTCGGTGTAATTGTGGATGGATTTGGGGTGAATGGCTTCGGCCTTTGAGACGAAGTAAAAGGAGTAACATTCAGCTTGTGCTCTTTTCTCTAAGGTGGTGGTGGTTGTTGGAAATTTCGACCCTTTCCTTTCATATGTTTCTCAATTTTGATAGCTTTGTGAACAAGTCCATTAAGGTCAACATAACTTTGAAGATCATCTTGGTATGCCAATTCATAATTCATACCTCGAAGGAACCTCTCAATGGTCGAGTCGGGATCCTCTTGAACATTGGCTTTAATCATAAGAGTTTCCATCTTATGGTAGTAATCTTGAACTGTTCGGCTATCTTGCACAAGAGAGTGCAACTTTCAGTTGAGTTCTCAGTTATAATGCGAAGGAACATACTTCTTTCTCATAAGCGCTTTCATTTGGTTCCAAATTTTGATTGGCCTTTCACCATCTTGGTGTCTAGTTTTAATAACTTCATCCCACAATAAACTAGCATAATCCTTGAGGTGCATAAATACAAGGTGGTACCTCTTACTTTCGGATACATCATTGCCTTCAAAGAAGTGATCTAGGTCTCTAACCCAATCAAAATAAGCCTCGGGATCTGCCTTTCCATGAAAAGTAGGAATTGTTAGTTTAACAGAACCAATTGAAATTTTAGAATTTTCACCCTTTTTAGAAGATTCTGTGACCTCCTCCTCCTTCTCATCATTATCACCGTTGGATGCAAACTCATCAAAGTTGATCTTTCTCGAGGTGGAACCTTTAGATACCGATTCCAAGTTATCAAGTCGGAGATTGATCTTTTGAAGCATATTGAAAAGTACCTCATTGGCGTACTTTTGTTCGGCTTGGGTGACTTGTTTATCACCTCCCTCCATTGATACCTACAAGATTAGTAAGAAACAACAAGAAAATACAAGATTTCCTCACGGGATCTCACTTTAGGGTAGTAGGTACTCTCCACTCTATTTGAGTAGTGTTTTCTCTTGTTTATCCTAGCTAATACTCTCAAGTAATGAATTTGTTAGAACTATGAGTCTTACTAAGTTCATTGACTTATAGAACATGTCTCAACCAAGTAGTTCCACAACAAAAACTTACACAAGTAAAAACCAAAGAGAATTCAAAGAAAAATACGTCACAAGAAGATTTAGATCACGTGTGGGTGTAAATTGATTTTCACTTCAGAATCTAAAGAAAACAGAAAGTAGACTCAAAGACGAAAATATAGCAATTGAATCACTTGATTCCGAGTTGTATTGAGCAAGATATGGACATTTCAAGTTGGTGATATTTTAAAGAAACAAGTTAAAATAACACTTAGTCCTTTTCAATTTTTGAATGGTCCGAATATATATTTTTGTATTGGGCCTCTTTTCTATATATATATATAAGTCGGCCTTTTTTTTTAATTGGGCCTTTTTTTAATAAGGCGGCCTCTTTTTTTTTCAATTCGGACAATAACCTAGACAAATCAAACTGTTAAGGTTTTAAGACACAATCCTAGGATTTAAGGTTGTTTGTCTTATGTTGTCCAAACAAACCAAGGATTTAAGGTTTTTGTCCTGTTTTAACCTTACATTTCAGCAATAAAGAAACTTCAATAAATCACCAATGATTTGGATTTTGAATATGCCGCTTTAACAAGATATTCAAGATTTGTAACAAAGATCAAGAATCTAGCTCAAGAATCAAATTTTGGCAACTTTGGAATTTCAAGAAATTCAAGAAGTTCAAGAATGTCTCCAAGAACTAATCTTTCTTACTTGAAACAAAAACTCAACTAAAACACAAGATGATATAGAGATAATAGCAAAAACAACACAAAAGATAGAATGAGAATCAGATGAAAATGAAACAAGTTATGAAAAACAACACTAAAGCTCCAACAACCACCACCACCTTGGAGAAGAGAGCACAAGCCGAATGTTGCTCCTTTTACTTTGTCTCAAAGGCTGAAGCCATTCACCCCAAATCCGTCCACAATTACACCGAATAATGCTCCAAAATCAGTCCGCAATGTTGCTGATTCTACCTCAAAATCGGCGCCAAAACCGAATGAAAGATTGAGGGACATTAGATGTTTTAAATGTCAGGGTTATGGTCATGATCAATCCGGCTGTCCAACTCGAAAGTTAATGATTGTTCTTGATAATGGAGATATGGAAAGTGATGAGGAATGTGCCGACATGCCACCCCTTGAAGAGAAGTACCGAAGTGAAGGTAGTGAATATCTTGACACATACGAGTTTGGAGTATTTTCTTTAGTTCCTCGCAGAGTTTTTAATGCACAACCACAAATTAATGATGATGTGTCTCAAAGAGATAACATATTTCACACACGATGCAAGGTTCAAGGAAAAATTTGTAGTGTGATCATTGATAGTGGTAGTTGTACAAATGTGGCAAGTACTTTACTTGTTAAGAAATTGAAGTTGTCTTGCATGAAACATCCAAAACCGTATAAACTTCAATGATTGAAAAATTCTGCCGAAAGTAAAGTGACTAAGAAAGTGAAATTTTCATTCACCATTGGAAAGTATGTTGACGAGATTTTGTGTGATGTGGTTCCCACAGAAGCTAGTCAAATCCTTCTTAGAAGACCTTGGCAATATGATCGAGATGTAACATATCAGGCCAAGAAGAATTACTACTCTTTTGACTATGAGGGTAAAAAATACAATCTTCACGCTTTGAGTCCGATTTAAGCATTTGAAGACCAATCAAAGATTGTACAATCTCATCATGAGATGATTGAACAAGAAGCAAAGGAAATGGATGAACAAGGGCATAAAATGAATGTAATAGCTAGTGTAGGCCGAGACATTGTTTCTAAACCTTGTACTAGCCGATATATTGATCATTCTAAATCTTGTTATTTTGCTTCTAAGAGTGATATTAAGAGAGCAATACTAGATAGGCAACCTTTGTATTTGATGATTCGCAAGGATCTTGTACTTATTTCTGATAGTGGTCACCTTGCTTCTTTGCCTAGTGTTGTTTTATCTCTTTTACAGGAATATGAAGACGTGTTTCCCGAAGGACTTGCCAATAGGTTTACCACCTATTCGAGGTATTGAACATCAAATTGATTTAATACCAGGAGCTCAAATCCCAAATCGCCTAGCTAATAGAGCTAACCCTGAGGAAACAAAACGGATTCAACGTCAAGTTGATGAACTCCTTGACAAAGGTATAGTTTGTGAGTCTCCTAGTCCATGTTCAGTTCCTGTTATTTTAGTACCTAAAAATGATGAATCTTGGAGAATGTGTGTTGATTGTTGTGCCATAAACAAAATCACAATTAAGTATAGACATCCAATTCATAGATTAGATGACATACTTGATGAGTTATATGTGATACGATCCTAGACCCTTATGGATTCTAAGAACGCAAACCCAAGATCAATTGAGGAATTTAAACGAATGAATTAATAAGATGAATAGAATGCAAAGGAGGCAGCCACAGATTTAATGAATAAATTGAAACGTACCTATCAATTGTCATGTAACAAACACCCTAAGAAGACCTGCCCTTAGAACCCTTGTTATCAAGAATCCCACACAATCAAGCTCTTAATTGAATGGAATAAATTGTTCTTCACAAAGAACACAAGAAAGTTTACAACTCTCAAAATTCAAAATTATCAAAGTCTCTTGAAAACGTTCACAAAAGGTTTCCTTTTACAGGCAAGAAACCCTAAAGAAATAATGGCTAACAAATTCAAAGCAAAACAGTATGCGTTCCAGCACGTCCCGATGTCGGTGGTCGCACGTCGCGACGTGGGGATCATTCTTAATTTAATGTCGAATTTTGGTGAATTTTTTTCCAACTTGAAAACTTCTAGAGAGTTACGTCGCAACGTGAAAGGGCCTGGACGTCGCGATATCGGGGCACATCGCGCAGTCAGTGGTCACGCGTCGCGACGTGGGTGAATTCCTCTAAGCTCCTTGATGCGTTTTTGATGAGGAAGCTAACCCAAGAAGCTTGGTGGATGATCCATTACAAGGAGTTGGAGGACCTTTGACGTGTTCGAGGACTAAGCATATGAAGAGTGCACTATTCGTGTTGATCAATGACACATTTGAGCGTGAACTTGTTCGTGAGGTTCTTCAGAAGGATGCAACAATCATTGCTTGTTCGGAAGTGTCTAGAATGGAATACAATGTTATGATGGATTGAAATGAGGAATTGGAAGGAAGAAGAGTCAAAGAACATGGACAAAGAGCGTAAAGAGCTTCACGTTGCGACATCCATGGAGTTTCACGTCGCGACGTGGAGAAACGCATCAAGAAGCTTAGAGGGATTCATCCACGTCGCGAAGCGCGACCACCGACGGCGACGTGCCCTGACATCGCAACGTCCAGGCCCTTCCATGTCGCGACGTAACTCTCTGGAAGTTTTCAAGTTGGAAGAAAATCAAAAATGATCCGCATGTCGCGCGACGTGCGACCACCGACGTTGCGACGTGCGGGAACGCGAACTATTTTGCTTTGAATTTGTTAGCCGTTATTTCTTTAGGGTTTCTTGCCTATAAAAGGAAACCTTTTGTGAACGTTTTGAGGGGACTTTGATAATTTTGAGAGTTGTAAACTTTCTTGTGTTCTTTGTGAAAACCAATTTATTCCATTCAATTAAGAGCTTGATTGTGTGGGATTCTTGATAACAAGGGTTCTAAGGGCAGATCTTCTTAGGGTGTTTGTTACGTGACAATTGATAGGTATGTTTCAATTTATTCATTAAATCTGGGGCTGCCTCATTTGCATTCTATTCATCTTATTAATTCATTCGTTTAAATTCCTCAATTGATCTTTGGTTTGCGTTCTTAGAATCCATAAAGATCTATGATCGTATCAATTTGGTATCAGAGACTAATTGGGGATTTTTCCATCAAAGAATTGCATCTTTGATTGTTTCTTGTGAATTTGATATATTGTGTCATTGTTACATTGTTGATTCCATTGTTTGGTATTGTGTTCTTCTTATCATTGTTGCAGATTGTGGTCAAGAAGAAAATAAAAAAAATGCAGAAAAAAAAGTGCAGAAAACGTGAAAAAAAAGTACAGAAATCGATTAAAAAAAAGGCCAGTTTGAGTCTTGTTTGAGTTTTGATTCTTAAGTTTCAGCTTGAGTTTTCAAGGTAACATATTTGCCTTGATTTCTTGGAAAGTTTCTTGAATTTGTTGAATTGCAAGAGTGTGCAGAAATTTTTTTTCCAATATATGCTTAGAAGTTGCTGCACTAAATCAGTTGGGATTATTGCTTAGTTTATTGTTAGTATTGCGTAACTTTGTTGTTCTTGCTTGCCTAATTTCATCCCATTATTCAAGAGTCTGGTAATCATCCTTGTTCCTTAGGGTTTTCTGTCTTCTTTACATATTCCCATGATAAGTCGGTATTTCACCGACTTATTCGCTTGACTTTCTTTATCTTTTGCTATGGATTTTGTGCGAAAATGATGCTTGGTGTGTTGACAGTATGCTAGAACGTGCATGTTTTGGAGATTGTTGTGAAAATGACTAAGTGTTGTAAAACAATGTGAAAGTGCTGTGATCTTCGAAATATGCAAGACACTTAGTCATGTACACCACTGACCTCTTCATGGAGGTCCGTAACTAATCACACAACACAACACTTAGTCATGCACACCACTGACCTCTAAGCTTTCATGGAGGTCAATAACTATTCACACAACACAAGCACACAACACACAACTTAACACTCACACAACACACTTAGCACAAACACATCACACACATGCACAACATGGAGCGCCCGCCTCACACACACACACACATACACACAACACAGTGCGCCCGCCACACACACGGTAGTCGCACAGTGCGACCGCCACTCACACGACGCACACTCACATCACACACCGTGCACACTTTGTTCTTTCATGCATTTTTCCTTTGTTATATTTTTACTTAGGAATTTTCTCATGCATTTTGTATACACTACACTTCACATTTGGTCCAAGCGCACTTAGCAAACACAGCATCCAATCTGTTTGATATTTTGCCTCACAACTCTTATTTATTAAGTACACGTGTCTTCACTAAATTCTTGGCTTATATTCACAGGGACACGTGTCAACATCTGGGCATAGAAGGGGAAACTTCCAGGAAGCTCACTTGGCTAGGACATGGAGAGAAAACTATAAAAGCCAGAGGAGGAGAAGAAGAACAGGACTTTTGGAGAGATCATCGAGAGAGAGACGGAGATTAATCAAGAGAGTTAGGGTTTCAATGAAAAAGGAGATCAGAGTGGAGATCACTCCATTTTATCTTTTTGTAATAGCTATGTTTGATTAGGCTTTGTCAAACTTGTTTGCAAAGTCGATCAACATGATCGGCTAAACATTTGGTTGTTGCTTTGAGGGATTAAGTGTGATGACTCTAAATTGATTTGAGACATTTGTATTGCTCATTATGTGTTTGATATTGTTCCATATATCTTTCTAATGTTTCATTTCAATGCTTACTCACTCACGCTTAGGCCCTTCATGTGATTTGCGGTACCCACTGAAGTCAATTTAGTGCTATTAATGGAAATTGAAATAACATCACCAGAATAGGGAACAACTTGGATGAGTCCTATGATCTGTGTATGGTTGCGACTTCAATTGTGCGGTACCCACTGACAATTGAATTCAATATAATGGAAAACACTTAGGATTATTTGAATATTAGAACTCGAACTTTGGTTGACTGTCTTGTCTAGGGAAGTTAGGGTTCTAGTGTCAGATAGGGATCGGGAATTAGGAAGCCGAGCCTAGGTCTTGCCCTACCAAGGGAAGACGGAGGAGTATGGTGAATTTGGGCTGTGAGACCTACCAAGGAGATCAACCCTAAGCTCACTAGAAGGTCGATCCCCTCATTCATGCTTATACACTAGTCAAGGATAATCAAGTAGAGTTGTTACCACTGGCCTCCCTCAAGGCAACACCAGTTTACTTCTTGATTGAATTGAGTATTTGCTTCATACTTGTTACTCGTTTTTTACCAATTTACTATTCTATCACTTGTACAATTCTTGGTTCAACCCTCTACCTGTTGGGTACGATCCCACTTGCCACTTCTACTTGTTTTGGTGATACTGGGTAAAATTGCAAGGTACGACGACGGCCTTGCCAATTTTTGGCACCACTGCCGGGGAGAGGCATAGCATTGAGAGTTGTTGGTTATAGTTTTACTTTGTTGTTACTTTACGAATTCATATTTGAAATTGTTGGTTATTTTGCTTTGTTGAAATTTTAATTCATTACTAGTCTCTGTTGATTTTGTTCCACTGATATCGGGTTCTAGTGCTGTTTCTTTTTCTTGTGAGAATTCCCAGTTTATGCAACCTAGAGTAAGGCTACGTGAAGCTCCAGAATTTGCACTTGACTTAGAATTGTAAAGGACTTTAAGGAAAAGAAGAAGGGTCATAGAAATGGCGGAACAGAATGAGGAGAGGCCTTAGCCCCAACCACCTCGATTTGGGAACCATTTCGCAGTTAATTTCGAGAGGAGGAACAATCACCAGGGAATAGACGTAGAGAGCTATCAAATCTCGACACAAATCGTGTCCATGATCACTCAATGGCAGATCTTTCAAGGCTTGAGCAACGAGGACCCTAACGAGCATTTGGACTCGTTTTTGGGACTTTGTAACACTTTCAAGCTGCAAAGAGTGACTCAGGATGATGTGAGGAGAGTTCTATTCCCATTGTCTCTGAAAGAGAAGGCGAAGCATTGGTTCAACTCAATCGGTGGACCAGCCATATCCACTTTTGAGGAACTTGAGCGGAAGTTTTTAGCCAGGTATTTCCCTCCAGCCAAGTTGGAGTGGATGAGGATGGAGATCTGCAGCTTCCAGCAACAAGATGGAGAGACTTTCAAGGAAGCCTGGGATTGTTTCAACAACTTACTCCGCCAATGTCCGAACAATGACCTTGGCGAGGTCAGGGAGCTCAACACATTCTTCAAAGGTCTATCTCCGGAGTCTTCGCTAATGGTTAAAGCGTGTGCTAACGGGGCTTTAAAAGACAAGAGCGTGCCCGAGGTCAGGGAGCTCTTTGATTCCATTGCGGACGACGAGTATCTGTTTCCAGAAGCTAGGAAGACTCCTATGAGAAAGCAACGAGGTGTGTTGGACTTAGACGAGGAGACTTCCTTGGAAGCAAAACTCGAGGCTCTCACAAGACAAGTCCAAGGTCTAAAAGCTGCCAAGGTCGCCCCCGTGTTTATGTGCGGTTTGTGCAAAGGAGAGCACCACACGGATGAGTGCGAGCTCACCCAGGAATCAGTGCAGTATGTGACTAACTACAACAACCGCCAACAATACGAAGGATATCGAAATCAGTCAAGCCAAGGTAATTGGGGACAAAATAATCAGGGAACTTAGCAAAGGCAGTACTACCAGAGTAGGGAGTCAAGCAACCAGGAACAGAGAAAGTCAACCGAGGATTTGCTCCATGAAATTATGGGAAAAATGGACATGTATGAGAAGAGGACCTCCACACTGGAAACTCAAGTGAAAAACGTGGAGGCTTCCATCAAGAACATTTATATGAAGATGGGACAGTTGGCTAAGGCAAGCCATCAAAGACCACAAGGCACCCTCCCGAGTGATACCGAGTTAAGTCCAAAAGGAAAAGGACCAGAGGTCTGCTATTCTATAACGTTGAGATCTGGAAAGGAGCTTAGTGGTAACAAGAGAAAAGAGGGAGAGGAAGTCCCAGATGAAGAGATCAGTGAGGAGACCACACTGGTGGGAGATGAAGTCCAAGGCAAGGACGGGAGTGTGAAGGCTCCGGAGAGTAAAAGGAAGAAGGGAGCTCCAAGCCCATGCGATGACTTCCCATATGCACCACCCCCTCCATTTCCCCAACGACTTCGACCTCCACCTAAGAAGGGGGTTCAATTCACAAGGTTCCTGGATATAGTGAAGAATGTCAACGTGAATGTTCCTCTGCTAGATTTGGTTACTGCGGTACCGAGGTATGCAAAATTTTTGAAGGACTTGATTGCCAACAAGGAACAGATTCTGCGATGTGAAGTACCAATTCCGCTCACCAAGGAAAGCCAAGCATGGATCAACAATGAATTGCCTCCCAAGCTCAAGGACCCTGGTAGCCGTACGATGCCATGCTCAATTGGTGGAAGATTTTTTAGCAAAGCCCTGTGTGACCTAGGGGCTGGAATCAACCTCATGCCTTTATCCATTACCGAGAGTATAGGATTAGGAAAACGGATTAAGCCTGTGGTTGTGATGCTCCAGTTAGCAGATAGATCATTGGTTCAGCCAACCGGGACGGTGGAGGATGTTCTAGTCTCTGTGGATAAATTCGTGCTCCCAGTGGACTTCATAGTGTTGGACATGGAGGAGGACCCCGAGGTCCCACTCATCTTTGGGAGGCCATTCTTAGCTACAGTGGATGCTCTCATTGGGGTCAAGGGTAAGACCATCACATTCAGAGTCAATGGTGAAGAGGTCGTATTCAATGTGGACTATGCTATGAAACACCCTCATTCCATAGAACAGTGTTGTTTGGCAAGCTTGGTGGAAGGTGATCTCCAACCTTTAAGCTTTGAACATAAATGTAAGTCTTCCCTTGATTTATATGATTATTTTGATGATGACATGTGTGAAGATTTTGAGACTGTGTTGATTGTTGAAGAAACTGATACACTACATGAATTGAGCTCTTGTGATGAAAAACTTGGAATTAATTCGTCTGTGAAAGAAATGGACTTTGCATGTGAGTTTCATGAAAATTGTGAAAATAGTGAGAATTTAAGTGAAATGAAAAATGTGCATGAAAATTGTGAGGTGCATGATCACAGTAGAAAACTGGCGTTGAACATGGAAATTGAAAAGAATGATGAAAAAATTGCATGTTGTGAAAATTTGACAAATGCCAATATTGATACTGATGAGATGGTGAAAGTGGTGCCCACCGAGGTGAGGTCCGGAAATGTTGATGACAGGAACAATGCCTGGGAACCTCGAAATAAAAAGCAACCAAAGAAGAAACAGCCGCCTCTACTCAGATATCTTAAACATGTGATGTGGCGAGAAAAAAAGAAAACCAACGAAGACCCACCATCCATAGAGGTGAGAATGGGGGCTCAGACGCAAGGTGGAGACACAAGGGGCCTAAGGCGAAGATCACCCAGTCAGCTTGGAAAGACACGGGACACACACAGTACCTCGACATTCCACCACTTTGAGAGCAACACTGCTGTGTCTAGCTGAGGACAATAAACCAAGCGCTGTGTTGGGAGGCAACCCAACCTTTTAAATTTATGTCGTTGTTGTTTCGTTTCTAGTAGTAAGTTAGTTCCAATAAATGATTGAAACTCATATCTCGAACGCAGATAATCGGGATTCCACGCAAGCAGATGGGATATGCGTATTCATATGTTATGCGATGTAACAGGCAAACAGTGAGGAATATTCTCTGCACGAGAATAAAATCCGAGATATACACCCAAAGATGGCGCGAAGTCAAGGAATCGAAGTATCTCCCAAAGAGACATCCCAACAATCTCTGGGAACCATAGGAAACCCACAATGGGAAATCTATCTGGAAGAGGAGCGGGGAGAACAATCCCGCTGTGATGCCTAATACTGGGTAGACTCTTTCCTTTATCCACAATGGGAACCATTGTTGATTTTAAGTGTGGGGGGGAAGACTTGCATGCTCTGGAGGTCCATGTGTGGTTGTCTAATGTGTGGCTTTGGTTGATGCTTGTGATGATGAGGCCTAGGGCCTTTGTTGATTTTCTTAAATGTTATGCTATGTGTGCTTATGTGTTGCAGGGATCAGTGGTGTGATATTATATTAGTAGTAGGGGTGTATTTTTTTTTCGTTTCCTGGTGTTGTTGTGTGGGAATGAGAAACAAGGTAGTGACTAGCACTGACCTTGTAGTGTGCTTTCCATTCAAGTTATGATGCAGTGTGCTTTGATTTCCAGTTGTTATGAATATAAGAGTTTGATGTTGTGTTATGCAAAGATTGCCACTGTCCACCTAACAAACTTGCACATCCACTACATTCGCACTTCCAATTTCATCAACGAATCCACAAACTGTTTAACGTATGCGAAAATTTTTTGAGTTTTACAGAATACATTTGATGCATACAAATTGCTGGGTAAAGTGCGATGTCAAAGTAAGATAGAAACGCCAGCAACAAATTTGACATAGGAGAGAGCTTATGATTCTTTGCTTGTACATGCCTTCTACTCGTAAACACTTATTCTTGCATTTTGAGTATATAATCTATTGAAGACACACACGAACACTAATTATTTAAAAGTTGTGCAAAATGTGAAAGAAAAAGCCAGAAGGCGAATAAAGGGAAAAAAGAGTGGTACGTCGTTTAGTACCAAATTAATTCCTACTTCAAATAATACAATTAGCACGTGGAAATAGGGTCGATCCCTCGAGGAACGGGTACACAATTAATTTTAGTTAATTCTATAGTGTAACAATTCAATTTTAATGTGTCAAATTAATTAAACTTAACAATTAATTAATCAAATTAGCCAAAGAAAATCACAAAGATTATAATCTATCAAATAAGTAAAATCCGGCAATTAATAAATCCATACTAATTAATTTTAGATCGATCATAGACTCACAAATAAATTAACTTGTTCAAACCAATTGGTTATAGATTACCGAGAATCAGCTCTGACATAATCCAATTTTTCCTTAATAATAGATAATTAACAAGAATCAGCTATAAATTAATTACCCCTAATTAAATCTTAATTTAGCTGGAATCAGCCAACACTAAATTTAAAGATTTAATTGCATTAGTAATTAGAAAAACCCAATTTTAGCAAATTACAATCATCAACAGTATGTCATAATTTACTAACCTTTAATTCCCTCCTACCTGATGGTAGTTTTACCACTTCATTAATTAACCAATTAATTACAGATAATTAATAGGAAATTAATTTGGCATTGTATTGATTAAAATAATGTGATCAAGATTAAATTAATCGCAACATTAACATTAAACACAGTGAATTTCTAGAACTTGTTCAAGTTAATTTAATAAGCACATTTTGGTCTCACGATCATATTCTAATTAGCACTTCATTATTAATGCCGGAAAATTAAATTAAGCTACAGACATAATTAAAAGAACACTTAGACTAATTAATTAATAAAATTTAATAATAAAAGATAAAGGTAAAAGAAAGCTTATTGGTATTCTGGTGAGAACCACAGTGAAGTAATTGGAAGCTGGTTGAACTCTGAACTGGACTCCAACTTTGCCACTGTTAATCCACGAATGATTGCTCTTGAACTGGATTGGTACTTTATTTGATAGGATAAACTTAACTAAGAAAATGATTTAATTTAACTAAAAGAAAGACTCATGATTTAAATTGGAAACAAGACTTATCATTTTAGAAAATGTCTTCAGCTCAATACACGAAATTAATGGACATAATCTTATTAAGAATTTGATTGAGTTCAGAATTCTTATAGAAAAGTAAGACAATGATTAAACATCAAAATTAAGACTTTTAATAATCTAAACTTCTAGGCTCTGGACAAAAATTCGATGGTATTGATCCAGTAGTTATCCATTGCAAATTCAACTCGATCACTTAATTAATTCAGTGTACTGCAACTTAAGATTTTAATACAAGTAAACTTGCATGTCTTAATTCTTAAGAAAATATGCTTTAACAAAACAGTGCTTGAAGAAAATTCAAAATAAACACAACAATTCAAGATGAATTCAAGCTAAACGGATATAAACTAGAATGCGTAAAAGAATTCTATCAAAATACTGAAATAAAATACTTACATTCAAACTTAATTCGGATAAAATTAAAAACAAGAAAATTAAACTTGAAAAATTCAAAAGAATTAAAAAGATAGAATCGGGGTTGGGTAAATTTCAAACTAATCTATCCCTTCTATTTATAGGCAAAAACACAAACCAAAAATCCTAAAAATCTTCAATCGTATTCCTGCTTAAACTCCAAAATCAAATCGTCCAATATTTCAGGGAACAAATTTGATAATCCCTGAAAAGCTTCACTCGTCTCAACAAATTTGACTTGACTACTTCACAGGTTCTTATCAGCAACTTCTACTCCAGGTTTCATCATTTACCACAGTAAATGTTTTTTCCTGATAATCTCTATAAAACCTGCACAAAATACGCTTATTATTGCTAATAAAATAACTTAAGATATTAAATAATAAAACCTAAAAATTATACTTATCAATTTCCCCACACTAGAACTATGCTTGTCCTCAAGCTTATTCAAGACACTTTATTCACAAGAAATCCAAAAATTAAATATTTCACATTCAAATCGAGTTCTTCCTTCATTCCACAATTCCAATCCTTGTATTAAAGACATAAAATATCCTTTTCTTCAAAATTAAAAAGTACAAGAATGAATACTCTCAAAAATATCAGTGAAGCTTCAACTAAGCACTCAAAATCTCTCATTTAGGTAATCCACTCAAACATAATTGTACAAGACTTCTTACCACAATTTTGCAAATATGTCACATTTCACCCATATCTTGCCAAAACCAAATACATGAATCAAAAGGACTTTTATTGGTTGTATTGGGGCTAGGGTAAAGGAGGTAGGATAAAGAAAAGAATAATGAAATGGATAAAAATCTACTCAAGGTGCTTTCAATCACAACTAAGCAAATAATCCCCACACTAGGTCTTTTGCATCAATTTCAAACAAGCAAATATATTTCTTTTTTCACATCTTTTTCAATTTTCTTGTCCTGTTCTTGTTTGATCAAACAGAACCCTCTTTTTTTTCATTTTTTTTCATTTTTTTTTCTTTCCCCTTTTTTTTTCATCAAAAGAACACTTAGTTCTTCACCCTTTCAAATCGAATTTGCTTTCTTCAACCTAAGAGGATTATTTCAAACATTATTCATTTTGTTATAAGCACCTTGAAGAAAAAAGGAAAATAGAAAGTTAAAAGGTTGAGGTGTATTTTAAATGGGTTACATATCAAAGAAAGAGTTTCAGGCTTCAAAAGGGTTAACTAAAGATTTATTGTAAGGTAGGAAAAAAAAAACTAAAGCCAAACTTGGTTAACCTAAATGCCTTTATCATTTTCATGTAATATAATTCCAACATCAATGGTTCCATGTGCACAACAATGCAAAATTTGTAAGATCATCAATGTACATTCTTTTCACTCAACAAGAAAAAAAAATCATTCAAGCATCAAAAAGTGGTTTTGCATGCTTAGGCTCAAACCTCACTTTATTCAAGCATCAAAAAGTGGTTTTGCATGCTTAGGCTCAAACCTTACTTTAGGTAGGTAAGTAAAATTCATTCTTGCATTTTATCATTTTTTGAAACATACAAGGACATATTTGAACTCTAAATACAAGGATTCCTCATCTTCAAACCATAAACCATACTCGATTATCATGATTAATATTTAAAACCAGATTCTTGTAAAAAAAAAACATAAACCACGAAAGAATTTTTGAAACACTTAATAAAACACATATAATCCACCTCCCCACACTTAAACTTTGCTTGACCCAAGCAAAAGCATAAGCTGGACAAGGCTTCAACAAATTACCCAACCTATCGAAATTAAAACTGAAAACAGAAAATTAAATATTGCAAAGAAATATAGAACTACTGCCCTGAATTATTCCAAGGTTCTTGAACCTCCTTCCTCTTCAAAATTGCTGAAAGTGACTTGTTGAGACGTCCAACTTCAACTGTCATAAGACCCATCTCTTGTTTCACTTCTTCCTTCTTTTCAAACCTATAAGTCAAAAACTTAGAAGAGATTAAATTCATATGAAAGACAAAATAAAATAAAAAAAAATAAAATTATTGGGTTACCTCCCAATTAGTGCCTTCATTTAAAGTCTTTGGCTAGACAAAGAAATTTGTGGTTATTAAAAATATTTTGGCAATGCCAAATTAAGCTCTTCCACAGTACTAACCTGAACATTCTCATAGAAAGGCTTTAATCTCTGTCCATTTACTTTAAAAATCTTCCCTGATTCCAAGCCTTTAATTTCCACAGTTCCGTTAGGGTAAACAGATACTATCTCAAAGGGTCCAATCCATTTAGATTTTAATTTTCCTCCCATCAATCTTAATTTAGACTGAAAAAGTAGTACTTTATGCCCTATTTGAAACTGTTTCTTTCTTATCACTCTATCATGCAACATTTTAGTTTTTTCTTTATACCACAAAGCATTATCATAAGATTCCAGTCTCAATTCCTCTAACTCTTGAAGTTGTAATTTCCTCTCTTCCCCACACTTAAATGTGTCCATATTAATTTGTTTAATAGCCCAGTATGCTTTATGTTCAATTTCTACTGGAAGATGACACAGTTTACCAAATATGAGCCGGTATGGGGACATCCCGATCGGAGTTTTGAAAGCTGTTCTGTACGCCCACAAAGCGTCATCCAATCGCATACTCCAATCCTTTCGAGAGGTATTAACGGTTTTCTCCAAAATTTGCTTAATCTCACGATTGGAGACTTCCACTTGGCCATTTGATTGCGGATGATACGGTGTGGCCAAACGGTGGTGTACTCTGTATTTCTTCATTAAAGCTTCGATCGTGCGATTGCAAAAATGAGTCCCTTGGTCACTTATGATAGCTCGTGGTACTCCAAATCTGCTAAAAATGTTAGATTTTAAAAACCCTGCAACAACCTTAGAATCATTAGTCCTGGTGGCCTTGGCTTCCACCCACTTTGATACATAATCAACAGCTAGTAAAATATACGAGTTGCCAAATGAACTAGGAAATGGGCCCATAAAATCCATACCCCATACATCAAAAATTTCACACACAATTATCGGCATTTGGGGCATTTCATCTTTGTTTGTTATATTTCCCATTTTTTGACATCTCTCACAACTTTTACAAAACAAATACGCATCTCTAAATAGTGTACTCCAAAAGAAACCACTATCTAGTATTTTTCTAGCCGTTCGTTTTGGAACAAAATGTCCACCACATGCATACATATGACAATGATTCAAAATTTCATTAATTTCACTTTCCGGAATGCACCTTCTAATTATTTGATCTGAGCCAATTTTCCACAAATAAGGTTCATCCCATAAAAAATATTTTGAATCATTTCTAATTTTCATTCGTTGTGCATGTGATAGTCCTTTAGGAAATGCTTTACTCACCAAATAATTCACCATGTCCGCATACCAAGGTTCCTTACCAATCTTACCAGTAATGGTCAAAAGATGCTCATCTGGAAAGGTCTCTTGTATGGCCAAACGGTCTTCTTCTCGAACCAATCTACTCAAATGATCCGCCACATTGTTTTCTGCTCCTTTTTTATCCTTAATCTCCCAGTTAAATTCCTGTAAGAGCAAAATCCATCTAATTAGTCGGGGTTTTGATTCTTTCTTTTGTAACAAATACTTCAAAGCTGCATGGTCAGTATAAACAATAATTTTAGAGCCAAGTAAATAGGATCTAAATTTCTCAAATGAAAATACTATAGCTAATAATTCTTTTTCGGTGGTAGTATAATTGCATTGAGTTTGATTTAGAGTCTTTGACGCATAATAAATCACATGGCTCTCTTTTCCATCTTTTTGGCCAAGCACAGCTCCTACGGCGTAATCGCTTGCATCACACATTAGCTCAAATGGTAATTCCCAACGGGGTGGTTGAAAAATAGGGGCTGTTACTAATTTCTCCTTCAATTTATCAAAAGCTAACTTCCTCTCCTCTGTTAGATCAATCGGAACATCATTTTGTAATAAACGCGTCAGGGGCTATGCTATTTTTGCAAAGTCTTTGATGAACCTCCTGTAAAAACCTGTATGTCCTAAAAAACCACGAATTTCTCTAACATTAGATGGATAAGGTAATTGAGAAATTAAATCAATCTTAGCTTTATCAACTTGAAGTCCTTTTTCAGAAACTACATGTCCAAGAACAATTCCTTCTCTAACCATAAAGTGGCATTTTTCATAATTTAAAACCAAATATTTTTCAACACAACGATGCAACACTTTATCAAGATTTTCAAGGCAGTCATCAAAAGAATTCCCATATACAGTAAAATCATCCATGAAAATTTCGATGCAATGTTCTATTAAATCAGAAAATATACTCATCATGCATCGCTGAAAAGTTCCTGGAGCATTACACAAACCAAAAGGCATGCGTCTATATGCAAACGTTCCAAATGGGCAAGTAAAAGTGGTTTTTTCCTGATCTTCTTGTGCTACAAAAATCTGAAAATAACCGCTATACCCATCAAGAAAACAGAAAAATAACTTACCCGCCAATCTTTCAAGCATCTGATCTAGAAATGGCAAAGGAAAATGATCTTTCCTGGTAGCAGAATTTAATTTCCTAAAATCAATACACATTCGCCATCCGGTTCGGAGACGCACAGGAAACAATTCATTTTTTTCATTTCTTACCAATTCAAATCCAGATTTTTTTGGTACCACATGTACTGGACTAACCCATTTGCTATCAGAAATAGGAAATATTATCCCCAATTCAAGAAGTTTTAATATTTCTTTAAGCACCACTTCTTTCATATTTGGATTTAATTTCCTTTGTGGATCCCTCACCGGTTTAGAATCTGGTTCAAGAAAAATTCTATGCATGCAAACACTTGGACTTATTCCTTTTATATCTGCCAAAGTCCACCCTATTGCCGCTTTATATTTTCTCAAAAGTCTAATCAATCTATCTTCTTGACTCTGACTGAGATTTTTATTAATAATAACAGGCAATGTTTCTTTTTCACCTAAAAACACATATTTCAAATGTTCAGGTAAAACCTTCAATTCCAATTCGGGTGCCTGCAAAATAGAAGGCAAAAGTTTATCAGTTGTGTTCTGTTTGACCAAATGAGAGAACTCAGAATTATTAGAAAATTCATCTAAAGAATAAAGTGACATAATAGCATCTCTGAGTTCATCATTTTGCAATTCTTTTGCCTCAACATCCGTCAAACCTGTTGTGATTGCTAACTCCAATTTATCCTGCATAAAATTTATCTCAAAATGATCTTGGACAATTGGCTCAAAAATATCAACAACATTACAATTTTCAACATCATGGGAGTGTTTCATAGCATCATAAATATTAAAGGTAAAAAACTCCCCATTGAATTCACAAGTTAAGGTTCCTTTATCCATATTAATTTGGGCTTTCACAGTTTTTAAAAATGGTCTTCCCAACAATAAAATTGCAGATTTTTTATCATAATTTTTTCCTGTGTCAAGAACATAAAAATCTGCAGGATATATGAATTCATTCACCTTAACTAGCACATTTTCAAGAACACCAAGTGGATATGCTAATGATCTGTCTGCCAATTGAATTACAACTCGTGTTTCAGAAAGGGGTCCCATACTAGATTCATCATATGTAGACAAAGGCATAACATTTATTGATGCTCCTAAATCAAACATAGCACTTTCTACCCGTTTGTCCCCAATTATACATGGAATGGCAAACATACCTGGGTCCTTGCATTTTGGTGGTAATTTTTTCTGAATTATTGCAGAAACATTTTCACCTACCACCACTTTCTCATCCTTTGACTTTTTAATCTTTCTGGCCAAAAAATCTTTTAGAAATTTTGCACATTTTGGCATTTTCCTGATTGCTTCAAGGAAAGGAATATTAATTTCAATCTTGCTGAATATGGTGAGGATATCACTCATGTCATCATCCTTCACATCTCGGTTTAACCTGCCAGGAAAATGAGGAGGTATTTTAATATCAGAAATATTATTATTTAAATCAACTTTTACCTCAGATTTCTGACTATCATCTGCTTGGTCTAACGGAACCCTTTTTCCTGTTTGTTTTTCCTTGATTTTCAACGTAGGTTCCTCCAACTGCTTTTCACTCCTTAATATTATTTGACTAACATTTTCCTTTGGATTTGGTAAAACCTGTGAAGGCAGCTTCCCTTGATTTTCTTCTAAAGCATTTACGGCAGTGGATAACTGAGTAATTTGATTACTCAACCCTGTTATGCTTGCGCGAGTTTCCTGCTGAAATTTTTGCGCCTCCACTTGAGACTTAATAAATCCTTGCTGCATACTCTGAGTGGTGGTGGCTAATGTTGTAATCAAATCCTCTAAAGGCACACCTCCTCTTGAAGTGGGTATGAAAGGTTGTTGAGCAACCGGAGCCATTACTTACTGTTGTGGCCTATATTGTGGAGGATATAAAACTCCAGGAACTAGCTGTTGTCTATTCCCATATCTCAAATTTGGATGATCTTTCCACCCCGGATTGAATGTATTAGAATGGGGATCATATTGCTGATTTGCTGCATTTACCGAAGCTGTTTGGTCATCTTGAACTGATGGGCACAAATCATTTGGGTGTCCTGGATTATTACACACTCCACAAATCTGTTGGGTATGATCCAATGTTGCCACTAAACGTTCCACTGAAGTGGTCAATGCATCAAGTCGAGTCTCAAAAGATGACATGTTCGCCGTATTTACTTGTTTGGCCGAACGGGAAACATGATATTGTTGTCGGGACTCACACATTTGTGTAATCAAAGCTCTAGCTTGCGCAGGAGTTTTATCCATAAATGCACCACCACTTGAAGCATCAACCGTCCTCCTTTCTTCCGGTAGCATACCTTTATAAAAATATTGGATTAGTAACTCTTCAGAAATTTGATGTTGAGGACAACTATTACAAAGTCTTTTAAATCTTAACCAATATGCATGCAAAGATTCATCAATATCTTGTTTGATTCCACAAATTTCTTTTCTTACTGATGCAATTCTTGATGCAGGGAAAAAATTATGTAAAAAGATTCCTTGTAATTCTTGCCATGAACGTATAGAATTTGGAGTTAGACTACTAAACCATAAATTAGCTTCTCCTGTTTGGGTAAACGGAAAACTCGCTAATTTAATGTATTCTTGATTTACTCCCCGATTGTTCAATGTTCCACACACTCTTAAAAATTCATGCAAGAAGTTATGCGGGTCCTCTCCAACTAAACCGTTAAATTTAGGCAACAAATTAAGGTATGACGGTTTGAGTTCAAAATCAACAGTTATAGCAGGCAATACAATGCAAGAGGGCTGATAATTTATCAAGGGACTAGTTAACTCCCTTAATGTTCTTTCTCGAGCAGGTGCTTGTTGTCCTCCACCCTGGTTATTTCCATTCTGATTTTCTACCATGTCAAAGTTATCAAAGAATGTGTCTTGATCCGATTCTGTTGCTGAAGTATCTTCCGTTTGGGCAAACGGAGGTTCTGGAACAGAATCAGAAAAATGCCCTTGGCGTCTTTCCCTCGTCTCTTTCCTTAATCTTCTTGCTGTCTTCTCGATCTCTGTATCAAATAAGAGATTATGGTTAGACGAACGGGTCATACACCAAGAGATAAAAAGAATTAACTAAAATGAAAAGTATAACGCCGTTCACCGGCAACGGCGCCAAAAATTGGTACGTTGTTTAGTACCAAATTAATTCCTACTTCAAATAATACAATTAGCACGTGGAAGTAGGGTCGATCCCTCGAGGAACGGGTACACAATTAATTTTAGTTAATTCTAAAGTGTAACAATTCAATTTTAATGTGTCAAATTAATTAAACTTAACAATTAATTAATCAAATTAGCCAAAGAAAATCACAAAGATTATAATCTATCAAATAAGTAAAATCCGGCAATTAATAAATCCATACTAATTAATTTTAGATCGATCATAGACTCACAAATAAATTAACTTGTTCAAACCAATTGGTTATAGATTACCGAGAATCAGCTCTGACATAATCCAATTTTTCCTTAATAATAGATAATTAACAAGAATCAGCTATAAATTAATTACCCCTAATTAAATCTTAATTTAGCTGGAATCAGCCAACACTAAATTTAAAGATTTAATTGCATTAGTAATTAGAAAAACCCAATTTTAGCAAATTACAATCATCAACAGTATGTCATAATTTACTAACCTTTAATTCCCTCCTACCTGATGGTAGTTTTACCACTTCATTAATTAACCAATTAATTACAGATAATTAATAGGAAATTAATTTGGCATTGTATTGATTAAAATAATGTGATCAATATTAAATTAATCGCAACATTAACATTAAACACAGTGAATTTCTAGAACTTGTTCAAGTTAATTTAATAAGCACATTTTGGTCTCACGATCATATTCTAATTAGCACTTCATTATTAATGCCGAAAAATTAAATTAAGCTACAGACATAATTAAAAGAACACTTAGACTAATTAATTAATAAAATTTAATAATAAAAGATAAAGGTAAAAGAAAGCTTATTGGTATTCTGGTGAGAACCACAGTGAAGTAATTGGAAGCTGGTTGAACTCTGAACTGGACTCCAACTTTGCCACTGTTAATCCACGAATGATTGCTCTTGAACTGGATTGGTACTTTATTTGATAGGATAAACTTAACTAAGAAAATGATTTAATTTAACTAAAAGAAAGACTCATGATTTAAATTGGAAACAAGACTTATCATTTTAGAAAATGTCTTCAGCTCAATACACGAAATTAATGGACATAATCTTATTAAGAATTTGATTGAGTTCAGAATTCTTATAGAAAAGTAAGACAATGATTAAACATCAAAATTAAGACTTTTAATAATCTAAACTTCTAGGCTCTGGACAAAAATTCGATGGTATTGATCCAGTAGTTATCCATTGCAAATTCAACTCGATCACTTAATTAATTCAGTGTACTGCAACTTAAGATTTTAATACAAGTAAACTTGCATGTCTTAATTCTTAAGAAAATATGCTTTAACAAAACAGTGCTTGAAGAAAATTCAAAATAAACACAACAATTCAAGATGAATTCAAGCTAAACGGATATAAACTAGAATGCGTAAAAGAATTCTATCAAAATACTGAAATAAAATACTTACATTCAAACTTAATTCGGATAAAATTAAAAACAAGAAAATTAAACTTGAAAAATTCAAAAGAATTAAAAAGATAGAATCGGGGTTGGGTAAATTTCAAACTAATCTATCCCTTCTATTTATAGGCAAAAACACAAACCAAAAATCCTAAAAATCTTCAATCGTATTCCTGCTTAAACTCCAAAATCAAATCGTCCAATATTTCAGGGAACAAATTTGATAATCCCTGAAAAGCTTCACTCGTCTCAACAAATTTGACTTGACTACTTCACAGGTTCTTATCAGCAACTTCTACTCCAGGTTTCATCATTTACCACAGTAAATGTTTTTTCCTGATAATCTCCATAAAACCTGCACAAAATACGCTTATTATTGCTAATAAAATAACTTAAGATATTAAATAATAAAACCTAAAAATTATACTTATCAAAGAGCCACAAAACCCTGGCAGCCAAGCACCAATGTGCGGCATGAATTTCAAAAGAAAAAGCAAATAAGCACCAATGTGCAAGTTAATTTCTGTTGAACTATAATGTTTAAGTGTTCGTGTGTGTGGACAAAAGGATTGTAGTGCAAGAATTTTGGTTAAGTGTCTACTTGAGTACTTTGCATAGACGTTGTGCGGGAACATAGAGTACTTTGCAGTCTCAGCACACACTGCACGCAGACGGTTTGGTCTATTTTCGTTGCACCCTACTCGACAATTTGTGTAAGTTAGATGAACTGTAAACTCACTACTCAAATCTTTCTTATTGCGTGCGAAAATTTTGAAAATGGACTGTTGATGAGGTTGTGAGTGTTTGAATGTGGGATGGACAAGAACTTAGTTATTTCTTTATTTTGCTCGGGACTAGCAAAGATTTAAGTGTGGGGGGATGATAAGTCGGTATTTCACCTACTTATTCGCTTGACTTTCTTTATCTTTTGCTATGGATTTTGTGCGAAAATGATGCTTGGTGTTTTGACAGTATGCTAGAACGTGCATGTTTTGGAGATTGTTGTGAAAATGACTAAGTGTTGTAAAACAATGTGAAAGTGCTATGATCTTCGAAATATGAAAGACACTTAGTTATGCACACCAATGACCCCTTCATGGAGGTCCGTAACTAATCACACAACACAACACTTAGTCATGCACACCATTGACCTCCAAGCTTTCATGGAGGTTAATAACTATTCACACAACACAAGAACACAGCACACAACATAACACTCACACAACACACTTAGCACAAACACATCACACACACACACAACACATGGCGGTCGCAGCGTGCGCCCTCCTCACACACACACGCACACAACAACGACGGGCGCACTAGGCTCCCGCCACACACACTGTGCGACCGCCACTCACACGACGGGCGCACCACACGCCCGCCACACTCACCTCACACACCTTGCACACTTTCTTCTTTCATGCATTTTTCCTTTGTTATATGTTTGCTTAGGAATTTTCTCATGCATTTCGTATACACTACACTTCACATTTGGTCCAAGCGCACTTAGCAAACACAGCATCCAATCTATTTGATATTTTGCCTCACCACTCTTATTCATTAAGTACACGAGTCTTCACTAAATTCTTGGCTTATATTCACAGGGACACGTGTCAACATCTGGGCATAGAGGGGGAAACTTCCAGGAAGCTCACTTGGCTAGGACATGGAGAGAAAACTATAAAAGCCAGAGGAGGAGAAGAAGAACGGGACTTTTGGAGAGACCATCGAGAGAGAGACGGAGATCAATCAAGAGAGTTAGGGTTTCAACGAAAAAGGAGATCAGAGTGGAGATCACTCCATTTTATCTTTTTGTAATAGCTATGTTTGATCAGGCTTTGTCAAACTTGTTTTCAAAGCCGATCAACATGATCGGCTAAACATTTGGTTGTTGCTTTGAGGGATTAAGTGTGATGACTCTAAATTGATTTGAGACATTTGTATTGCTCATTATGTGTTTGATATTGTTTCATATATCTTTCTGATGTTTCATTTCAATGCTTACTCCCTCATGCTTAGGCCCTTCATGTGATTTGCGGTACCCACTGAAGTCAATTTAGTGCTATTAATAGAAATTGAAATAACATCACCAGAATAGGGAACAACTTAGATAAGTCCTATGATCTGTGTATGGTTGCGACTTCAATTGTGCGGTACCCACTCACAATTGAAGTCAATATAATGGAAAACATTTAGGATTATTTGAATATTAGAACTCGAACTTTGGTTGACTGTCTTGTCTAGGGAAGTTAGGGTTCTAGTGTCAGATAGGGATCGGGAATTAGGAAGCCGAGCCTAGGTCTTGCCCTACCAAGGGAAGACGGAGGAGTATGGTGAATTAGGGCTGTGAGACCTACCAAGAAGATCAACCCTAAGCTCACTAGAAGGTCGATCCCCTCATTCATGCTCATACACTAGTCAAGGATAATCAAGCAGAGTTGTTACCACTGGCCTCCCTCAAGGCAACACAAGTTTACTTCTTGATTAAATTGAGTATTTGCTTTATACTTGTTACTCGTTCTTTACCAATTTACTATTCTATCACTTGTACAATTCTTGGTTCAACCCTCTCCCTGTTGGATACGATCCCACTTGCCACTTCTACTTGTTTTGGTGATACTGGGTAAAATTGCAAGTTACGATGACGGCCTTGCCATCACATTTAATTGAATTCTTGGTTGATGTGTAAGTGTTTGTTCAACCCAAAGAACTTGTAAAGGAAGTTGAGAGAGAGTTTCAATCTTTTGAGTGATACACGAGCGTGAGTGTAAACACTTAGGGAGTGGAAATGATAAATTTATTGTTCCTAAATTCATCATGAGTGGGGAGGGAACAAGTAGTCCTTCTTTTAACATTGAAACTGTATTTAAAGCCATTCAAAACCAATTTGATAAAATCAATCTTCGGCTTAACTTCTTGGAATCCACTGAACAACCAACTAGGGAGAGAGTGGGTAGAAATCCATTGTTTGAAAGGGGAAATCATGAGGAAGAATCGGAGGTGGAAGAAGAGGGAACATGGTGTAGAGATAGGAATGGGAGAAATGATAGGAATAATAGGAGAAGGGACAATCACATGGGGTCCATTAAGATGAAGATTCCAGGATTTCAAGGGAAGAATGATCCCGAGGTTTACCTAGAGTGGGAAAGGAGGGTAGATCATGTATTCAATTGTCACAATTATTCGGAAGAGAAAAAGGTAAAGTTAGCGGTTGTAGAGTTTACCCATTATGCCTCAATTTGGTAGGACCAATTAGTACACAATAGGCGGAGATATTGGGAGAGACCAGTTAGGAATTGGGAGGAGGTTAAGAGGATAATAAGGAAGAGATTTTTTCCTAACAATTACCAACGAGATGTTGTGAGGAAACTTCAAACCTTGACCTAGGGTAATAAGAGTGTAGAAGAGTATTTTCAGGAGATGGAGGTTGCGTTAATTCAGGCTAATACAGATGAGGATCCTGAGTTTACTATGGGTAGATTTGTAGCGGGTTTGAATAGGGAGATAGATGATGTGGTAGAGTTGCAACAATATGTTGACATGGAAGAATTGTTGCATAAGGCCTTGAAAGTTGAGAGGATTGTTAAGGCTAGGGGAAAGAGTACTTGGAAGAGTTCTTGGAGGGATAATAAGCCAGTGTCAAACACTAAATTCGGAAATGCAAAGGTTAACTCCAAACCTAAGATAGAACCGAAATGGGGAACAGGGAAGGAGAAGGTACAGGAGAAGGCAGTTGGGAGGAGCCGGGACGTTAGGTGCTATAAATACCAAGTGGTAGGGCACATACAAACCCAATGTCCAAACTAAAGAACAATGTTCTTGTTACCTAATGAAGAGTATGCGAGTGAGCAGTCCGATGATGAGGGTAATATACCTTTAGATGAGAAGAGTGATGGAGAGGAAGAGCTACCAATGGGGGGAGAGGCTCTTGTCAATTTATAGGTTTTGAATACACAACTTAAGATAGATAGAGAATTGGTGCAAAAGGATAACATTTTTCATTCTAGGTATCATGTACAAGGAAAGGTGTGTAGCTTAATCATTGATAGTGGGAGTTGTACTAATATAGCTAGTACATTTGGTAGAGAAGTTGGGGTTGAAAACACTTAAACATCCTAAACCCTATAAACTACAATGGTTGAGTACTAGTGGGGAGGCCAAGGTGAATAAGCAAGTCAAGATTGAATTTGTGATAGGTAGATATAAGGATGAGGTGTTGTGTGATGTGGTGCCTATGCAAGCTACCCATATACTTTTGGGGCGTCCGTGGCAGTTTGATAGAAGGGTAGTGTATGATGGGTACACCGGTAGGTACACATTAGAGATGAACAACCGCAAGCATACATTGGTGCCTTCGAAGCCTTGGGGGGAACAAGAAGATCAAATTCGAATTGTAAAAGATTTTGAAAAGAAAAAAAAGGCGTATCTAGTGAGAGTAAAAGCCGAGAGGAAATCATCAAAAGAGAGGAAGAAAAATTAGAAAATGAGAAAAATAAATTGAGTATGTTTGCAACAAAAAAAAAATAGGTGAAAGAAAAATTGAGTGAGGGAGAGAGCGTGTTTATTTTGTTGTATAAAGATGTGTTTTTGCTTGATGCTAAGATGCTTGATCTTTTGCCTCGAGAAGTGGTGTTTTTATTGCAGGAGTACGAGGATGTTTTTCCCGAGGAGTTGCCTGCAGGTCTTCCACCATTGCGGGAGATAGAGCACCAAATCGACTTCATTCCCGGTGCTTCTATACCAAACCGTCCAGCATATCTAGCTAATCCGGAGGAGTCCAAGGAGATTCAAGCTCAAGTGGAGGAGTTGTTGCAAAAGGGGGCTGTGAGAGAAAAACGCGAGTTGGAGGATGTGTATAGACTGCGGAGCCGTCAACAAAATTATGGTAAAGTATCGTCATCCTATTCCTCGACTTGATGACATATTGGATGAGTTCTATGGTGCATTCATATTTTCTAAGGTCGATTTGAAAAGTGGATATTTCCAAATTCGCATGAAAGAGGGAGATGAGTGGAAAACCGCTTTCAAAACAAAATTTGGGTTATATGAGTGGCTTGTCATGCCTTTTGGTTTGACAAATGCGCCTAGTACATTCATGAGATTAATGAACCATAAGTTCCTTGTTTCTAATCCGTTTGTTTTCGTTTCTTTTGTGTTAGATTCATTATTGTGTCTACCATATATTGCTTTTTTATCAAACTTTTAGTCCAACAGAGAAAGACAAGTTATTGGACACTTTCTTGAAAATCTTAAATTTCTTGAAAATTCGAAAGTGTTGAAATTTGTTTCTTGAGCAATATTCTTGATCCTTATCACAAATCTTGAATATCTTGTTAAAGTGGCATCTTCAGATTCGAAATTCTTGGTTAGATATTGAAGTTTGAATAATTCTGAAATTTTAAGGTTAAGACATAAGACAAAACATCCTTAAACCTTAATCCTAGGTTTCTTTGTCTTAAAAACCTTAAACCTAAGTACTTGTACTAGGTTCTTATCTTAAACCCTCAAACCTAGTATTGTACTAGGATCTTGTCCGAACCTTTAAGCTTTTGTTTTGTCCAAGGTTTGTGTCCAAACCTTAAACTTTTTGTTTTGTCCTAGGTTGTCCGAACATAAAAAAAGTGACCGATTGAAAAAAGAAGAGAGTAAAAAAAACTAAGGTCAATTACAAAATATATATATATATATATATATGTTTGGACTTTTGTTTCTTTTAATTAATTTATTTATTTTGTACATTTTTTTTGAAAGAACTAAGAGTTCTTGAGTTGTTACTTGAAAACCACCATATATTAAAAGTGCCATATCTTGTTCAATACAACTCGGAATCAAGTGATTCAAATTGCATTCTTTTCATCTTAGAATCTACTTTCTGAATTATTTAGTTTCTGAAGCTAAATCAAGTTATACCCACACGTGATCTTAAATAATCTTGTGACGTGATTTGCTTGAAACTTCTTTTGTTTTACTTGTGTAAATCTTGCTGTGGAATTTATTGGTTGAGACTTGTTTTTATAATCATTGAACCAGTAAGTCTTCATAGTTTGAGAGTATTAGATGGGGTATACAAGAGAAAAGCCTTCACACTAGAGAGGAGTGTACCTACTCACCTAAATAGTGAGAACCCGAGAGGACTACATCTTGTTTTCTTATTGTTTTCTTTACTAACTTGCAGGTACAATGGAGGGAGACGAGAAAATACCCAAAGAAAAATCCAAAGTGGATCAAAAGTTCACTAATGACGTAATTTTTGACATGATCCAAAAGCTCCAACTTCAAATTGATAACATGTCTTCTACATCTCAACATCCAAAAGGTTCTACTTCACGAAAGATTGAGTTTGATTCCAACAATGAATCCAATGATGAGGAGGAGGAGAACACGGATTCTCCTAAGAAAGGTGATAAGTCAAAAATTTCAATTGGTTATGTTAAACTAACAATTCCTACTTTTCATAGAAAGGCAGATCCCAAGGTTTATTTTGATTGGGTTAGAGACCTAGATCATTTCAATGAAGGCCATGATTACCCTGAAAAGGAGAAGTACCGACTTGCCTTCATACACCTTAAGGATTATGCTAGTCTATGGTGGGATGAGGTTATTCGAACTAGACGTCAAGATAGTGAAAGACCAATCAAGACTTGGAACCAAATGAATGTGCTTATGAGGAAGAAGTACGTCCCTTCTCATTACAACCGTGAATTGAATTGAAAATTGCATTATCTTGTCCAAGGGAACCGCACGGTTGAGAGTATTATCATGAGATGGAAGCACTTATGATAAAAGAAAATGTTCATGAGGATCCCGACTCCACTACAGAAAGGTTTTTGCGAGGTATGCATTATGATTTAGCATATCATGTGAATCTTCAAAGTTATGTTGACATTAATGAGCTTGTTCATAAGGCAATTAAGATTGAAAGACACATGAAAGGAAAGAATAAATTCACACAACCATCACCACCTTGGCGAAGGGAACAAAATCCGAATGTTGTCCCTTTCACTCCTTCGACAAAGCCACGTCCATTTACTTCAAATCCACCTTCAAGTGCCCCTTCAAACGTCCCAAAATCAGTTTCTAAAGCTGCTAATTCTGCCCCCAAAATTGCATCAAGTTATGCACCAAGATTGAGGGATATCCGTTGTTATAAATGTCAAGGATATGGACATATGCAATCTGATTGTCCCACTCAGAAATTTATGATTACTCTTTATAGTAGTAAAGTGGTAAGTGGTGATGATTGTGCCGACATGCCACCTCTTGAAGAGAAGTATCAAAGTGAACCAAGTGACGACGGTGAAGAGCTTGAATCATACACATATGAGGTTGGTAACTATTCTTTAGTTTCTCGCTGAGTTCTTAATGTTCAACCTTTAGTTGATAACGATGATTTGATTCAACGATAAAACATATTTCAGACATGATGCATGGTGCAAAATAACATTTGTAGTGTGATTATTGATAGTGGTAGTTGCACAAATGTGGAGAGCACCTTGTTTGTGAACAAACTAAATTTGACTTCCATGAAACATTTTTTAACTCTTGAATTTTAACTCTTGTGTTTAACGTTTTTGTTGAGCAACGATTCGAAGGTTGTGCAGATTTGTTTGGTCCAGGATCTTCAAGCCTCGACCACTCACATCACCTTCCAATCTTCTCGTCTCCCTTTGATTTCCATTCCGTGTTGTTCTTGTTTGATTGTTGTTTCCGCAGCCTTACATGTTCTTGTTCGTGACTTGAAGTGAACAAACGATCCAAAGTTGTGAGTAAGTGGTAGTCCCGGATCATAATCCTCGAAATCTGCATCACAAACTAATGACAAACTCTCTAATACTAGATTCATTAAACAAGGTAAAAGCGAATGTTTGACTTTTGGCCATCGTTTGGTGATTGTTTGATCTTTCCAAATGTTTCCGACCTTCTTCTAAGCCTTTTAAAAACCTTTTATATACATCTTCAAGAAGGCAACTCGTTGAGCTCCAAAGTCGATAAAACTTTGAGACTTTCTTAGAGGTAATTTAAGAAACATTCTCAATGCACTCCATTCACTTTGTTTGTGCCGGTGAAGACCAAATGTAAAAGCAAGTCAAAATGCCATTGACTGACTAACCCTTGCAAGGTTCTCTTCCTCATCTCATCTGAGTTCATAATCGCCTCCGTAATACCCCGTTTTGAAGCTCTCGACGAGATCTACAAGACTCATTGGGCATAGCCCCATGACATATGCTTGTTTTTGGCCAAATTCACAATCACTTGTTTTGACCACTTTTGGGGCTATCGAAAGAGACGTCTTCATGTTGTTGTTAGTCTTTTACTCCTTGTAACTAAATACAAACTAACTAATTTATTTACTAACTAGGTCAAAAAGAACTACGATTATCTAGGCATTATATAGATGATTCCGACCACAACTAGATAAGGAAACTAATAAAAGACAAAGCAAAACACAAGCCAAATAACTTGCAAGCAATTCGCCCACTTTCTTAACCAAAACACTAACAGGCGAACAATGTGTGAGTTAACTAATGTAACGTGCAAATCAGCTTTTGATTTTGTAGCTTTAGGGGTTTGACGGAAGTATATGAATGAGTTGAATAACAATGCGTAAGGCGCAAATTAAAGTATACAAACATGCCATTAACAAAACAGCAAAGCAAACTGATGATAAACTCTCTAACATGAGATTCATTAAATAAGGTAAGAGCGCGTGTTTGACTTTAGGCCATCATTTGGTGATTGATTGATCCTTCCAAGTGTTTTCGACCTTATTCTAAGCCTTTAGGAACCTTTTAGATATATCTTCGGGATGGCAATTCGTTGACCTCCAAAGTCGATGAAACTTTGCAATTTTTCGAAAAGGTAATGTAAGAAACATTCCCCAAGCACTCCATTCACTCTCTTCGTATTAGTGAAGACTAAACGTACAAGCAAGTCAAAATGCCGTTGGCCGACCAACCCATGCAAGGTTCTCTTCCTCTTCTCGTCTGAGTTTCAAATCGCGCCACCGTAATACCCCATTTCGAAGCTCTCGATCAGATTTACAACACTCACAGGGCATAGCCCCGCGACAAGAGCTTGTTTTTTCAACTTTTGGGGCTATCGAAGGGAACACCTTCATTTCATTGTTAAGCCAAGATAGCAATCCACCCGAGCCAAAACCAAAGCCAACTCCACTTGTTCATCCATTGGAGAATCTTGATGGTCCTTTGACGAGATCAAGGAGCAAAAGGATGAAGGATGCGTTGCAAGCATTATTGGCGACTCAATTGTGAGGAGTTGGATAGTTTTGAAGACAAACATGTTTCAATCCAATCATCTTCAACCAATGGAGCTATTTGGAATATCTCTTCAATCGCAATTCATGAACATGTTTCTATGAGTTCTACCTTAGAGCTTGAAGAAATGCCACCTTGAAGAGTTTCCATGGATCAATCACATTGAAGACCAAGAAGGCGTGAAGTTGGGCTTTATTTTGTTGGATCACGCCATTGCTTAATAATTAGGGTTTACTTTTGAGTTGTAGTAATTAAGTTCATTAACATTTAATTATAGGCTTGAGTTTTGCGTTTAAGTGTCAATTACTTGGCCCAATTATCTTGCATGATAATTAGGAAAGTAATCTCCTATTTCTTATGAAACTTTTGGAAAGTAATCTCCTACATTTTAGGAGATAAGGGTGTTTCACTTTTAGAAAGCAAAACCGTGTTTTGCTTCTAGACACAGTGTCTTAGTTTCCATTTGGGAAAAGTATTAGTTAGTTAGTTTTAGAATTCAAGTTGTACTTGATTGCCATTAGGGTTTCACGTTTTTGTAGCCTATTTAAGGTGAGTTTTTCACGTGAAATAATATGATAGAAGTATTTCAGATTTTTGCTTTGCAAAATTGTTGAACACTTTGTGTTTGAAAACTTTAAATGCAATTAAGTTTAATTGTCTTCATTGAAACCGAGATCCTTTAGCGTGACCTTTAGAAGATCATACAAGTTATTGATTTCAAGAACGCCTCAAACCATCTAGTTTAGTCCATGATTTACATAGATTAAATTGGTTGATTGATATAGACGTGGGCGTTTGATTGGTTTCCTTCCAATCTTCTCGTCTCCCTTTGAATTCCTTTCTGTGTGTTCTTGTTTGTTTTGTTGTTTTTCTGCAGCTATACTTGATCTTGTTCGTGTCTTGAAGTTAACAAACGGTCCAAAGTTTGTGAGTAAGTGGAAGTCCCAGACCATAATCCTCGACGTCCGCATCAATAGGGTATCAAGCCGCGTTTTGTTTCTTCAATTTTCAGGTTATTTGTTTCATTGTTTTTCTTCCGTTTCTTGCTGTTTTTGCATCGTTGTTGCTGCTATTTTCACGTCTCTTTGTGGCTGTTCTTGAGTCAATTGTGTTGCTGCAATTCATGTTATAATTCTGCTCTCTTACATTCACAATTTCATGCAGAATTTATATAACATTCGTAGCTGAATTTTTGCGCCAAAACCCTTAAGAAATTTGTTGCTGTTTTTGCGTCAACTTTGTTTTGTCTTGCTGCCATTTTTTTCGTCTCTCTTATGTCTTTTCTTGTTCAATTTCTGCTATTTTGTGTCATTCATTGAGCTGAAACCGTGTAGGAACTTGCATGCTAGAAATCAGAAATCAAATCGCCCACAAACTAGGGCTAGGGTTTCAAATTTTTGGAACTTTCTTGTTTCGTGTCCAATTGACTTCATTTTTCTTGCTATAGTTTCCAATTCGTTTATATAATCTGTCCTCTTTGGTCAAGTTTCAATTTCGGATCAAAAATATTAGTTCTTGGTTGAGTTCTTGAAAATGTTTGATGTGAGTGGACGAGGCTTGAAGATCCTGGACCAAACAAATCTTCACAACCTTCGGATCGTTGCTGCACAAAAACGTTAAACACAAGAACACAAAGCAGAAATCTTGGCGGACAAACTTCAAGATAAACGAAAAGGTTGCATTGAAGTTAATCAAACCCCCACGTTTAAACAAACGAACTTGGCTCAACCAGTGAAAATTCAAGAGTTAAACTAAATTGATTTGGCTTGTTCTTGAAATCAAGAACTCGGTTAAGCTCACCTAAAGATCACGCTAAAGGTTTGCTATACAATGAAGAACAAACTTGAGCTCCAAGGTTTTGACAACACAAAGTGTTAATTTGAAATTAGCAAAGCGAAAATTCACAAAATTCTCTATCTTTCATTCACGAAAAACTCACCTATAAATAGGCTACAAAACGTGAAACCCTAATGGAAATCAAGAACAACTTGACTTCTTAACAAACTAACAAACTTAGTTTCCTAAAACAAGACAAAGCAAAACACGATTTTGCTGCCCTAAACAAGACACGCTTAATCCCCTAAAAAGTAAGAGATTAGTTTCCTAAAAATTGAAGCACACGATTTTATCCTTTAAGAGGCAAAAACAGAATTGTCTTCTTAAGTTTCCTAATCTTTTAATTGCTATTATCATGCAAGATAATTAGGCCAAGTAATCAACTTATTAACGAATTAATTAAAGCCCAAATTAAAGAGTTTCGGACCTAATTAATTAACATCAAAATAAATCCTATAAATTGAAAATGGCGTGATCCAATGCAAAGCCCAAGTACACGCCTTCATCTTGGTCTTCATTCGGCCATGTGAATTTCTTCAAGGTGGAATTTCCTTAAGTTCCAATGTAGAACTCTTAGAAACATCTTCATGAATTGTTATTGAAGAAACATGCCATAGAACTTCATGTTGAGATGGCTCGGCCTCCATGTGATGAAAATCAACAAAAGCTTCACAATGTGTCGATAATAAGTTGTGCAAAGCTTCCTTCATTCTTTTACTCCTTAATCTTGTCATTGGTCAATCAAGATTCTCCAATGGATCATGCAAGCTCGGCCTTGGCACTATGGACATGGGCGGATTGCTATCATTCCCTCCCTCCTCGAAAGGATTCGTCCTCGAATCACCTACATCAAACAAAGATAAATCAGAAATATTAAATGTAGATGAAACATTGCCATACTCACTTGGAAGTTCGATTTTATAAGCATTGTCGCAAATCCTTCCTAAAACTCGAAAAGGACCATCTCCTCTTGGATGAAGTTTAGATTTCCTTCTTTTGGCAAACCTCTCTCTCCTTAAGTGAATCCAAACCCAATCACCAGGTTTGAAAATTAAGTGCTTTCTTCCCTTATTAGCTTGTTTAGCATATTGTTCATTTCGCCTCTCAATTGTGTTTCGGACCTTTTCATATTACTCCTTAACAAAATCAGCTTTCTTTTTACCTTTGACATTAACAAACTCAATAATAGGAAAAGGAAAAATATCAAGTGGAGTTAATGGATTAAAACCATACACAATTTCAAAAGGAGAGCAATTAGTAGAAGTACGAAAAGTCCTATTATATGCAAACTCAAAATGTGGAAGACAACTTTCCCAATTCTTTAAGTGATAGCAATCCATCTATGCCTATGCCAAAGCCGACTTCCAGTATTCATCCATTAAAAAATCTTGATGGACCATTGACAAGATCAAGGAGCAAAAGGATGAAGGAGGCGTTGCAAGCATTATTGATAACTCATTGTGAAGAGTTGGACATCTTTGAAGAGCATCATGATCCGGTCTAGACATCTTCCACTAATGGAGTTTTATGGAATATCTCTTATATCACAATCCATGAAGAGATGGATTAATCACAATGAAGTCCAAGAAAGGCGTGTTTAGGCTTTCACCAATGGATCACGTCTTCTTGCAAATTTAATTAGGGTTTTATTTAATGTTACTTTAAGCCCAACTTGACATTTTAATTTATTAATATATGGGCTTGGAATTTCGAAATTAATAAAGTTTACTTGGCCCAATTATCTTGCATGATAAAGGCAAGTAAAAATTTAGGAAACTTAAGAAGTCAAATTGAGTTTTGCTTCTTCATAGTTTAGGAAACAAAGGAAGCCAAAACGTGTTTGGCCACCTTTGTAAAACCGTGTGACCTAATCCTTATTAGAAAAGGATTAGTTTGTTAGTTGTTAGTTTCCAATTCCAATTTGGAAAGTTAGTTAGCTTAGAAGTCAAGTTGTAATTGACTTGAGTTAGGGTTTTCTTTCTTGTAAAAGCCGAATTTCTCCCTATAAAAGAGGGCTCCTTTAACGTTTTTAATATGATGAATTTTGATAAAAGTTTAGCTTTGCTAAAGTGTTTTTACAGCCTTGAAAAGTTGTGAAGCAAAACGTGAATTAATTCAATTAAGTTTAGTTGAGTTTTCATAAGAACCGTGAACGTAGAAGCTAAGACCTTTAGGTGAACTTACAAGTTCTTGATTCAAAGAACAAGCCAAACTGATTTGTTTAGCTTATGAATTTTCATAGGTTGGCCGAATCCTTTTGATTCATACATGGGGGTTTGATTGCTTCATATCAAATCTTTTTGTGTCAATATCTTTTGTTTTCTTGTTTGTTAATTCCGCACCATTGTTGAGTCTTGTTCTTGCTCGTGGATTTTGGTAAGCAACGGTCCAAAGAAAATGGATTCGAGTGGTCTAAGGTGCTGCACCGTGATCATTCATATCAATTGGTATCAGAGCTCAAGGTTGTCTTCCAAATTCAGGTTTTAAATTTCAGTTTCTGAGTCTTCTGGTTTCTCGGTTTTTCTTGCTGTTTTTGCATCGTTTTTGTGTTGCTGTTTTTGCGTGTTTTTGCTGCGGTTCTTAAGTCAATCTTCTGCAGTAAATTGTGTCTTAGATCTGCTCTAAATTCAGTCTTTAATTCGTCATAAATCTGTCCAAAAATCGCATGCAAAAGTTTGTTAAAAATCTGCCCAAAATCGCGAATTTCTCTTGCTGGTGTTTTGCGTCTTTTGTGTTGATTCTTTTAGCGTTTTTGTTGCTGTTTCTTGGTGTCTATATTTTGCACTTTTTGTTGCCATTGGTTTTCATTGTTGTCCACACGTCAAAACTTGCTAGGGTTTTGAGTCAAGAATTAGGTTTTCTTAAAAACCCTAGTTTCGGTCAAATTGCATAACTCCCTTGTTTCTTATCCGAATTGTATTATTTCTTTTGTGTTGTCTTCTTTATTGTCTCTATATTAAAGTGTATTTTGATCAAACTTTTATCACACTTGAAAAAGATAAGTTGTTGAACACTTTCTTGAACTTCTTGATTTTCTTGAAAATCCGAAAGTGTCAAAATTTGAATCTAAAGCCACATTCTTGATCTTCTTGATAAACCTTGAATATTTTGTGAAAGTGGCACATGCAAATTCATAATTCTTGGTGAGATATTAAAGTTTGAAAATTTTAAGGTTTTTAAGGTTAAGACAAAAGACACAACATCCTCAAACCTTAATCTTAGGTTGTTGTCTTCAAACCTTAAACCTAAGTACTTTTACTAGGTTCTTGTCTTAAAACCTTAAACATAGTATTGTCCTAGGTTCTTGTCCGAACCTTAATTGTTTTTGTTTGTCCAAGGTTTGTGTCCAAACCTTAAAAAGTTTGTTTTGTCCTAGGTTGTCCCAAAAAAAAATAAAAATAGGCCGAACTAAAAGAAAAAAAAAGGGCCCAACTCAAAAAAAGAGGCCGACTTATAAAAAAAGGCCCAATACACAAAATATATATATATATATATTTCGAACCTAGAATATTTATTTTCTGTTTTATTTAATTTAATTTATTTGAAGAACACATTGTTCTTAAGTTGTTTCTTGAAAACCACTTTGGATTAAAAGTGCCATAACTTTCTCAATACAACACGGAATTAAGTGATTCAAATTGCGTTTTCTTCATCTTGAAATCTACTTTCTGTTTCTCCTAGTTTCTGAAGTTAAATCAAGTTATACCCACACGTGTTCTTAAATACTCTTAACATGATTTTGTTAAAAACTTCTTTCGTTTTCACTTGTGAAAATTTGTGGTAGAATTAATTTGTTGAGACTTGTTATTACAATCATTGAACCAGTAAGTTCCATAGTTTGAGAGTATTAGTATAGGGTATACACGAGAAAAGCTTTCATATTAAGAGAGGAGAGTACCTACTACCCCATATTGTGAGAACCCGTGAGGTATATTTCTATATATATATTTCTTGTGTTTTCATTAACTTGCAGGTACAAATGGAGGGTGAGGAATCTACATCACCAAAGGTAGTGGACCAAAAGTTCACTAATGATGTCCTCTTTGACATGATCCGAAAACTTACACTCAAAGTTGATAGTTTGTGTTCACCACCACCTAAGGGTCCTAAATCCCGAAGAGTTGAGTTTGAGTCCGACAATGATTCTAGTCATGATGAGGAGGAGAAAGAGGAGGACATGAGTTCTTCTAAGAAAGGTGACAAGTCTAAGATTTCAATTGCCTCTGTTAAACTAACTATCCCAACTTTCCATGGTAAAGCAGATCCCGAGGCTTATTTTGATTGGGTTCGTGAGCTTGAGCACTTCTTTGATGGCCATGATTACCCCGAAAAGGAAAAGTATCGACTTGCCTTTATGCACCTTAAGGATTATGCTAGTTTATGGTGGGATGAAGTTATGAGGTCTAGACGTCAAGATGGTGAAAGGCCAATCAAGACTTGGAGCCAAATGAAGATGCTTATGAGAAAGAAATATGTTCCTTCTCATTACAACCGTGAATTGAACAGAAAATTGCACTCTCTTGTGCAAGGTAATAAATCGGTTGAGGAGTATTACCATGAGATGGAAGCTTTGATGATCAAGGCTAATGTGCATGAAGATCCTGATTCCACTATAGAACGATTTTTGAGAGGTATGCATTCTGATTTAGCATATCATGTGGATTTACAAAGTTATGTTGACATTAATGAGCTTGTGCACAATGCTATTAAGATTGAGAGGCACATGAAAGGGAAGAATAAGTTTTCACAACTGCCACCACCATGGTAAAGAGATAAGAAGCCGAATGTTGTCCCTTTTTCTCCATCCACAAAGCCGCGCCAATTCACCTCAAATCAGCCATCAAGTGCATCTTCCAATGTCCCAAAATCAGTACCAAAGGTTGCTGAAACCACTCCAAAATCGGCGTCAACTTCAGCCACAAGATTGAGGGATATTCGTTGTTAAAAGTGTCAAGGGTTCGGTCACATGCAATCAGATTGTCCAACTCGGAAAATAATGATGCTTCTTCCTAATGGTGAAGTGGTAAGTGAAGATGATAATGATGATGAATGTGCCGACATGCCTGCACTTGAGGAGAAATATATAAGTGATGAAAATGAAGACTTTGATGGTTCTTCTTATAAGGTTGCTGATTATTGTTTAGTCTCTCGTCGAGTACTTAATGCACATCCACTTGTTGATGAAGATTTGATCCATCGTGAAAACATATTTCATACACGTTGTATGGTTCAACATAAAATTTGCACTATTATTATTGATAGTGGTAATTGTGCAAATGTGGCATGTACTTTACTTGTAAATAAGCTGAATTTGACTTGCATGAAACATCCCAAACTATATCGACTTCAATGGTTAAATAATTCAGCTGAATCGTGAGTTACCAAGCAAGTTAAATTTACATTCACCATTGGTAGTTATGTTGATAAAGTTACATGTGATGTTGTTCCAATAGAAGCCAGTCATATATTACTTGGAAGACCTTGGCAATTTGATAGAGATGTTGTGTATCATGCGAAGAAGAACTTTTACCATTTTTTGCTGACAGGTGTTGTCGCTACCCTGCAATTTTACCCAAAATCACTTAAAGAATGTAGGAGTGGTAAATGGGATCGTATCCAACAGGGAGAGGGTTGTTATCAAGGTATGAGTGAGTGATAGTAACAGAAAGGTGTGAACTCTAAACAGATGCAAGTGGTTAAAACAATCATAGAGGGGATTGGTGTTGCCTTGAGGGAGGCTAGTGTCAATGACTTTTCCAGATTATCCTTGACTAGTGCAAATGCATGTATGAGGGGAGTCACCTCCTAGTGGCTTAGAACGGATTAACTTGGCAGTTCTCACTGTTCTAATTCACAATTCTCCTCTATCCTCCCTTGGCAGGGCAAGACCTAGGCTCCGCTTCCCAATTCTCGAATCCCTACTTGGTACTTACCCCCTAATTCCCTCTCTAATTCCCTTCCTTGGTAAGACAATGAGTCGAATTGGAAATTAAAGTCTCATACTCAAGCAATCCTAAGTCTCTTCCTATTCAAGTTGACCTCGATTGTCAGTGGGCACCGCACAATCAATGTCCCAATTATGCATAGATCCTAGGACTCACACATGTTTGTTCAATGTTCCAGTGATGATATTCCAATTTCCATTAATAGCTCGAAACTGATTTCAGTGGGCACCGCAAATCAAATTAAGTGCATAAGCGTGTGTGTGTAAGCATTGAAATGAATCATCAAAAGACATTGGACAAAAATCAAACACATAATAAGCAATTCAAATGTCTCCAATCGGTTTTCTCAAAGTCATTACACTTAATCCCTCAAGGCAACATCCAGAATGTTTAACAAAGCCTGATCTAACATGGCTAGTACAGAAAGATTAGTGTGAACAATTGTCACTTTGATCTCCTCTTGAAACCCTAAATCTCCTCTCTTTTGCTTTCTGCTTCCGCCTGCTTTTTCGTCCCCCCAAAAGTCCCTTCACTTGTGGTTTCCTCCGCCTTTTATACATTTCTCCTCGTGGAAATGTTGATGATGTTTCTTGGAAATTTCCTCCTTCCGCGAGGAGAGTGACACGTGTCCGTTGTTGCTTCCTGGAAACTTCTTCCTTCCTATGGGGGAATGCCAAGTGTCTGAAAAAGTTCAGTCAACAAAAGTAGTGAGGTCAACTGATAAACATTGAATGTGCAAATTATCAAACAGTTGGTGCCTTCAAACGGGTGTGCATGCTTGGCTTTAAATATGCCTGTGCGAGTGCAGCATGGGAGCATGAGTGGGATGAGACTCAAAGCAATTTATCTACCTAAGTGTGAGAATAGCAGTGTGCACAAGTGCGCGGGTGAAAATGTGCAAAAAGTAATGTGCAAGTGTGCGAGTGGCGGTGTGGGCGCATAGGCGCCCGCGTGTGTGCGTGAGTGAGTGGGTTGTGCGGGCGCCTGGCGCCCGCACGGCTGTGCGCGGTGTGTGGCTGTGCGGGCGCCTGGAGCCCGCACAGCTTGTGTGCGTGTGTGGCTGTGCGGGCGCCAGTTGTGTGTGTGTGTGCTTGTGCGGGCGTCTGGCGCCCGTACAGTGCATGGTGTGTGTGTGAGTGTGCGGGCGCCTGCGTGCGTGAGTGGGATTTGGTGTGGTGCTTGACCAAGTGTGCTTCATAGCTCAAAAATGATTACTTTCATAACAAAAATGCTACACTTAGCCAATTCTCAACATTTCATCGGATTGTACCATTTCAACACATACTTGTACATCTATCATCATTTTTACAGAGAATTTATACAAAAGATCAAACAAGTTAAACGAATAAGTCGGTACAAACCTGACTTATCATCCCCCCACACTTAAATCTTTGCTAGTCCCGAGAAAAGTAGCACACAACAACTAGTGATTACCCTTTCTATATTCAACACTCGCAGCATCATCAGCTATCCATTATAAACTTTTTCGCATGCAAAGGGAAATATGTATACGGGCGAGCTTACAGTTTACTTCATTTACACAATTTGTCCAGTAAAGGGAAACGAATAAAGACCAAACCGCCAGCGTGCAAGTGTGTGCTGAGGGTTACTTATGATCCCTACGCTGTCTATGCAAAGTACTCAAGTAAACACTTAATCAGAAATTCTTGCACTACAGTCCTTTTGTCCACACACACGAACACTTAAACATAAGCATTGTAAAGAAACTATTTCGCACATTGGTGTGCTTGCACATTGGTGCTTATTTGTAATTCATGCCGCACATTGGTGCCTGGCTGCCCAGGGTTTTGTGGCTATTTTTTCCCTTTATTCGCCCATTGGATTTTTTCTTCACAATTGCACAATTTCAACAAAAATTCGTGTTCGTGTGTGTCTTCAATAGACTATATAATCAAAATACAAGAATAAGTGTTTACGAGTAGAATGCACATACACGTAAAGAATCATAAAGGCCCTCCTATGTCAAAATTTTGCTGGCGCTTCTATCTTACTTTAACATCGCACTTTACTCAGCAAATTTCACGCAATACTTGAAAACTGCTAACTCGCGAAAAAGATTTTTGCATACATCACAAGGGTAACATTTATGAATTTGCTGATGAGATCTTTGAGTGTGAATGTAAATTGGGCGTGCGAGTGTGATGAGTGGATATTGGCAAATTTGGCACAACACAATCAACACTTTCACATTAAAACTTAAAGCACACTACACACACTACATCGCAACTGAGAACTTAAAGCACACCACAAGGTCAGTGCTAGTCACTGCCTTGTTTTTCATTTCCACAAACAACACTAAAAAAAAGAAACGAAAACAATTAATTAAAAAAAATACACCACCTATTACTAATATACTAAACACCACCACTGCACCCTGCAACACATCACACAAGGCATAAGAAAATTAACACACATTCAGAATAATGCAACCAAGGCACATTCTCACAAGCATCAACTTTATCATGGCCGGGCCTCCCCCCACACTTAAAATTAGCAATGGTCCCCATTGTGTAAAAGGAAAGAGTCTACCCAATTTATGTTCCTGGAGGAGGCGGTTGGCTGGAAAATCGAGAGAATCCCAAAAAACTGGGATTAGCTCCTCTGAATGTCGTTGCACTCGAACTAGGGTGAACAATCATCCCTTGACTCAGTACCACTCTTCAGCTGGAGGTGTCTACGATCATTTGTTGTGTCTGAGTGGCCATCTCCTCTAGTGGGGGAAAAATGTGTTTGGTCCCCTAGACCGGTGGTGGTGGATCATCATTAAGTTCAGGTTGTGGATTCCTGATTGACATTGATTCATTCGATCATCCATCGTTGCCCAGCGAGTGTTCTGTTCCTGCACCAGAGTGTCTAGCCGGTCCCCTATTTTCCCTATGCAACCGTGTAGCCCAGTCCATCTTCCTTCCATTTCGCTCAAATGTTGTGTAAGGGCATTTTGTTGATCTTGAAATGATGCTTGAATGTTTTCCAGCATCTGTTGCATGTTGAAGTTATTGGGTGGTTGGGGTTCTACTTGGGGGTTGGCTCCCTATGGTTGCTCCCTTTCCGGAAGAGGATCGTTCTGATTTAGTCCTTTTGCAGCTTGTTGTATCCTTTCAGCATTCGCTCGTGCCTCTTGCTCTAGGCATTGTCAGTCAGCGTGTTCTTGCCTCTTATACTTCCGCAGCTGCTTGTCATGGATGGGTCCCACAGAAGTTCGACTTTCTTCTCCCATGGATACCTTGACCCCTTTTTTGATTGCAAACTCCAGTAAAAAGTGGGGGAAGTATATGGTCAAATACTCCTCATTCACGGCATGATTAATGTATGAGGTGATGACTTTTCCCGCATCCACTGTCAATCGGTTCTTTACGGCGTAAACTAAGAACATCCTTTCCTTCAGAATCTTGGTGTTGTGGGTGGTGGGCATCAACCTAGAATTTAGGAATAAGAGCTATATCTTGGTTTCTGCAGTTAACTGCTTGAGGAACATATGAAATGGATCCCCCCATGAATTCCTTGTCCAATCTTCTCCTGGGAGTGCCAATGACTGGGCCACTGTATCAGGGTTACCTAGTCTGAGAAATTCCGTGAACTCATCCACCTCAAAATCTGGGAGACCGTAATGCTCGTTAACGACTTGGCTGGTGATTTTTAAGTTTTTTCCCCCTCACATATGCCCCTTTTTCATTAAGTTCGTTTGTATCAGCTGCGGAGGCGTTGGCGTAGAATTCCTTCGCGATGGCCACGTTGCAGGTCTCTGGGCCTTCTGTGAGGACTCCCCATTTGTAGAATTCTATCACGTCCCAATATGATTTTTCCGTAATGTAGAATTTATGCTCCACATTGATTGGCCGAATTGCGAACTCGCAGAATTTCTCGATGGCCTTGTCACTTAGAAACCGCCGCTGCCCTGCAGCTTGTGGTGGTCCCTTCCTCTTCTTTTGGTTGGGCACCCCCGGTTCTTGCATTTCTTAGTCTTCGGGCATGTATTCTTCGTCTGAATTTGAGTCATCTGATGGTGAGGGAGGCACAACGGCTTTGCCTTTTCCTTTGGATCTCTGCCCTTTCTTGTTAGAGGTTGGAGTATTGCTAGGCTTCTTCGGTGCCATGGTACCTAACAAAAAATTACAACTATGTGTGAGTTGTTTTTCGCGTCGATTCATAATTTCCACGAAGCACCAATCTTCTCTGTTTCCCACCAAAATTATCCAGAAGGTAACCATACATATACATCATGCATGTCGTTTAACATATAAGTTCTAATCACAATTCTCCTGTACCAATCATTTTAAGGAACACCAATCGAGACTTGGCAACAACTTTAAGCATTAAACATGGAAGGATTTCATATTTTAGCCATTATGTTGTTATCAATTGATAAACAATTAATCCTGGCTTCTAGAATTAAGCACGGACCGAGGACATACCTTGGTTGATTTAGGCAAAGCTAAATGTAAGTTATGAAAGAACTTCCTGCAGCCTCAACTCAAGAGAAACTATGGCTCCTTCGTATGTTTCTTCCGTTGGCCGAACTCCTCAATGCATGGATGTCAATACATGATTCATGGTTTTTATAGACAAAATGCATGCATGAATTGGCTATTTGGAAGCTAGAAAACAAATGCATGGGAATGTACTAGGAGACAACACACTAGATGACGAAATGCAACAAAATAAATGTGTTCAATCTAATCACCACTTTTCTTGCACCATTCGGCCACTTGGATGTAAAATTGCTATCAAACAAAACTCTTGGCCCCCACTTTATCACATGTTGTCATCTTTTTCCAATTTTCATCAACCTTTAGCCGATTCTTCTCCACCTTTTGGCTATCATCCCTCACATCACCAGTGATAATGTAGTGTAATGATGCTTGCGTGTGTAAGTGACATTGTTTTGCTTTTGTGCACATTATATGATTCACCCTTTACCAGTGTTGATTTGATTTTTGCCCAGTCTTTCAAATTAAGCCTTACCAGTTGGTGGGAAATTTCGCTCATCATAGTTTCAGCAGAATCAATATTTCCGAACTGGGTTTGGTGTCAGACCCGGGATTTTATTCTCACCTTGTGTCAGTGCAGAGAATATTCTACCCTGTTCCTTTTTTTGGCCCATCGATTTCCCCTTTTAGTACCTGAGAGATTCGAGAGTTTCAATTATTTGTTGGGATTAAACGTAACTGCTAAAAACAAGACAAAGCAAGACAAAAAAAATCTAAAAAAAATGTTGGGTTGCCTCCCAACACAGCGCTTGGTTTATTGTCCTCAGCCAGACATAGTGGGGTTGCTGTCAAAGAATTGGGAGGTCTAGATACTGGGTGTGCCCCGTGTTCTCCAAAGTTGATTTGGCCATGTGCCCATTTAGCCCCTTAGCTTTTCGCTTGGCACCTGGGGTCCCCACTCCCACCTTTTTGGGTGGTGGGTTTTCTGGCATCTTTCCTTTTTCTTTCCAGAGCACTCGCTAGAGATATCTGAGTAAGGGTGGTTGCTTTCTCTTGGGCAGCTTCCCATTCGGAAGTTTTGAAGTACCGTCTCTGACAGGGGTTTTTCCAGCCCTCACCTCAGTGGGCACAACTTTCACCATTTCATCAGTATCAACCATAGAATTTGACAATTTTTCACATAATGCAAAATTTTCATCAATTTCGTTGGTTATCAAGTTCAATTCCAAATTTTGGTTGTGATCATGCACTTTGTGATTTCTTGGCTCATTTTTCATTTTGCTCAAATTCTCATTACTCTCACAGCTTTCATCAATTTCACATGCAACATTCATTTTGTTCACAGGTGAATCAATTTCATTATCCCAAGGATTCAACTCATGCAAAATATCATGCTCTTCAATGGTTAACACAGTCTCAAAATTTTCAAACATATCATCGTCACAGGAATCATAAAGTGCAAGAGAAGTCTTACGTTCATGTTCAAGGTTCAAAGGTTGGAGATTACCCTCCACCAAGCTTGCCAAGCATCACTGCTCTATGGAATGAGGGTGCTTCATTGCGTAGTCCACATTGAATACTACCTCCTCTCCATTAACTCTGAATGTTATGGTTTTTCCTTTAACCCCAATGAGAGCATCTCCTGTAGCTAGGAATGGCCTATCGAAAATGAGTGGCACTTCTGGATCCTCTTCCATATCCAACACTATAAAATCCACCTTAAGCACAAATTTATCCACAGAGACCAGAACATCCTCTATCATCCCCGTTGGTTGAACCAATGATCTATCTGCCAACTGGAGCATAACTGCCACCGGTTTGATCCTTTTTCCCATTCCTATACTCTCGGCAATGGATAAAGGCATAAGGTTTATGCCTGCTCCAAGATCACATAAGGCCTTGCTAAAAAATCTTCCACCGATTGAGCATGGTACCGTACAGCTACCAGGGTCCTTGAGCCTCGGGGGCAGCTCGTTGTTGATCCAGGCTTGGCTCTCCTTGGTGAGTGGGATGGGTACCTCACATTGGAGGATCTGCTCCTTGTTCGCAATCAAGTCTTTCAAAAATTTTGCATACCTCGGTACCGCTGTAACTAAATCAAACAGGGGGACATTCACGTTGACATTTTTCACCATATCCAGGAATCTTGTGAATTGAACCCCCTTATTTGGTGGAGGTCGAAGTCTTTGGGGAAAAGGTGGGGGTGGTGCGTATGGCGAGTCCTCACAGGGGCTTGGAGCTCCCTTCTTTCTTTTACTCTCTTGAGCCTCTACGTTCCCTTCCTTGTCTTGAGATTCCTCCCCCTCTAATGGGTTTCCTCTAGTATCTCTTCCTCGGGGTCTTCTTCTCCCTCTTTTCTCTTGGTACAACCAAGCCCTTTTCCACATCTCAACGTGATAGCGTTGCAGATCTCTGGCCCTTTTCCTTTTGGGTTCGGTTCTGTATCACTTGGGAGGGCACCTTGAGGTCTTTGATGGTTTGCCTTAGCCAACTGTCCCATTTGCATCTCCATGTTTTTGATAGAGGCTTCCACGTTTTTCGCTTGAGTTTCCATTGTAGAGGTCCTCTTGTCGTACATGTCCATTTTTCCCAGAATTTCATGGAGCAAGTCATCTGTTGATCTTTTCTGTTCCCGGTTGCTTGACTCCCCACTCTGATAGTATTGCCTTTGCTGATTTCCCTGATTACTCTGCCCCCAATTGCCTTGGCCTGACTGATTTCGATATCCTCCGTATTGTTGGCGGTTTTTGTAGTTGGTTACATATTGCACTGACTCCTGCGTGAGCTCGCACTCATCCGTGTGGTGCTCTCCCTTACACAATCCACACATCAACACGGGAGCCACCTTGGCAGCCTTTAGGTTTTGAATTTGTCTTGTGAGGGCCTCAATTTTCGCTTCCAATGATGTCTCCTCATCCAGCTCTAGCACTCCTCGCTGCTTCCGCACAGGCATCTTCCTAGTTTCTGGAAAGAGGTATTCGTTGTCTGCTATCGAGTCAAAGAGTTCTCGAACCTCAGGGATACTTTTATCCTTCAAGGCCCCATTTGCACTGGCCTTGACCATCAATGAGGATTCAGGTGATAGACCTTTGAAGAATATGTTGAGCTCCCTGACCTCCCCAAGGTCATTATTTGGGCATTGGCGGAGCAGGTCGTTGAATCGATCCCAGGCTTCCTTGAAGGTCTCACCATCTTGCTGTTGAAAGTTGCGGATTTCCAACCTCATTCGCTCTAACTTGGCTGGAAAAAAATATTTAGCTAAAAACTTCCGCTCAAGTTCCTCAAATGTAGGTATAGCTGGACCTCCAATTGAATTAAACCAATGTTTATCCTTCCCTTTTAAGGATAGTGGGAATAGCACTCTTCTCACATCATCTGGAGTCACTCTCTGCAGCTTGAATGTGTTGCATAGCCCCAAGAACCAGTCGAGATGCTCATTAGGGTCCTCGTTGCTTAAGCCTTGAAAGATCTGCCCTTGGGTGATCATGGACACAATTTGTGTCGGGATTTGATAACTTTCAACGTCGATCCCTGGTGAGTGTTTCTTCGCTCGAACTTAACCGCAAAATGGTCTCCAAACCGAGGTGGTTGGGGTTAAGGTCTCTCCTCATTCTGTTTCGCCATTTCTATGACCCTTCTCCTCTGCCTTAAAGTCCTTTGCAATTCTAACTCAAGAGCAAATTCCGGAGCTTCCCCTCGTAGCCTTGCTCTAGGTAGCATAAACTGGGAATTCTCACAAGAAAAAGAAATAACACTAGACAAAATATCAGTAGAACAAAATCAACAGAGACAATAATGAACTAAGATTTCAATAAAACAAACAGATCAACAATTTCAAATAAGAATTCGTAAATCAACAACAAAGTGAAACTATCACAAAAATCAAACTTGACACTCTGCCTCTCCCCGGCAGCGGCGCCAAAAATTGACAGGTGTTGTCGCTACCCTGCAATTTTACCCAAAATCACTTAAAGAATGTAGGAGTGGTAAGTGGGATCGTATCCAACAGGAAGAGGGTTGTTATCAAGGTATGAGTGAGTGATAGTAACAGAAAGGTGTGAACTCTAAACAGATGCAAGTGGTTAAAACAATCATAGAGGGGATTGGTGTTGCCTTGAGGGAGGCTAGTGTCAATGACTTTTCCAGATTATCCTTGACTAGTGCAAATGCATGTATGAGGGGAGTCACCTCCTAGTGGCTTAGAACGGATTAACTTGGCAGTTCTCACTGTTCTAATTCACAATTCTCCTCTATCCTCCCTTTGCAGGGCAAGACCTGGGCTCCGCTTCCCAATTCTCGAATCCCTACTTGGTACTTACCCCCTAATTCCCTCTCTAATTCCCTTCCTTGGTAAGACAGTGAGTCGAATTGGAAATTAAAGTCTCATACTCAAGCAATCCTAAGTCTCTTCCTATTCAAGTTGACCTCGATTGTCAGTGGGCACCGCACAATCAATGTCCCAATTATGCATAGATCCTAGGACTCACACATGTTTGTTCAATGTTCCAGTGATGATATTCCAATTTCCATTAATAGCTCGAAACTGATTTCAGTGGGCACCGCAAATCAAATTAAGTGCATAAGCGTGTGTGTGTAAGCATTGAAATGAATCATCAAAAGACATTGGACAAAAATCAAACACATAATAAGCAATTCAAATGTCTCCAATCGGTTTTCTCAAAGTCATTACACTTAATCTCTCAAGGCAAAATCCAGAATGTTTAGCCGATCATGTTGATCGGCTTTGAAAATGAGTTTAACAAAGCCTGATTTAACATGGCTAGTACAGAAAGATTAGTGTGAACAATTGTCACTTTGATCTCCTCTTGAAACCCTAAATCTCCTCTCTTTTGTTTTCTGCTTCCGCCTGCTTTTTCGTCACCCCAAAAGTCCCTTCACTTGTGGTTTCCTCAGCCTTTTATACATTTCTCCCCGTGGAAATGTTGATGATATTTCTTGGAAATTTCCTCCTTCCGCAGGGAGAGTGACACGTGTTCGTTGTTGCTTCCTGGAAACTTCTTCCTTCCTATGGGGGAATGCCAAGTGTCTGAAAAAGTTCAGTCAAGAAAAGTAGTGAGGTCAACTGATAAAAATTGAATGTGCAAATTATCAAACAGTTGGTGCCTTCAAACGGGTGTGCATACTCGGCTTAAAATATGCCTGGCGCCCGCACAGCCGTGCGTGCATGTATGGATGGCTGTGCGGGCGCCTGGCACACGCACAGCTGTGCGCGGCCTGCACAGCTTGTGTGCGTGTGTGGCTATACGGGCGCCTGGCGCCTGCACAGTTGTGAGCGTGTGTGCTTGTGCAGGTGCCTGGCGCCCGCACAGTGCATGGTGTGTGTGTGAGTGTGCGGGCACCTAGGCGCCCGCGTGTGTGCGTGCGTGAGTAGGCTTTGGTGTGGTGCGTGACCAAGTGTGCTTTATAGCTAAAAAATGATTACTTTTATAACAAAAATGCTACACTTAGCCAATTCTCAACATTTCATCGGATTGTACCATTTCAACACATACTTGTTCATCTATCATCCTTTTTACAGAGAATTTATACAAAAGATCAAACAAGTTAAACGAATAAGTCGGTACAAACCCGACTTATCATTTGCACCAAGGTAAAAAGTTTAATTTGAGAGCCTTTAAGTCCTACTAAGTCTTTGAAGATCAAGCTAAAATAGCTAAGGCTTATGGTGCAATGCGTGAAGCAAAGGAGAAAAAAGTACAAGAGAAGAACAATGTTCCTAGCATACGGCGAAACATTGTAACTAGAAATAGTGATAGTGATAGCCAAGATTTAGTTGTTTCAAAATCTTGTAATTATGCTTCTAAAAGTGAGGTTAAGAGAGCAATATTAGATAGGCAAGTAGTGTATTTACTTTTTCGCAAGGATGTACTTATCATTGATAGTGCTCACCTTGATTCTCTGACTAGTATTATTTCAGCTCTTTTGCAGGAATATGACGATGTGTTTCCTGAGGATTTACCAAAGGGTTTACCTAGACATGACCACGGTTCACGAACCGCCGGTTCACGGTTCCACGAAGGGTGGAACCTGAACCGGCCCTTGGAGTCACAGTTACGGTTACGGTTCGTGAACTGCCGGTTCACGGTTCGGTCACGGTTCCGGTTCGGTCCCGGTTCCGGTTCCGGTTTTGGTACGGTTTTCTCACGGTTCGACTTTTTAAAAAGATGACAATATGAAATGTGATGTACTTTACAAAATTTACAAGATGAAGAAAAAGAAGTTTGGTATAATTTACAATGTGAAAAATAAGAGAAGTTTGATATAATTCACAAATTTACAAGGTGAAAAAAAAAAAAGAAATTTGATATAATTTACAATGTGAAAAATAAGAGAAGTTTGATATAATTCACAAATTTACAAATTTATAAGATGAAAAAAAAAAGAAGTTTAGTATAATTTACAATGTAAAAAATAAGAGAAGTTTGATATAATTCATAAATTTTACAAATTTACAATGTGAAAAGTAACAAGTTTGATATAATAAGTACAAGTTCACAAGTTTGATATAAATGAAAAAATACCTCATTTTATTATTGAAATATAAAATTTTGGCCTAAGTACAAGTTGGCCATTTACATATATGAATAATGAATCAATACAACATTTACTAAAAATAAAAATTTTCATTCATAAAAGTAATTTGAGTACAAGTTAATCTTCTTCAATGTCATCATCGTGATCGAGTTGAACGAAATCCGTGAAATAAGAAACTCCGGTTGAAGATCTGCCACTAACATTGCTCGTTTCGGAAATGTCGGTGTCGTACTCTAAATCAATGTCATCCGCCTTGTCCATTTCTTGTGCTCTCAAAAATGCCTTGTGCCAATCATCCACTAATGCTTGGATTTCTAATGATCTTGGTAATAATCGGGACCGGTGCTCGTCTAACATGATTCCTCCCGCACTAAAAGCTTGCTCCACAGCTACGGTTGATGCCGGAATTGCAAGAATATGTTTTGCGATAATAGAAAGGATTGGATAATCCTTCTCCTTTCCCTTCCACCATTCTAACACGGACCACTCGTGAAAATCCTTATCTTCATCACAAACTTCAAAAGTAGTTGTTAAATATCTATCAAGTTCCGTATCATTACCGGATCTTAGTTTTTTGTGTGAAGAATATATAGACTTACCAAGTTTACGTGGTGCTATAGAAAACATTGATGGAGTACTAGTATTTTGATGTGATGCACTACTAGTAGAACCATCAATATTAGATCCGGTACTAATAGGAACTTGACTACCATATTTAGAAAGAAATTCATTAAATAAATCACGAAGAAGAAATATTACTTCTCCTATAATTTCCTTAGTATCTTGAGGTTTATAACCTTCATTGCCAAGAAAAAATGAATATATACAACTATTATATGCAGTAATATATTCTTCTAAAATATTAATTTTTTGACGTGGATCAAAAACAGAAGCAATTAAATATGTAGGTGGAATTCTTCGGTAATAGTTAAGCCATTTTATTAACATATCATATATAGGAAGTGATAAAACAGGGCCATCTTTAAATTGTTGTAAAATACCAACAACATCACATGCAATGTGAACAAATAGATGAGAAGTAGGATAATAAACACCAGATAAAATTTCAGTAGCATCTTTAAATACCTTTAAAAGTTCTAATAATTTACAACAAATTTCCCACATATTAGGATGCAAAGAAATATTATCTACTTGATTTTGCATAAAAAAGTTACATAACAAAGTACTATATTGTGTAGATGCATTCAATAATTTATAAGTTGAATTCCACCTATTAGGAACATCTTTACTAAATCTTTTTGGTTTGCGTCCATTTTCCATACAAAATTTTACCCATAGTTTCATTAAATTTGGACGGATCCATAAAAGACTAATTGCCTCTTTAATAGGCGTAATATGCGTATTTAGTGTTTTTAAACCATCTTGTACCGCTAAATTTAATATGTGGCATGCACACCTAATATGAAAAAATTTTCCACCTATTATTGGTTGACAAAGAGTTTTTAATTGATTAATTGAAGCCGTATTAGAGGAATCATTATCAAAACCAATTGAAAAAATTTTTTTAGATAAACCATATTCATCTAAAATAATATTCAACAAATTAGATATATTATTTGCGGTATGTCTTGCTTCAAAATGACGAAAAGCAATAATTCTTTTTTGTATTTTCTAATCACTATCAACCCAATGACAAGTTACTCCCATATAAGAATGCATTTTCCATAAATCACTCCAAATATCGGAACATATAGAAACACTACCATTTAATTTTGAAAAAGTTTCAATTAAAATTTGTTTTTCACCTTTATAAATTTTCTTTAATTCTCTTGTTATTGATGTTCTAGGCTTTCTTTTAGCTTGTGGATTTAATGCCTCTTGACAATAATAATTAAATCCTACTTTTTCACCAAAACCAAATGATAAATGTTCTATGGCAATCATTTTAGCTAATTCTTTTCTATTTTTTTCATCCGAATATTTAAAAGGAGGAGTAGTAGAGGGAACAAACCCGGATAATTGCGATTGGTTGGTGGAAAGGCCGAGTTCATGTGGATGTTTTTCCTTCAAATGTCGCGCCAAAGTTCCATAGCCCGATCCTTTCTTGAAAGCATAAAATTTATTTCCGGGACAATAATTGCATCTCGCCTTGATTGGTTGTTGGTTGGAATCTAAAATCTTTGTGTAATGCTTCTTGAACATATCCGATTTTAGCCTTTCTTCAACGTTGGGGCTTTCGGTTTCTCCACCACCACTAAAAATTTGCTCACTTTGGTTTGCACCAAATTGTGAGCTACCAACAATATCTCTATTATAACTATCCATTTTATAGTAAATTCAAATTAAGTAATTGAATAAATATAAATAATTAGATAAATAAAATTATAACCTTATAAGTGTATAATAAAACTATAAAAGTGTTTAAATAAATTAAAATAATTCAAATAATAAAAATTATTAATGACATAAATAATTTGAACAAAATAAAATAATTTAAAGTAAAATAAATAGCTAAAGATTTGAATAAAATAAAAAAATTTAAAGTAAAGAATTGAATTTTGAATATAATGAATTAATGAGTAAAAGTAATTTAATGATAAAAAAAAGTAGATAATATAAATGATAATTGAGTATTGCGAGAATTGAGAGAATTGAGAGAATTGAGAGAATTGAGATGAAGAGAAAGGTGTGAAAATGAATTTAGAAAATTTTAGGTATTTATAGAAGAAAAATAAAAAAAAATAAAAAAAATGCATGCAAAACCGTTGGCAGCCAACGGCCCAATTTATGGCCGTTGGACTGCCAACGGTAATGAACTAATGATGGCCGTTGGCCACTTGGCAGTTGGCCTGGCCCATCACTTTTTATTTTTATTTTTATTTTTTATTTTTTTGCTGAACCGGCGGTTTAACTGCCGGTTCTAGCCGTTGGATCATCCAACGGCTAGTAAATCCTGGCCATCCAAATTTTTATTTTTTTTTAAAAACCGGCAGTTCAAACCGCCGGTTCACTGGTTGGGCCCGGCATGGGCCGGCCCGCCGGGCCGGTTACGGGCCGGTTCCGGTTAAAATCGGAACCGTGGTCATGACTAGGTTTACCACCTATTAGAGGTATTAAACATCAAATCGATTTCATACCTGGAGCTCAAATTCTAAACCATCCAGCTTATAGAGTAAATCTTGAGGAGACCGAAGAGATTCAATGCCAAGTGGACGAACATATTGACCGAGGTATGGCTCAAGAATCTTATAGTCCATGTGTTGTTCCTGTTATTTTAGTTCCTAAAAAGGATGATTCATGGAGAATGTGTGTTGCTTGTCATGCCATAAATAAAATAACTATTAAGTATAGACATCCTATTCTTAGACTAGATGACATGCTTGATGAGTTATATGGTTCATGCATATTTTCTAAGATAGACCTAAAGAGTGGTTATTATCAAATTCGAATGAAAGAAGGTGATGAATGGAAAACTGCTTTCAAAACAAAGTTTGGTTTGTATGAATGGTTAGTTATGCCTTTTGGTTTAACCAATGCACCCAGTACTTTTATGAGATTAATGAATCAAGTTTTTCGTCACTTCATTGGAAAATTTGTTGTGGTGTATTTTGATGATATCCTTATATATAGTAAATCACTCGAAGAGCATGTTAATCATTTAAAACAAGTGTTTGCTGTTTTACGTGAGAACAAATTATCTGCTAACCTTAAAAAGTGTTCTTTTTGTATGGAATCAATTATCTTTTTAGGTTTTGTTGTTAGTTCTCAAGGTATATCTGCTGATGAGTCAAAGGTCAAGGTAATTCAGTGTTGGTCTAGACCTACATGTGCTAGTGATGTTAGAAGTTTTCATGGATTGGCAAGTTTTTATAGGAGGTTTATTAAAGATTTTAGTACTATAGCAGCTCCTCTAAATGAACTTGTTAAGAAAAATGTTATTTTTGAATGGAAGGAAGAACATGAAAATGATTTTAACAAGTTGAAATATTTGTTGACTCATTCCCCTTTACTTGCTTTGCCGAATTTTAGTAAAGCTTTTGAGATACACTGTGATGCCTCCGGGATAGATATTGGTGCTGTTTTGATGCAGGAATCAAGACCGATGGCCTATTTTAGTGAAAAGCTCAATGGGGCGCAATTGAAGTATGCAACTTATGACAAAGAGTTGTATGCGTTGGTAAGGTCATTACAGGTTTGGCAACATTATCTATGGCCTAAAGAGATTATAATTCATTCTAATCATGAAAGCCTTAAATTTCTGAAGTCCTGAGGGAAATTGAATAAAAGGCATGCTAAGTGGTTAGAGTTTATTGAAACTTTTCCCTATGTGATTAAGTATAAATCTGGTAATGAAAATGTTGTAGCTGATGCATTATCTAGGAGACATTCGTTATTCACCTATATGCACGCTAAGTTACTTGGTTTTGATTTGATCAAAGATTTATACAAAGATGATGTTGATTTCAAAAATGTAATTGATACTTGTGCTGTAAAGCCGAATGGAGAATTTTATATGTATGATGGATTCTTGTTTAAAAAGGATAAATTGTGCATACCCTCATGTTCCATTTGTGAATTGCTTGTTAAAGAAACCTATGGGGGAGGGTTAATGGGGCATTTTGGGATTGCAAAGACTCTTGCTGTTTTGAATGAACACTTTTACTGGCCTAACATGATTAAAAATGTTAAAAGTGTTTGTGAAAGATGCATTGTATGTAAACAAGCAAAGTCGAAAATTATGCCTCATGGTTTGCATACACCATTGCCTGTTCCTAGTCATCCTTGGGTAGACATTTCTATGGATTTTGTACTTGGATTGCCTAGATCATGTAATGGTCATGATAGCATTTTTGTGGTGGTTGATAGATTTAGTAAGATGGCACATTTCATTGCATGTTCTAAGTATAATGATGCTACAAAAGTTGCTGATTTGTTCTTTAAGGAAATTGTAAGGTTGCATGGAATTCCTAAGAGTATAGTTAGTGATAGAGATGTCAAGTTTTTATCTCACTTTTGGCGCGCACTCTTTGGAATAAGTTAGGCACTAAGTTACTATTTTCTACTATTGCCCATCCCCAAACTGATGGGAAAACTGAGGCAGTAAATCGTACTTTGTCTACTTTACTTCGTGCTATTATTCAGAAAAACTTAAAGAATTGGGAAGGTTGTTTGCCGCATATTGAATTTGCTTATAATAGAACTGTCCATAGTTCCACTAACTGTTCGCCTTTTGAAATAGTTTATGGATTCAATCCTTTAACTCCTCTTGATATTTTGCCTTTGCCTATTAATGAGTTTGTTAATGTTGAAGATCAAAAGAAAGCTGATTTTATTAAGGAGTTACATGAAAAAGTAAGGCATAATATTCAAAGGCGTAATGAGCAATATGCCAAACAAGCCAATAAAGGTCGAAAAAGAGTGATATTTGAACCGGGTGATTGGGTTTGGATTCACTTAAGGAATGAGAGGTTTCCTGACAAAAGGAAATATAAGCTTCACCCACGAGGAGATGGTCGTTTTCGTGTTTTGGAAAGGATTGGAGATAATGCTTACAAGATAGAGCTTTCTAGTGCCTATGGCAATTTCTCATCTACATTTAATGTTACTGACTTATCTTTGTTTGATGTAGGTGATTCGAGGATGAATCCTTTCGAGGAGGGAGGGAATGATAGCAATCCATCTATGCCTATGCCAAAGCCGACTTCCAGTGTTCATCCATTGACAAATCTTGATGGACCAATGACAAGATCAAGGAGCAAAAGGATGAAGGAGGCGTTGCAAGCATTATTGATAACTCATTGTGAAGAGTTGGACATCTTTGAAGAGCATCATGATCCGGTCCAAACATCTTCCACCAATGGAGTTTTATGGAACATCTCTTATATCACAATCCATGAAGAGATGGATCAATCACAATGAAGTCCAAGAAAGGCGTGTTTGGGCTTTTACCAATGGATCACGTCTTCTTACTAATTTAATTAGGGTTTTATTTAATGTTATTTTAAGCCCAACTTGATGTTTTAATTTATTAATATATGGGCTTGGAATTTCGAAATTAATAAAGTTTACTTGGCCCAATTATCTTGCATGATAAAGGCAAGTAAAAGTTTAGGAAACTTAAGAAGTAAAATTGAGTTTTGCTTCTTCATAGTTTAGGAAACAAAGGAAGCCAAAACGTGTTTGGCCACCTTTGTAAAACCGTGTGACCTAATCCTTATTAGAAAAGGATTAGTTTGTTAGTTGTTAGTTTCCAATTCCAATTTGGAAAGTTAGTTAGCTTAGAAGTCAAGTTGTAATTGACTTGTGAAGCAAAACGTGAATTAATTCAATTAAGTTTAGTTGAGTTTTCATAAGAACCGTGAACCTAGAAGCTAAGACCTTAGGTGAACTTACAAGTTCTTGATTCAAAGAACAAGCCAAACTGATTTGTTTAGCTTTTGAATTTTCATAGGTTGGCCGAATCCTTTTGATTCATACGTGGGGTTTTGATTGCTTCATATCAAATCTTTTCGTGTCAATATATTTTTTTTTCTTTTTTGTTAATTCCGTACCATTGTTGAGTCTTGTTCTTGCTCGTGGTTTTTGGTAAGCAACGGTTCAAAAGAAGTGGATTCGAGTGGTCTAAGGTGCTGCACCGTGATCATTCATATCATTAAGTTTCTTTGGATAATGGCACGAAGCATGGTAGATAAAGTACGGTTAACTACTTCAGTTTGTCCATCAGTTTGTGGATGTACAACAGTAGAAAACAACAGTTTAGTGCCTAACTTATTCCATAAAGTTAGCCAAAAATGAGACAAGAATTTAACATCCCTATCACTAACAATACTTTGTGTAATGCCATGCAATCTAACAGTTTCCTTAAATAACAAATCAACAATATGTGTAGCATCATTAGTTTTGAAACATGCAATAAAATGTGCCATTTTACTAAATCGATCAACAACTACAAATATGCTATCTTTACCATTGCGTGACCTTGGTAATCCAAGTACAAAATGCATTGAAATATCAACCCAAGGATGACTAGGAACAGACTAAGGTGTGTACAAACTATGAGGCATTATTTTCGATTTTGCTTGCTTACATACAATGCATTTATCACAAACATTTTTCACATCTTTAATCTTGTTAGGCCAATAAAAGTGTTCATTCAAAACAGCAAGTCTTATCAATACCAAAATGCCCCATTAACCCTCCCCCATGGGTTTTCTTAACAAGTAATTCACGAATGGAACAAGAGGGTAGACATAACTTATCTTTTCGAAACAAAAATCCATCATGCACATAATAATCTCCATTTAGCTTTTTCAAACTTTGATCATAGGTGGCGAAAAAATTATTATCATCTTTATACAAATCTTTAATCAAATCAAAACCAAGTAACTTAGCATGCAAATAGGTGAATAATGTGTATTTCCTAGATAATGCATCAGCTACAACATTGTCCTTACCAGATTTGTATTTGATCACATATGGAAAAGATTCAATAAACTCTAACCATTTAGCATGCCTTTTATTCAATTTACCTTGAGTTTTCAAGAATTTAAGGTTTTCATGATGAGAATGAATAATGAATTCTTTAGGCCATAAATAATGTTGCCAAACCTGTAATGATCTTACCAAAGCATACAACTCCTTGTCATAAGTTGCATACTTCATGGCTGGCCCATTAAGCTTTTCACTAAAGTAAGCCACGGGTCTTGATTCCTGTATTAAAATAGCACCAATACCAATCCCGGAGGCATCACAGTGTATTTCAAAAGCTTTATGAAAATCCGACAGTGCAAGTAGTGGAGCATGAGTCAATTTGTCTTTCCATTCAAAAGTGACATTCATTTTAATAAGTTCATTTAAAGGTGGAGCTATAGAACTAAAGCCTTTAACAAACCTTCTATAAAAACTTGCCAACCCATGAAAACTTCTAATATCACTAGCATTCTTAGGTCTCGACCAATCCATAATTGCCTTGAATTTTGACTCATCAACAGAAATTCCTTGAGAACGAACAACATACCCTAAAAAGATTATGGACTCCAAGCAAAAAGAACACTTTTTAAGGTTAGCATATAACTTGTTCTCATGCAAAACAACAAACACTTTTTTAAGATGTTAAACATGTTCATCAAGTGATTTGCTATAAATAAGGATGTCATCAAAGTAAACCACAACAAATTTTCTAATGAAAGATCGAAAAACATGATTCATTAGCCTTATAAAAGTACGAGGTGAATTAGTTAGACCAAAAGGCATGACTAACCATTCATACAAATCATACTTTGGTTTAAAGGCAGTTTCCATTCATCACCTTCTTTCATTCTAATTTGATAGTAGCCACTTTTTAAATCAATCTTGGTGAAAATACACGAACCATATAACTCATCAAGCATATCATCTAATCTAGGAATTGGATGTCTATACTTAATTGTGATTTTGTTTATGGCACGACAATCAAAACACATTCTCCAAGATTTATCCTTTTTAGGTACTAAAATAACAGGAACTGAGCATGGACTAAGAGACTCACGAACAATACCTTTGTCAAGGAGTTCATCAACTTGACGTTGAATGTCTTTGTTTCCTCAGGGTTAGCACTATAATCTAGGCAATTTGAAATTTGAGCTCTTGGTATGAAATTAATTTGATGTTCAATACCTTGAATAGGTGGTAAACCTATTGGCATGTCCTCGGGAAACACGTCTTCAGATTCCTGTAAAAGAGATAAAACAACACTAGGCACAGAAGCAAGGTGACCAATATCAGCAATAAGTACAAGATCCTTGCGAATCATCAAATACAAAGGTTGCCTATCTAGTATTGCTCTCTTAATCTCACTCTTGGAAGCAAAATAACAAGATTTAGAATGATCACTATTTCGGCTATTACAAGTTTTAGAAACAATGTCTCGGCCTACACTAGATATTACATTCCTTTTATGCTCTTGTTCATCCCTTTCCTTTGCTTCTTGTTCATTCGTCTCACGGTGAGCTTGTACAATCTTTTATTGGTCTTCAAATGCTTGAATCGGACTCAAAGCGTGAAGATTGTATTTTTGACCCTCATAGTCAAAAGAGTAGTAATTCTTCTTGGCATGATATGTTACATCTCGATCATATTGCCAAGGTCTTCCAAGAAGAATATGACTAGCTTCCATGGGAACCACATCACACAAAATCTCATCAACATACTTTCCAACGGTGAATGAAAATTTCTCTCATTTAGTCACTTTACTTTCGGCAAAATTGTTAAGCCATTGAAGTTCATACAGTTTTGGATATTTCATGCAAGACAACTTCAATTTCTTAACAAGTAAAGTACTTGCCACATTTGTACAACTACCACTATCAATGATCACACTACAAATTTTTCCTTGAACCCATGCATCGTGTGTGAAATATGTTATCTCTTTGAGACAAATCATCATCAATTTGTGGTTGTACATTAAGAACTCGGTGAGTAACTAAATAAAATACACCAACCTCGTATGTGTCAAGATCTTCACTACCTTCACTTTGGTACTTCTCTTTAAGGGGTGGCATGTCAGCACATTTCTAATCATTTTCCACATCTCCATTATCAAGAAGAATCATTAACTTTCCAGTTGGACAGTCGGATTGATAGTGACCATATCCTTGACATTTAAAACATCTAATGTCCCTCAATCTTTCATTCGATTTTGGCGCTGATTTTGAGGTAGAATCAGCAACATTGCAGACTGATTTTGGAGCATTAGTCTGTGTATTTGTGGACAGATTTGGAGTGAATAGCTTCGGCCTTTGAGACGAAGTAAAAGGAGCAACATTCAGCTTTTGCTCTATTCTCCAAAGTGATGGTGGTTGTTGGAAACTTCGACCCTTTCCATTCATATATTTCTCAATTTTGATAGCTTTGTGAACAAGTTCATTAAGGTCAACATAACTTTGAAGATCAACTTGGTATGCCAATTCAGAATTCGTACTGATACGATCCTAGACCCTTATGGATTCTGATACCAAATTATAAGGTAAACCCTAACTCAGCCTGAAAACCATGGTGTCCAAGTGAGGTTTGACCCAACCTTATATACTAGCCTAGACCTCCTTGTGGAACCGATGTGTGATTCAAATCATTGAGGAAAATTACGTGAAATGAATTCAACAAGATGAACTTAAAACAATAGAACAATAGAACAATAGGAGGCAGCCCCAAATTCAAATAAGAATTAGAAACGTACCTATCAAATAAGTAATGAACACCCTAAGAAAACCTGTCCTTAGAACGTTCGCTGTCCAAGAATCCACACAATCAAACCCTTTGATGGAATGGAATCGAATGTTCCTCACAAAGAACAAAAGGAAAGTTTTAAGCAAAACTCACAAAATTTCAAAATCTCTAAAATCTGCCAATAACATACATGAGATAGCCTTTTATAAGCTCCAAAAACCCTAAGAAAAAAAGTCAACAAAAATTAAAAAATAACGTTCAGCAGCAGTTTCGGACGGCACTTCGGACTACTGGGATCGTCCAAACCTATTTGACTGGAAACATGTAAAAACTCATCGCAACATTTTCGGACTGCCGAACCTCAAGAAGAGCATCCGATCCTAAGTTTCAGACGGCCGAAACTTCCCTGCAGCGTCCGAACCTAAACTTCTGAGACTCGTCATTTTCTCCAACCTTTCGGACGGTCTTCGAGACAAGGTGGATGCGTTCGAACCTATCTTTCGGATGGCCGAAAGTCTATGAGGTCGTCCGAACCTATCTGTTTTTCATCTCTTCTCCTTCCTACGCCTCATTTTGATCCACCGAAACATTGAACTCCATCCTAGTCACTTCCGAGCAAGAAATGATTGTTGTGTCCTACTCACGAGCTTCACGAACAAGTTCACGCTCAAATATGTCCTTGATCAACGCGTGTAGTGCACTCCTCATACGCTTAGTCCTCGAACGCGTCAAAGGTCCTCCAACTTCTTGCAATGGATCATCCACAAAGCTTCTTGGGTTAGCTTCCTCATCACATACCTTGAAGGAACCTCTCAATGGTCGAGTCGGGATCCTCTTGAACATTGGCTTTAATCATAAGAGCTTCCATCTCATGGTAGTAATCTTCAACTGTTCGGCTACCTTGCACAAAAGAGTGCAACTTTCGGTTGAGTTCTCGGTTATAATGGGAAGGAACATACTTCTTTCTCATAAGTACTTTCATTTTGTTCCAAGTTTTGATTTTCCTTTCACCATCTTGGCGTCTAGTTTTAATAACTTCATCCCGCCATAAACTAGCATAATCCTTGTGGTCCATAAATGCAAGGTGGTACCTCTTAGTTTCGGATGCATCATTGCCTTCAAAGAAGTGATCTAGGTCTCTAACCCAATCAAAATAAGCCTCGGGATCTGCCTTTCCATGAAAAGTAGGAATTGTTAGTTTAACAGAATCAATTGAAATTTTAGAATTGTCACCCCTTTTAGAAGATGCCATGACCTCCTCCTCCTCCTCATCATTATCACCATCAAATACAAACTCATCGAAATTGAGTTTCTTTGAAGTGGAGCCTTTAGAAGCCGATTCCAAGTTATCAAGTCGGAGATTGATCTTTTGAAGCATATTGAAAAGTACCTCATTGGCATACTTTTGTTCGGCTTGGGTGACTTGTTTATCACCTTCAAGATTAGTAAGAAACAACAAGAAAATACAAGATTTCCTCACGGGATCTCACTTTGGGGGTAGTAGGTACTCTCCACTCTATTTAAGTAGTGTTTTCTCTTGTTTATCCTAACTAATACTCTCAAGTAATGAATTTGTTAGAACTATTAAGTCTTACCAAATTCAATGACTTATAGAACACGTCTCAAACAAGTGGTTCCACAACAAAAACTTACACAAGTAAAAACCAAAGAGAATTCAAAGAAAAACACGTCACAAGAAGATTTAGATCACGTGTGGGTGTAAATTGATTTAACTTCAGAATCTAAAGAAAACAGAAAGTAAACTCAAAGATGAAAATATAGCAATTTGAATCACTTGATTCTTAGTTGTATTGAGCAAGATATGGATATTTCAAATTGGTGATATTTCAAAGAAACAAGTTAAAAACACTTATGTCTTTTGAATTTTGAATGATCCGAAATATATTTTTTGTGTTGGGCCTTTTTTATATATATAAGTCGGCCTCTTTTTTTTTGTCTTGGGCCTTTTTTTTTATATAATTCGGCCTCTTTTTTTTTTAATTCGGACAAGAACCTAAGACAAATCAAAGTGTTAAGGTTTTAAGACACCATATTAGGATTTAAGGTTGTTTGTCTTATGTTGTCTAAACAAACATAGGATTTAAGGTTTTTTCTTGTCTTAACCTTAAATTTCAGCAATAAAGAAATTTCAAGAAATCACCAATTATTCGGATTTTGAATAAACTTTAAGAACAAGATATCCAAGATTTGTAACAAAGATCAAGAATCTAGCTCAAGAATCAAATTTCGGCAACTTTGGAATTTCAAGAAATTCAAGAACTAATCTTTTTGACTTGAAACAAAAACTCAACCAAAACTCAAGATGATATAGAGAGAATAAAGAAAAAAACACAAAAGAAAGAATGATAATCGGATGAACATCAAGCAAGTTATGAAACCAAAAAAACCAAAATCCTAGTTTGATAAACCCTAATTTTTGACGTGTGACACAGCAATGAAAACTCAATGAATTCAGCACTATGATGAAGAACAAAACAATGAAGAATTTACACGACAACACATCAGCAAAGACGCTAAAGAAAAGACTCAACAAAAATGGCAGTAAGACAACAAAGAATTATTCGTAAGGAATTTTGGCGCACAATTCAGCCATTATTTATATAGATTTTGATATGAATTTCGTGCAGAATTTATATCAAAATTGCAGCAACTCAATTGACTCAAGAACGGCAAGACAATGATCCAAAAATAGTAGCAAAGACGATGCACAAACTCCAGCAAAAGAACGACACAAAACAGCAAGAACGGAAGACACAAAGAGAACGGATTAACCTGAATTTTTGAGACAACAACCTATGCTCTAATACCAATTGATGTGAGTGGTCGAGGCTTGAAGATCCTGGACAAAAAAAATCTCCACAACCTTCAGATTGTTGCTGCACAAAAACATTAAACACAAGAACACATAGCAGAAATCTTGGCGGACGAACTTCAAGGGAAACAAAATGGTTGAATTGAAGTAAATCAAACCCTCACGTTTAAAAAAAATGAACTTGGCTCAACCAGTGAAAATTCAAGAGTAAAACTAAATTGATTTGGCTTGTTCTTGAAATCAAGAACTCAGTTAAGCTCACCTAAAGGTCACGCTAAAGGTTTGCTATACAATGAAGAACAAACTTGAACTCCAAGGTTTTGACAACACAAAGTGTTAATCTGAAATTAGCAAAGCTAAAATTCACAAAATTCTCTATCTTTCATTCACGAAAAACTAACCCATAAATAGGCTACAAAACGTGAAACTGATAAGTTGGATTTATACCAACTTATATATGATTATTTCACTTAGCATTTGCCTTGTTTTTCATGCAATTGTGTAGTGTTTTGTGCCATGTTGTGCATTTATGTGGTTTATAACTTGATGTGTTAAAATGGAGAAAAGTGCTAAAATATCGATCAAATGAGTCAAGTGTGTATGTGAAGTTCAAGAACAATGAAAGAATTGGAAAAGGTTGGAAATGATGCATTTAGAAAACCCTAACATATTAATAGGCTTGTTTTAGGGTTTGGGAAGAATGGGTTGTGCAACTTGTTTTGAGTATAAATCTCTCGATACTAATCCAAATGAGGAGATCTTGGATGTTCTGGACAGTTCTTGGAGTGTACTTCATTTATTATGTTTTAACGTGCTTTCAATTCTGTGTGCAAGTATGAGAAACGGGGGCGTCTTTCCAATTGCTACTTCAGGTTTTCATACTTGAGTTCATATTGCCACAGTTTGGTAGATTGTCTATATCTTGAGCTACAGACCTCCAATGAAGCTGATTCTTGAACCCATGGAAGGCCAAGAGGACATTCTACAACTGTTATGTTGACCTCAAGCTCTGATTTGTAAGAGACAAAACGGCGAGGTCTCGCCATAGAAACTTTTACAAGGCGAGACCTCTCCGAGAGACCTCGCCATGAAATTTCCCTCTTTGCCACAGTTTGGTGTTTCGGCCACAACTTTCTCGTCCTAGATCCAAAATGGATGATTCAAAAAGCTGTCGAAAGCTAACACATAGGGCTATAATATGATGTTTTAAGCTTTCCTAAATTCACAATGTATCATGGCCAGATTTTGGTTGGATGTTGATGCACATTTGCACATTTTCGAATAAAACTTGCTGCCCACCATTTCATCACATTTCACTCACTGCACACACATCACTCACATAGGGCGAGATCACTTCGCCCTTTACTCACATTGTGCAAGATCACCTCGCCCTTCACTCACATACACTCACTCACTCACCACACACATTGCTGCAAATATGCATTTGCACTACACTCTCGTGGCTGCCCACACGCACTTGTATTGTACATACTTCAAGCACAATTGATGCATCACAAGTACATTCATTGTTCACTTACCTCACACACTTGTGCACATTCACTTTGCATATAGCTACTGTCCATTGCATGCACTCACCTAATGCACTCACCTCACTGCCCTCATGAACACACATGCACTTAAATGTCGCAAGATCACCTCGCCGCAACACTCTCACACACACACCATGCGACGAATTCACTTAGTCGCATGCATCACACACACCTTGCCGCACAAGCTTGTGCGGCGAGGTCACTTCGTAGCTATGCACTTTGCACACAAACACTCATCTCGGCACACACTCACATTACGGCTAGATCATCTCACCGCAACACACCATGCACTCACACACACACAACTCACCTCATTTCATTCGCACACTACTTAGCACATATATGTGTTCACAAGCACACACTTATATTTCACTTACTTCATCCTATACCATATCATTCAACTCACACATTTTAACTCTCCATTTCATTTCAATTGCACTACACAATTCACACAACTCACCGAACACGAACACATCTTAGCACACCACGTCACCTTACATGCACTCTCACCTTTACTTCACACTACTTACACTATAGGGGCCAGACCTCTTATAAAGGTCTCGTGGAATTGGAAGGATCATGGCGAGACCTCTCTAAGAGGTCTCGCCGGTTTGTGGAATGCATGGCGAGACCTCTTAGAGAGGTCTCGCCGTGATAATGGGTCAAGTGGTGAGACCTCTTAGAGTGGTCTCGTCAATTATGTTCGCCGTGTGCGTTCTATTTTGTTGTGATGAAAAAAATTGGCAAAGTGTTGAGGTTTTGTGTTTTGGATGCAGAGAGCATTGAAGACCTTATTTTTGATGGCTCGAGGGCGTGAAGATGCTGCTGAAGGCGTGACATCTGAAGGCTTGGAGGCATAAAGCTGGGAATTTTGGTGCTGACTTGGAAGCTTCTGCACGTTTTAATTTTGGACAGTTTATTTTACCCTGTGGCATTACTGTAAATAACTAGTTAGTTTATGTTTCGTATCATTTAAATTTTGTAACCTCTATAAATAGACGATTTAGTTAGATTTTGACGTGGGGGGGGGAACATTCTAGAGTAGAAAACCAACCTTTGATTTTGAGAGCGGGAATTTTCTTTCCCGTTTTCTCTTTTTCTCTCTAGTTTCTCTCTCTAGATTTTCTTCTCCAATTTCATTTCCGATCGTGTCTTTGTACCGGGGATTACATATTGAACTCAATTGAAGAAGCATTGGACATTCCTCTACACTTTAATTGGTGAAATCTCTCAATTTGATGGAGTTGAACTGTTTAATGCTGGAACTTGATGAATATGAGTTGAATAAGGAATTTTCTGGCTAATTGTGTGATATCTTAGGGTTCTAAGTGGATGAATAGATGATGTAGAAGGTTTGATGCTATGCAATTGACATAATTCATGAGAATTGAAATCGCACTTGAATTTATTACTAGGAATCTGTTAAATTTCATATCTTAGCACTAATATTGAATGGATCGAGCTTCGATTGTGGTCGCCATGCTAAATTGAGGATTGATTTACCAAAATTCGTGAAGATGCATGAGATGAGAACTAAAGTGTAATTGTCTAAGTCTTTAAACTTGCTTTCTATTAATATTTCATTTTTGAGATTCAGGCCTCGCCATGGGAAGCTTTGATGAATTGAAACAGTAGGAAAAAGTGTTAAAGAAGCTCTCCGTGTTAATAAACGAAGACATTCAAACCTAGGTCGGGCGTCACCATGGGATTTCCTAGGATTTGCATGTTAGAGTAGTTAGCTTGGAGAGTTGGGGCGTTGCAGAGTGAAAACCACCATTCTCAGGCCTCGTCACGGGAGAGAATGGCGTTAGGAAGTAAAGGGGGTGGTGTGGTCGCCATGCTAACCACAACTTGAGCTTCTAGGCAACTTAAGTCTCCTTGAGAATTGCTAGTTCGTCAATTGCATAGTATTGATCCGCTAGGTTTGAGTTCATCCGGCACACGAACACTAGGATATCTTGTTATTCTTGATTGTTATTGCTTCATAGTTCTCTGTTCTTGTTTACTTTTGAGTTGATATCACATTCTGTTTGTTGTGATTTGCTACCGAGACAATACTTAGAACAATTTCTGAATTCAAGAATCTATCCCCTTCCCTGTGGATACGATACCCTACTGATTGCTACTACATTAGTTTAGGGTTAAAATTGCAAGTATACGACACGCTTGTCAATTTTTGGAGCCGTTGCCGGGGAAGGCACGGTTTCTTGAATTTGGATTTGCTCTGTTTCATTTTCTTTTCCTTAGTGTAGCTTTGTAGTTTTGTTATGTTTCATTATTGTTTTCGTTTTTGTGTTTTGTTCTCTACGTTGGTGTACTTGTGGCAAGTGCGGGATATTGAACTTAACTAAAATTGAGTATTGCACACCACAAGTACTCAAGCATGTCTAGGTGGGACTTCTCTCCACCACCATATGAGGAGCAATGGCACAATCAAGCACAAAATAACAAAAGGTATTGTATTGGAAACCAAAGACTCTCTGTGGAGGACATGTTTTCTCAACTTTTGGAAAGATTTGATACAGGCTCACAAAAGGAAGACATGAGATTCTCTCAAGAAGAAGGGTTTTCAGGAAGCCAACAAAGGAGTACACAACTAGATACATCATGGGGCAATGTGGAAGAACAAAGTGAGCTACCAAGTCATTATGCACCATGCTATTCACAAGGTACACCTCTAATTTCTAGAACACTAACTCCTGAGGAATATCATTTTGAAATGCAAGCTAATGTTAAATGTGGTGAAATCTATCATTGGGAGGTGGAATCTACAAATTTTGAGGTTGTCTCACAACAATGTATTGTTGAAAAACCTTTGTGGCATGAGTCAAATTTTAACTTTTCTAGTGAGGATGAGGTCTCTGATGATGAGTGTGACATTGATGAATTTAGAGCTTTCAACATTCTTAGTGAAAAGATGGGAAGTGAGTCTAATGTGGAGTCTTTCATTAATTTCATGGAATTCAATGAGGCAGATGATGTTGATAACCATTCATTAGTGTCTTTTCTTTTTGATAGCTTTGTGAATGGTACGGAGACACTTCTTGATGATCATTGTGGGGTTTTGAATGAAGATAATATAGCAAAGGCTAATGAGAATGTCAACACATTGTTTGTAACTCTTGTTGAGGCACCAATTCTTGAAATGGTGATTGAATCTAAATGTCTAAATGTGGACTCACAAGAAGTGCAAAATGAGATACTCTTGTTAATTGATGATAATGCTTTTTGTGTTGTTGAGAACGAAAAGACTCGAGAATTTCCCCATGTTAGTGTAGATGATGAAGATGTGCCAATTTTGAATGACATTGCTAACATGTTGGAAAATTGCTTTATTGATGCATCTATTTTTGAGCTTACTGAAGAGTGTGTTGAGACCATGATGTACAATCCTTGGTTGATCCTTGCAGGGTTAAAGTGCCTAGTGTGGTGGAAGAAGTAATCGATAGGCCTAGTATGGTGGAAGAGTTGAATGATGTGCCTCCAATGGTGGAAGAGTTTAAAGAGGTGCCTCCAATGGCAGAGCCTCAGTGGTTCAAAGTGGAATTTGTAGAGGTTGTTCCCCATATGCATGAGCTTAAGCACCTCCTTAAAAATATTCCTCAAGTGCCTTACAGGAGGAGAAAGAGTGTTTATGAAAGAGCATTTTTCTGGTATAAAGAAGGATATTCCGAATCTTGAAGAAGAATAAGGCTTAAACAATAAAGTCTAGCTGGAGACTACAAAACCCAGAACTACTTCTTTCTCATATTACATTCAATAAAGTATTTTGGTTAAAGTAGTTGTTATGCTATTTTGCATTTTTGCTTATGACTCACCAAGGCCACTCATGTTATAGGGGCATGTACATGAAAGAAGTTGCAAGAGGAATGGAATATGCACATGAGGCTAAGTGTGGGGGAGTGGTGCCGTGGACCACTCCCATACTGTACACAATCATTTTACTTTTCATTTCAAGCATGAATTGTGCATTTGCCACTTAGTGTTACTAGTTGCATATTTTTACACCACCATGACTCCTAGTCATGGTGCGACACTTTGCTTGCATGCTAGTTCTATGTCACGTTTACCTTGCACCAATATGTTGTTTACTTATGTGAGCGATTTCTAATAAGCTTGGTTTCACCAAGTGTAGGATATTTTTCACGCGTGAGAGGGAACTATGGACAAAGACACTCCACCAAGCAAACATTGGAATTCATGACATATCAATTCCAGGGAGCTCCTAAACCTATCTTTACTTTACATTGAGGACAATGTACGTTTTAAGTGTGGGGGAGTGAATGTTTGCTTTCGTTTGTGTCTTTTGGACTTTAAATGCTTACTTTCTTCATGGATTAATTTTTTTTTGAGCTTTTGCATATTATTATGTTTTTCATTGTTTGTTTTGAATTTTTTGGAAATTTTGACATTTTTTTGTGAATAAGTGATGTTCTTGAACACAGGTTATCTATAGTTGACATTTCTGTGGGAAAACATGTATATCCATGGAATGTTTGAAGTGTTGAGTGTTTTTGTTTAGATAGGTTGGTATTTTTTTTAAGTTGTTTTTAAGGAGTGTGATTGTGTCCTAATAAAGTGTAAAATGTGAAATGAAATGAAAAGAGTTGTGGTGACAGTGAGGGCAATGGAATGTAGTAACACTTTGTACTATGCTTCTGCTCCTTTGTTAAGCTATGTTCAAAATTTGAAGTTCATCCATCTTTATTTTTGTATTGCATGCGAAAATGGATTTGTTTTCCTTATTTCCAATCTTGATAAAATCAGTATATTTTGTTAATCAAGGCATCATGTTAAAGTATGATAGATATGCCATGCAAACATGTTCTTGTACATAGGAGGAAACTGATTCAATTTGTTCTTTTTGTTATGCAATACTTCGTTTGTTTTGGATGCTGTAGCATATATAGTCCCTTAAAGACATCGAAGAACTCATAGTCACACAAGAAAGGATATGGAGAAAAAGCCTTTGGCAATTGGGAATGAAAAGCCGAAATACCCTTGGCAAGCATAATTGGGAAAAAATAGCCACAAAACCCAGGTAGCTAAAGGGAAAAAGAAGCCAAAAGACCCAGGCAAGCACACCAATGTGTGTAATAAAGTAAAAGCACCAAAGTTCAAAAGCAAATGAAATCTGAAATCAATTAAGAGAAGCACCAATGTGCGACCATTGATCTTGTGTGATTTTGAGCTCTTGTGTGTGGTCATTGTGATTGTTTATGAAAAGGGATGTTTTGGAACAAAAGAGGTAATGCATGCATAAAGAATAGATGGAACGGTATTCCTCAGCACACACTTGCACGCATGACATTTTGGTCTTTATTCATCGTGCCTTGGTTGATAATTTGTGCTGAAATTTTATGGGTTGGGGTTAAGGACTTGGTGTGAGTTTTATGCATGAAAAAGATTGTTTTTGATGAACTCAAATGAGAACGGGCTGGACAGAGGAGTGAGGTCAAGTGCTAAGTGGATTTGAAGTGTAAGTTTGCTTGAGGGCAAGCAAAAGTTCAAGTATGGGGGAATTTGATAAGTTGGATTTATACCAACTTATATATGATTATTTCACTTAGCTTTTGCCTTTTTTTTCATGCAATTGTGTAGTGTTTTGTGCCACGTTGTGCATTTATGTGGTTTATAACTTGATGTGTTAAAATGGACAAAAGTGCTAAAATGTCGATCAAATGAGTCAAGTGTGTATGTGATGTTCAAGAACAAGGAAATAATTGGAAAAGGTTGGAAATGATGCATTGAGAAAACCCTAACATGTTAATAGGCTTGTTTTAGGCTCTGGGCAGAATGGGTTGTGCAAATTGTTTTGAGTGTAAATCTCTCGATACTAATCCATATGAGGAGATCTTGGATGTTCTGGACAGCTATTGGAGTGTACTTCATTTATTATGTTTTAACATTCTTCTAATTCTATGTGAAAGTATGAGAAACAGGGGCGTCTTTCCTATTGCTACTTCAGGTTTTCATATTTGAGTTCATATTGCCACAGTTTGGTAGATTGTCTATATCTTGAGCTACAGACCTCCAATGAAGCTGATTCTTGAACCCATGGAAAGCCAAGAGGATATTCTACAATATTATGTTGACCTCAAGCTCTGATTCGTAAGAGAAAAAAGGGCGAGGTCTCGCCATAGAAACTTTTACAAGGCGAGACCTCTCGGAGAGACCTTTCCGAGAGACCTCGCCATGAAATTTCCCTCTTTGCCACAGTTTGGTGTTTCGGCCATAACGTTCTCGTCCTAGATCCAAATTGGATGATTCAAAAGGCTGTCAAAAGCTACACATAGGGCTATAACTTTGATGTTTTAAGTTTTCCCAAATTCGCAATGCATCATGGCCAGATTTTGGTTGGATGTTGCTGCACATTTGCACATTTTCGAATAAAACTTGCTGCCCACCATTTCATCACATTTCACTCACTGCACACACATCACTCACATAGGGCGAGATCACTTCGCCCTTTACTCACATAGGGCTAGATCACCTCGCCCTTCACTCACATACACTCACTCACTCACCACACACATTGCTGCACATATGCATTTGCACTACACTGTCGTGGCTGCCCACATGCACTTATATTGTACATACTTCAAGCACAATTGATGCATCACTAGTACATTCATTGTTCACTTACCTCACACACTTGTGCACATCACTTTGCATATAGCTGTTGTCCATTGCATGCACTCACCTCATGCACTCACCTCACTGCCCTCATGCACACACATGCACTTAAATTTGCAGACAAGCACTCACTCACACTAGGCAGTGAGATCACCTCGCCACAACACTCTCACACACACACCATGCGACGAATTCACTTCGTCGCATGCATCACGCACACCTCGCTGTAGAAGCTTGTGCGGCGAGGTTACTTCGTAGCTATACACTTTGCACACAAACACTCATCTCGGCACACACTCACATTGCGGCGTGATCACCTTGCTGCAACACACCATGCACTCACACACACACAACTCACCTCATTTCATTCGCACACTACTTAGCACATATATGTGTTCACAAGCACACACTTATATTTCACTTACTTTATCCTATACCATATCATTCAACTCACACATTTTCACTCTCCATTTCATTTCAATTGCACTACACAATTCACACAACTCACCGAACACGAACACTTCTTAGCACACCACTTCACCTTACATGCACTCTCACCTTCACTTCACACTACTTACACTATAGGGGCGAGACCTCTTATAGAGGTCTCATGGGAGTGGAAGGATCATGGCGTGACCTCTCTAAGAGGTCTCACCGGTTTGTGGATTGCATGGCTAGACCTCTTAGAGAGGCCTCGCCGTGACAATGGGTCAAGTGGATAGAGAGGTCTCGCCAGTTTGTGGAATGCATGGCGAGACCTCTTAGAGAGGTCTCGCCGTGATAATGGGTCAAGTGGCGAGACCTCTCTATTATGGTCACCGTGTGCGTTCTGTTTTGTTGTGATGAAAAAAATTGTCAAAGTGTTGAGGTTTTGTGTTTGAGATGCAGGGAGCATTGAAGACGTTATTTTTGATGGCTCTAGGGCGTGAAGATACTGCTGAAGGCGTGACATCTGAAGGCTTGGAGAGATGAAGCTGGGAATTTTGGTGATGACTTGGAAGCTTGTGCACGTGTTAATTTTGGATAGTTTATTTTACCCAGTGGCATTACTGTAAATAACGAGTTAGTTTACGTTTCGTATCATTTACATTTTGTAACCTCTATAAATAGAGGATTTAGTTAGATTTTGACGGGGGGGAGCATTATAGAGTAGAAAACCAACCTTTGATTTTGAGAGGCGGGAATTTTCTCTCTCGTTTTCTCTTTTTCTCTCTAGTTTCTCTCTCTAGATTTTCTTCTCCAATTTCATTTCCGATCGTGACTTTGTACCGGGGATTACATATTGAACTCAATCGAAGAAGCATTGGACATTCCTCTACACTTTAAACGGTGAAATCTCTCAATTTGATGGAATTAAACTGTTTAATGCTGGAACTTGATGAATATAAGTTGAATATGAAATTTTCTGGCTAATTGTGCGATATCTTAGGGTTCTAAGCGGATGAATAGATGATGTAGAAGGTTTGATGCTATGCAATTGACATAATTCATGAGAATTGAAATCGTACTTGAATTTATTACTAGGAATCTGTTAAATTTCATATCTCTGCACTAATATTCATGGATCGAGCTTCGATTGTGGTCGCCATGCTAAGTTGAGGATTGATTTACCAAAATTCGTGTAGATGCATGAGATGATAACTAAAGTGTGATTGTCTAAGTCTTTAAACTTGCTTTCTATGAATATTTCATTTCTGAGATTCAGGCCTCGCCATGGGAAGCTTTGATGATTTGAAACATTAGGAAAAAGTGTTAAGGAAGCTCTCTGTGTTAATAAATGAAGACATTCAAACCTAGGTCGGGCCTCGCCATGGGATTTCCTAGGATTTGCATGTTAGAGTAGTTAGCTTGGAGAGTTGGGGCGTTGCGGAGTGAAAACCAGCATTCTCGGGCCTCGCCACGGGAGAGAATTGCATTAGAAAGTACAGGGGGTGGTGTGGTCGTGCTAACCACAACTTGAGCTTCTAGGCAACTCAGGTCTCCTTGAGAATTGCAAGTTCGTCAATTGCATAGTATTGATCAGCTAGGTTTGAATTCATCCGGCACACGAACCCTAGGATATCTTATTATTCTTGATTATTATTGCTTCATAGTTCTCTGTTCTTGTTTATTTTTGAGTTGATATCACATTCTGTTTGTGGTGATTTGCTACCGAGACAATACTTAGAACAATTTCTGATTTCAAGAATCCATCCCCTTCCCTGTGGATACGATACCCTACTCATTGCTACTACATTAGTTCAGGGTTAAAATTGCAAGTACGCGACACGCTTGTTAAAAACTCTAATGGAAATCAAGAATAACTTGACTTCTTAACAAACTAACAAACTTAGTTTCCTAAAACATGACAAAGCAAAACACGGGTTTGCTGCCCTAAACAAGACACGCTTAATCCCCTAAAAAGTAGGAGATTAGTTTCCTAAAAATTGAAGCACACGGTTTTATCCTTTCTCAAGCAAAAATCAAATTGTCTTCTTAAGTTTTCTAATCTTTTACTTACCATTATCATGCAAGATAATTGGGCCAAGTAATCAACTTATTAACGTATTAATTGAAGCCCAAATTAAAGAGTTTCGGACCTAATTAATTAACATCAAAATAAATCCTATAAATTTAAAATGGCGTGATCCAATGCAAAGCCCAAGTGCGCGCCTTCATCTTGGTCTTCATTCGGCCATGTGAATTTCTTGAAGGTGAAATTTCCTTATTTTCCAATGTAGAACTCTTAGAAACATCTTCATGAATTGGGCTTTGCATTTCTTCATGTTATTGAAGAAACATGCCATAGAACTTCATGTTGAGATGGTTCGGCCTCCCTGTGATGAAAATCAACAAAAGCTTCAAAATGTGTTGATAATAATTTGTGCAAAGCTTCCTTCATTCTTTTACTCCTTAATCTTGTCATTGGTCCATCAAGATTCTCCAATGGATCATGCAAGCTCGGCCTTAGCACCATTGGTCCATCAAGATTCCCCAATGCTATCAATCTTGATTTTCTTGAAAATCTGAATTGCATAAAACCGAGTTCTTGATCCATATTCATACTCTTTGGCAATTTTCTTGACCTTCTTGTTGTTGTGGCATCTTCAAATTTGTTATATTTGGTGTGATCTTGAAACTTTTTGATTGCTGAAATTTAAGGTTAAGACAAGACAAACAACCTTAAACAAAATCCTAGGTTTGTGTCTTAAAACCTTTAAACCCTAGTTTTGTACTAGGTTCTTGTCCGAATCAAAAAAAAAGAGAGACCGACAAAAAAAAGGAAAGCCCAAAGGCTATTCGGTGAAATTAAAAAAAAAAGAGGGAAATATTTTGGACATTTAAATTCAAAAGAACTAAGTGTTCTTAAGTTGTTTCTTCAAAGATCACCATATTCAAAGTGCCATATATTTCTTGATATAAATTGGAATAAAGTGATTCTAATTGCTAAATTTTTGTTTTCTTCTCAATTTTCTGAATTTTGTAGTTTCGTCAACTAAATCGAATTATACCCCTTACGTATCCGAAATATTCTTGACGGTTTTTTCAATAAATTTTCTAATTAATTTAACTTGTGTACGTTGTGTTGCATTGAACTTATTGGTTTCTTGTGTTCTATAAATCAACGTGACTTGTTGGATTCTTAGTTTAGGTGATTAATCATTAAAGAGTGTAGTTTATAGGGTATTCGATAAAGGAGAAAAGCTACCAAAAGAGAGTAAGTGTACCTACTCCCCAAAGTGAGAACTCGTGAGGAATATACATATATTTTTCTTGCATTTTCTTCACTAATCTTACAGGTACGAATGAAGGAAGTGATAAACAAGTCACCCAAGCCGAACAAAAGTACGCCAATGAGGTACTTTTTAAGATGATTCAAAAGATACAACTCTAAATTGATAATATGGGTTCGGAATCTAAGAGTTCCACCTCTCGAAAAATCCATTATGGAGATGATGCATCCAATGATAAGGATGACGAGGAGGAGTTCTCGGAATCTTCTAAAAAGGGTAAAAAGTCCGAACTTGCAGTTGGTTCTGTTAAACTAATTGATAGCGAGTGTCGCGGCTCGTCAATTTATCCTATTCCACTAACTGTAGTAGCAGTGAGCTAGGTTTCGTTCCACCGAGAAGAAGGAAAATTCAAGAATTTGATATTGCTCTAGCAGTAGTCACAATGGTAATCTCAAGTAAAATAAAAAGAACTCACAAGAATAGGGAATTAAACTATTGAAGACTCACAATAACAAGAAACAAACTAACAAACACCAGTAGCAAAGAACTTCAAGGAAGACTACAAATGTTCAACTAGGATAGCCTAGGTCTTCTTCCGGATGAATGCATTTCGCATTTATATGACTAATGCACTGCCATTGACATGCAATTCAAGCAATAAGAGTAGAAGAGCAACTAGGAGACCTAATCACAGTTGGCATGGCCACCACACTGTAACCCTAGCCTCCCATCACCATCCTATCCTATGGTCGGGCCTAAGGATGGTGAATATAACTTATAGTCTTGTCAATTCCCTACCCGAATTACTCAAGCAATATTCTCCTAGAATCTCCCATGGTGAAGCCTGATACTAGCTTGTAAACTCATCATTCAAGTAATAGAATCTCTCCACACAACTTTGATCTAAGGAATTCACAATTTGAGCTTCCTACGGTGAGGCCTAGCTGTAAATTGTGATCATTTGCACACAGGTTAGAGAACTCAAACAGCATCCAGTTCATATTCATGCAATTCTTATCCTAAACTACTGAAATGAAATTCAACTCAACATGATGACCGCAATCGAACTCATCTCAACCAATCCAGTTCAAATTCATGAAATTAAACAAGTTTATAGGATCAAAATAGAGGATGTTGAATTACTTTCTTAAACATGTCAATTGCACCACAAATTATCAAATAAACTTAGCATTCACCCATTAGAAGCCTAGATTATCACACACTAGCCAGACTTTGCCATAATCAACTCAATCTCAACAACTTCCATCATTATGCGATTTGCATCCATCGAATTGGAAAGTTTTACCGTTTAGAATCAAGAGGATTGTATTAAGTTCCTTCGATTGAGAAGATTATGTAATGCCGAGCTTCCAAGAAATCAAAGATCGGAATTGAAGATGAAAACCTAGAGCGAGAAACTAGAGAGAGAAAGTAGATCTCAAAGATGAACACTTCCCGCTCTAAAAATCAAAAGTTGGTTACAAAATAAAATCCTAACTAATGGATGAATAATAGTCCCCCGGGATCTAATCGATCCCCTTACATATTAGCTACATCTCCTATATATAGAGTTATGAAATGTCGGTAATACGAAAATTAAAAATATCTAAAGTATTACAAGAGTGTCCTCAAAAGGAAGAACCAAAATCAGCCAAAAAATGTGAAAAAATCCGAAAATGAAGAACAATTCAACAACTCAGCGCCTTCAGGCCATTGCAAATCACGCCTTTGCTACATCATCAGTCCAGCACGCGCCCTCCAGCTTCAGCGCCAGCGCCTTCACCTCTCAAAGTCCAAGTGAAGAAATCAGAAAGTTCCAGCGCCATTGAGCCTAGAGCTTCACGCTTTTAGTGTTTCCACAAACCTCCAAGAAATCCAGCTTTTCCGAATCCACGCCTTTCCGCCATAGCACACCACGACTCCATCAACCCGAAAATCAGAATGCAAACACTTAGCCATTTATTCAGCAATTTCACCAGCAGCTCCTATTGTGCATTCCGCTCGACGAAGCTTCGCTTCCAGCTCCACGAAACCTCGCCAACGGCTGCACGAAGCCTTGCCACCGCTGCACGAAGTCTGTAGCCTTTTTGCAAGTGAGAAGTGAGTGCTAAGAGTGAACTATGAGTGAAGTGAAGTGAAAAATGTGAATGAAACAAATGCTCAAAACTAAATGGGTTCTAAAAAACAACAACAATGAACTTATGGAATTCCAACGAACAACAGGCAACATAAACTACCATCAACTGAAGATGAAAAACAACTATCAATGACCACGAACTTGTGAAACGAAATTTGAACACTTGAATGAAAATGGAAGTTAGAAAAACATGCAAATGATGTTGTTTTCTACCGGAAATCAAGTGCAGTGACATGGTCTTACAAATGAAGAAATTCAAGATGCATTCATATGGAATTGCAACTGTTATCAAGCATCACCTGAATATCACTTCACAACAACTTCATGAACAAGTGCAAACAATACCAAATGAATATGTTTAATTGAATAAAAATGTCAACAAAATCTGACCCTTCTATGTTATGAATTTGGTAAAACGTAAAACCTGCGAGTTGTAGCCCTATGTCCTAGCTTTCCATAGCCTTTTGAAACACTTAATTCAGAGCTAGGACGAGGGAGTTATGGCCAAAATGGTGGGGTGGGGTAAGGCTGTGCGCGATGTGCGCAACTTCGTCGCATGAAGATGCGACCTCGCCGCATGGAAAGGGAGACTTCGCCGTATGGAGAGGGTGACGAGCTGTGCATGTTTGTGCGATGAAGGGTGCACATGTGTGCGGCAAAATGTGCATGTGTGTGCAGCAATGTGTGTGCGACGAAGTGTGCACAGTGGTGCAAGAGTGTGTTGTGTTGTGCGACGAAGTGCGCAGGTGTGTGCAGCAACTTCCATTCAATATTTGAACATGATGCAATGGGAATCTGGGAAAACTTAAAGCACAAAAGTTGTAGATCTTCCTCCCAGCTTTCCATGGACTCAAGAATCAATATCATTGCACGTCTGGAACTCAAGATATCATCATTCTAACAACCTATGGTGGTAAGAGAAGTCAAAGAAGAAAATCTGAAGTTGCAATTACAAAGATGCTCCCGTTTCTCCACCTTGCACACAGAATTAGAAGAAACGTAAAACATATGAATTGAAGTACAGTAGAAGGGATTTCCAGAACATCAAAGAACTCACCAATTGGATTAGTATTAGGGAAGTTATGCTCAAATAAAGTTCACTAACCAAATCTGCCAAACCCCAATTCTAACCCAAAAGGCAAATTTCGGTTTTCTTCAAATCCTACACAACACTCAAGTCCTTTGAACTCTATTTTTACTTCATTTGACACCAAACACACATTTACCTCATTTTATACACATTTTTAGGTCTTTTCCAACATTTAAACACCTCCAGTTGCATATCACAATAATGCACAAAATAGCACATTTCACCACATAAATGCATGAAAATTCAAGTCAAAAGCTAAGTGAACTAATTCATTTAAGTTGGTATAAAACCAACTTATCAAATTCCCCCACACTTTAACTTTTGCTTGTCCTCAAGCAAAGACACAAAATATCATTTAAACTCATTCAACACATTTTCATCACATTGCATTGACTCCTCACTCCCAATCCACTATAACCTATTTCAAGTTCATCAAAATATTTTTTCACACACAAACTTATGTTATGCTTCCTGCTACCTAGCTATCAGATTTCAGTACACATTGCCAACTAAGGCACAATGAATAAAGACCAACATGCCAAGCGTGCAAGTGTGTGATGAGGAACATGCACTTCATCTATTCCCTTGCTATACACCATCTAGTTGTCTCAACTCATTCAATACAAGCCCATCTCCTTAGCCACTCTCATGAACATGCAGTCACAAGATCCATGGTAACCTATGCGCACACAGCTCTATGGGACATTGCCCTTATTAAGCACATTGGTGCTTCATTTGTGATCATTTGTGATACTCATTGGTATCATTGCCTGGGATTTGTGGCTATTTTTTCCCTTTTATCATTTGCCAGGTTCTTGTGGCATTTTACTTCCCAGATGCCAAAGGTTTTTTCTTCCATATCCTCTCTTATGGATGCACATGTTCATAAGAGTTTCAAGTTGACTAAACATGCACGAATTATGGAAATATCCAGACAAACGCATAACAAGAAGAGTAAGCTTCCATACACATACCTCCTGTGTCATTTAGTTTCGCATGGCATATCCATCTTACCTTAACATAGGGTTTTAGCCAGCAAAATGTACCAATTTCCTCAAACTTAGGACCAGAAACAAAAAATTTTCACATGCAAGCTCAAAAAGAGTAAAGTGATGAACTTAAAATAAGCCATAGTGAACTAAGAACAAAGTTTCGAATACATGTGTGATATTAACGTTATAATCAACACACTCAAACTTTTGACACCCCTATCAACTCACACCAACACTAACACCATATTTCATCGACACGCAACACAACCCGTGCTCACCAACGCCATCATCACTTATTCACAAAGTTCAAAAATTTCACCAAAAACATTCAAACTTAAAAATTTTAAAATTTGCACAAATAATGAAAAACACAACATATACGAAGTATAATATGCAAAAACCCATAATAACACAACAAAACATAAAAGTAGCACACTTTGCATCACATAGCACAAAAGAACTTTCATGACAAAAATGTAAGCATATAAGGTCCAAAAGCCACAAATCATAGCAAACATTCCCTAAATTTAATTCCCCCACACTTAAAATTTATATTGTCCTCAATGTAAAGTAAAGAGAGGTTTAGGAGCTCCCTGGTAGAGATATGTCATGAATTCCAATGTTTGCTTTGTGGAGTGCTCTTGTTTGAAATTCTTTCTCGCATGAAAAATTTATGCACATGGTAAAACAAAGCTTATTAGAACTCACTCACTCAAGTACACAACATATTGATACAAGGTAAACATGACATGGAGGAACATGCAAGAACAGTGTTGCACCATGACTAAGAATCATGGTAGTGTAAAATCATACAACTATTAACACTAAATGGCACATGCACAATCATGCTTGAAATGTAAGACAAAAGGATTATATGCATTGTGAGAGTGGTTCATGACTCCACTCCCCCACACTTGGCCTCTTGTGTGCATGGACAATTTCTCTTGCAATTTCCTTCAGGGATGCCTACATCATGAGTGACCTTGGTGAGTATAAGCAAAAATTGCAAACTAACAAAACAAGTAGTTGAACCCAAAACTGAAGAAAAGGTAAAAGGACAAGAAGAAGTTCTGAATTTTGTAGTCTCCAGCTAGACTTTATTCAACCACGAAAAATGTTTTGTTCATGCTTGGACTTCGGTAAATCCATCTCGCACCAAACAAAAGATGAACTCTCATAAGCACATTTCTTCTTCTTGGAGGACACTTGAGAGGTATAATCTATGTGATGTGGGAGCACAGGAACTTGAAGAACATCCTCTACAACTCTCACTTTCATGGGACACGCATCATTTTCCATGGTAATCCTGCAAGGCTCAACCAAGGGTTGTATTTCCATGGTCTCTACAAACTCATCAGTGAGGTCAAAAGTAAATGTCTCAAATACACAATTATCTATCTCATTGTTCACTTGTTGTGAAGTGCCAATTACATTTACAGTTTCTAGAGTAGGTGCCTCACAAAAAATCTCATGCAATGTGTTAACATTTCCAGAAGTAGATGCAACATTTTCACTCATGGTCCCACAATGCTCAGCAAGATGAGTCTCTATACAATGTATTAGGTCATCAAGAAAAATCACATCTACAGAATGATCATCTACATCATCAAGCATAGCATGGCCCTCATTATCATTTGGAAAATTCCTAACACATTCTTCCTGGGAGGGATGTTCCACCAGCACCTTAGCTTGCAACTCAAAGTTTGATTTATCTATTGAAGAAATTGAACAACACTTTACCACAGATGCATTCTCAGGTAAAATCATGCAATCCTCATTATCATGCTCGTTCAAATCAATTACTTCCCAATTGTCAGTTCTATCAATAGAGATGTAATCATGCATAACACCATTATCAACTAGGATTGGGGAACATTCTACAACCTGAACTGAACAACAAGACTCTAAAGGCATAGGTTGTTTCATTGCATAATTCACGTCAAAAATGACTTGCTCATTATTTATGCGAAAAGTAATAGTTTTGTTCCTAACCCCAATTAATGCATCCCCAGTGGCAAGAAAAGGCCTACCGAATATCAAAGGGACCTCGGGGTCTTCCTCCATGTCCAAAACAATGAAGTCCACAGGCAAAGTGAATTTATTAATTCTTACCAAAACGTCTTCTACCAAGCCTGTGGGAGTCACTAAGGACCTGTCTGCTAATTGGAGTGTGACTGCAACTAGTCGAATCCTGCTTCCCAATCCAACATTAATGGCAATGGACAATGGCATTAAGTTTATGCCGGCTCCCAAATCACACAAAGCCTTTGCAAAATGCCTTGTGCCTATTTTGCACGGGATAGTGCAGCTCCCAGGATCCTTAAGATTAGGAGGAAGATCATGAACCATCCATGCTTGAGTGCACTCAGAAACCATCATGGGAACATCACATCTCAAGATTTGCTCTTTGTTTGAGATGAAATCTTTGAGATACTTAGCATACTTTGGCATTGATGTCACTAGATCCATCAGGGGAAGATTCACATTCACTTGCTTGAGTACATCCAGGAACCTATTGAACGGAGGACCCTTTTTTGGAAGTGGTTTCTTTCTCTCTGGAAAAGGTGGTTTGGGGGCATTCTCAGGGTAGTTGTAAGGATTGGAGTTCTTGGTGATCTCATTTCCTACCCTGGCTGGTATTTCCTTCTTCACAGTTTTTGTATCTGTTTGCTCACCCTTCTTCTCAAATGCAAGAGCTTCCTGTTCACCAACCTTCTTTGGTGCCATGTCCTCATTGATACACTCTTCCTCAATTTGAACACTTTCCTCCTCAATAACACATTCCTCATCCTCAGGCTTAGATGACTTTTGCACTTTCTTACCACTTCTCAACGTAATGGCATTACACCCAACCTTGTTCTTGGGATTTGGCACCGTATCACTGGGAAGAGATCCACTAGGCCTATGATGAATAGCATCAGCTAATTGTCCCAATTGCATCTCAATGTTTTTGAGTGTGGCATCATGATGTCTTGCAGTTGTCTCCAAAGAAACAAATTTGTCCTCATTTTTATCCATCCTTTCCATAAGACTCTGGAGCATGTCTTCCACTGATGGTTTCCTTTGTTCTTGAGCACTTGGTTGTTGCTCAAAAGCTGGTGGAGGATTGGAAGTTCTCCTTTGATCGTTCCCTTGAGTATATTGGCCTCCTTGGCTTTGGTTCTGTTGCCCCCATGTTCTTTGATTACCTCCATAGCCTCTATTGTTCCCTCCTGAGTAATTTTCGGAGTACTGTGGTCTGTTGCCATAATTATTCACATATTGAATGGATTTAGTGGTGATAGAGCACTCATCAGTATAATGTTCACCCTTGCATATTCCACAAGACAACACAGGTGCCTTGGCTTGAGTTGCCTTTAGGGATTGCATTTGCTTTGCTAATGCTTTGACCTTTGCATTGAGTGAAGTTTCCTCATCTAACTCCAGGACTCCTCTTTGCCTTCTGCCATGAGTTTTCCTCATCTCAGGGAATAAATATTCATCCTCAGCAATCTGATTGAACAACTCACGCACTTCCGGCACAGATTTGTCTTTAAGTGCACCATTGGCGCAAGCCTTGACCATCATAGATGCTTCAGGAGTAAGGCTTTTGAAGAAGGTATTTAATTCCCTTATCTCACCCAAATCATGATTGGGACATTGCCGAATCAAGTCATTAAAGCGCTCCCAAACTTCCCTGAATGACTTACTGTCTTGTTGTTGGAAATTCATAATTTCCAACCTTCTCTTTTTAAGTTTAGCTGGAGGGAAGTATTTGGACAAGAATCGCTTTTGTAAATCATCGAAAGACATAGCTGCGTTGGCTCCTCCAATACTCTTGAACCAGTGTTTAGCCTTACCACGCAGAGATAAAGGAAACAAAATCCTGTGAACCTCACCCCTATCAACTCTCGGCAGCTGAAAGTGCTACATAATCCTAGGAACCAATCGAGGTGGTCGTTAGGATCCTCATTGTCAAGCCCTTGGAAAAACTGGCCCTGAGTGATCATAGAAACTATCTGTGGAGGAATGTGGTAGCTTTCAACGTCGATGTCCTGTTGCCCAAATCTGTTGTCGAAGTTCACTGCATAATGGTCTCCAAACCTAGGTGATTGTGCTCCTTGGGCAGCCATGTCTCTTTGCTGTCTTAATTGTGCCCTCAAAGTTTTTTCCAATTCAAGATCCAATGAAAATTGTGGTTCTCCTGCACACCTGCTAGACCTTGGCATACACAACACACCGTCGTGGAGTATAATAGCAAAGAATCAAGAACTTCAAATGTTCTGCAAAGAAATAGACCACAACTCTCAACACGTACATGAAAATGCAAAGAACAGAACACAACAACAGAGTGAAAACTAAAGTAAATGACACAAAATAGAACAAGTAAAAATCAAGAAAATTCAACAAATTCCAGAACCAACTGCCTTCCCCTGCAACGGCGCCAAAAATTGATAGCGAGTGTCGCGGCTCGTAAATTTATCCTATTCCACTAATAGTAGTAGCAGTGAGCTAGGTTTCGTTTCACCGGGAAGAAGGAAAATTCAAGAATTTGATATTGCTCTAGCAGTAGTCACAATGGTAATCTCAAGTAAAATAAAAATAACTCACAAGAATAGGGAATTAAACTATTGAAGACTCACAATAACAAGAAACAAACTAACAAACACCAGTAGCAAAGAACTTCAAGGAAGACTACAAATGTTCAACTAGGATAGCCTAGGTCTTCTTCCGGATGAATGCATTTTGCATTTATATGACTAATGCAGTGCCATTGACATGCAATTCAAGCAATAAGAGGAGAAGAGCAACCAGGAGACCTAATCACAGTTGGCATGGCCACCACACTGTAACCCTAGCCTCCCATCACCATCCTATGCTATAGTCGGGCCTAAGGACGGTGAATGGAACCTATAGTCTTCCAATTCCCTACCCGAATTACTCAAGCAATATTCTCCTAGAATCTCCCATGGTGAGGCTTGATTCTAGCTTGTAAACTCATCATTCAAGTAATAGAATCTCTCCATACAACCTTGATCTAAGGAATTCACAATTTGAGCTTCCTATGGTGAGGCCTAGCTATAAATTGTGATCATTTGCACACAGGTTAGAGAACTCAAACAGCATCCAGTTCATATTCATGCAATTCTTATCCTAAACTAGTGAAATGAAATTCAACTCAGCATGATGACCACAATCGAACTCATCTCAACCAATCCAGTTCAAATTCATGAAATTAAACAAGTTTAGAGGATCAAAACAGAGGATGTTGAATTACTTTCTTAAACATGTCAATTGCACCACAAATTATCATATAAACTTAGCATTCACCCATTAGAAGACTAGATTATCACACACTAGCCAGACTTTGCCATAAATAACTCAATCACAACAACTTCCATCATTATGCGATTTGCATCCATCGAATTGGAAAGTTTTCCCGTTTAGAATCAAGAGGATTGTATTAAGTTCCTTCGATTGAGAAGATTATGTAATGCCGAGCTTCCAAGCAATCCAAGATCGGAATTGAAGATGAAAACCTAGAGCGAGAAACTAGAGAGAGAAAGTAGATCTCAAAGATGAACACTTCCCACTCTAAAAATCAAAAGTTGGTTACAAAATAAAATCCTAACTAATGGATGAATAATAGTCCCCCGGGATCTAATCGATCCCCTTACATATTAGCTACATCTCCTATATATAGAGTTATGAAATTTAGCTAATACGAAAATTAAAAATATCTAAAGTATTACAAGAGTGTCCTCAAAAGGAAGAACCAAAATCAGCCCAAAAATGTGAAAAAATCCGAAAATGAAGAACAATTCAGCAACTCAGCGCCTTCAGGGCATTGCAAATC